>VUYV01000662.1:93469-117377 GCA_008711295.1 Anarhynchus alexandrinus | reverse complement strand
CTTTCCTCCTCTCCTCTCCTCTCCTCTCCTCTCCTCTCCTCTCCTCTCCATCACTCCTCCGGCTGCTTTTGCAGGGCCAAATACCTGCAAACTCCTCCTGGATACGGGGAATTATCGCGCGGGGCTGCGTAGACCCGCGTGCTGCGTGCTTGATCTCCCTCGTCTCCTAAAGCTCGTTTGGATGTGTCCTATTACGGTGTTCATGTTAAATCTGCCTGCGCTAATAATCGATAGGCGTATGGTCACCCAGGCTGTTTATGTATCTCTTCTATCACAGCCCTGACAACACGAGATCAAGATGCGAGCAGGCAGGCTCATACATCGAACGCTATTTAAAAAGCGGGATGAATTAATTACCGCCATTAATGACTGGGGAGAGACTTTAGGAAGCTTCAGCTGATGGTTTGGAGCCTCGAGCACGAGAGAGACTGAGTAGGTGGTATCTTACGGTGCTTTGCCACTGAGGTTTCAGTCTGGGATGCGGCGGTCCGTGGTCTGCATCCGTTCAGCTGGTGGTTGTGAGAGCGACTGGAATTTGTAGGGTGTGATGAGTCCCTGCAGATCTGCCAGGGGATGGACCTGGGGAAAAGAGACACCTAAATGCCCTCGTTCCTGGTGGATGAGGGCATTTAGACGTATCTTTTTCCTGATCCCTTGGGTCCTGTGTCAGCAAACCTCCCTCCGGCACCCTTGGCCGAGCATCCTCGTGGGATGATGCATGACCGATGGGCTGTGACGGTCCCCAAACATCCCACCAGCGCACCGGGGCATCGGTACAGCAGAGCGGTGGCGGCTGGATTTGCCCTATCCCGCTGCTTGCTCAAAATTGTGTGAATTAGGATTATTTTTTAATTGCTTTGGGGGGTATTTCTGTCCTTTCCCAGCCCCCTTCGAAGGAGCCGAGACAGCACAGCTGATCGGCCCATCCTCCGCTGCCTTTTCTATTCCAGTTATTTATTATGCAGCATAACCAGAATTGCTCTCAGACAGGACTTGTCAGCTATAAAAGACACTGGCAAATTTTATTAGTTGACAGAAGGGTTGGGTTTTTTTTTTTTTTTCCTCCTGAAAATATTAAAAAGTCATTTTAGTTTAGAAACCTAATTTTAATTTAGTTAGGTTTTAATTTAATTTAGTTTTTAAATTCATTTTCCAGCAGAACTCAATTTTTCAAGTGTAATTTGATGCCGTCAGTGGCTATAATGTTTAATGTCCTACCTATAAATTGCGAGGAAGGCTTTGAGATGATTTACAGGATTCAGGGGGATAAAGCCGTCTCCTGGCCCCGCACGTGGGAGAGGCTGGAGAGAAAATGGGTTTATTGTGGCAGCCGCAGCAGCCGATGCTGTTACCTACAGAAAGATGGAAAAAAACCCTTAATTTTCCTCCTGGCTCAGCTCTGGCTGGGGATGGATAGGGAAAGGGATGGGGACCGTGCTGGGTGGGGGATGCTCCGGGAATGTTTCTGGGTATTTGCCCTCTGCCTGTCTCTGTGCTGGGAGGAGAGGGGATCCCAATGGAAGCAAAGGGGGTTTGGGACGGTGGTGCCGCCCCACAAACCCATCCGCTTTTCAGAAAGCGAGCCAAGCCCTTTGTGGGCGCGGGATGCAGACAACAGCCGACCGCTGGGTAGGGGGGGGAGTTGAAATCAGGGCAGACCCTCGGAAAATACAGCGTAATTGCGTAAAATACCGTCCTGATTTCATCCAGCTAAGCGTTGCATCTAATTACTGGATTAGGGAAGTCTTCAGACCATGTATCGAACATTATAAATGGGGATAAGATTATTCTGGTAATGGCTTAATAAAACAGGGGAGGTAGTTGAGGCTGTCTGCGTACAGCTTTGGGTCGGGGCCAGATCAATTTGGCAGAGAAGGAGAAACCCCTCGGCGCTTTGGAGAGCGTGGCCATGGGGAGGGTTTGATTTTCCTCTTGGTTTTGGTCTCTGAGTAGCAGCAGTTGGCTCCTTCCGCTGTCTGGGGGATGTGCCAGCCCCTGGGAATTCTTGCCTTGTGGAATACATCTAATTTTGGGGAAAGAAGCCGCCAAGCTGTATGTTCATGGGTGGGAAGGGAGGACCTGGGGGCAGCTCCCGGTGGGGGGTCTGGGGAGCGCGGCAGCGGCTGTGCCTGCCCATGTGTCACCGGGGAGGGCGGTGGTTTTGGCCATGGGTCGGTGCAGCCATATCTCTTCTTGTAACCAACTTTGGTGCAGTCGTGGTTTTGCCCTGGTGGGACCTGAGACGTGTGGTGGCTTCCAAACTCGGTGCTCAGGGAGCAGACTTGATCCTGCTGCAGATGCTTCTCATGGCTTCAAACCCACCGCAGGCTGTGGAAACTCATGGAAGGTGCAGTCTCTTCCCAGAGACAGTCAGTGGGAAGCAGAGGAGGGGGTGTGTGTTGGCTGTTCAGACCCCAAATCCATCAGCTCATGCCAAGTGTGCATTTCTCTAAACATATGAGTCCTTACCCTGAAGATGTGTGCTCCCAGGTCGCTGTGCCGGGCAAAGGTCTCCATCCCAGAGGATGCAGATGGAAGGAAAAAAGCTTATCCACGTGGAGAGGTGCAGCCTTGGACCAGAGAGATGTTGGCACCTCCATCCTTGGATGTCTTCGGAGCTGACTGGGACGTGGCCCCAAGCAGCAAGTTAGGCAGGAGCCCTCCAGCCGTCCCCCCTGACCGGCGCTTGTGCGGAGCGGGATGCGCTGCCGGCTCCCCAGCTGTCGGAGCAGCACCGGCCCATCACATGTCCAACCACGCTGAGCTCCATCGTGTTCATCCCCACCGGCCCACACCACGCGCCATCGGGCAGGGAGCCCTGTCCCCCCATTCCTGGCTTCCTGCAGGGCTGAGGCTTGTCCTTGGTGTCCATCCTCCCTCAGTAACACTGGATTCCTTTGGTTAAAATTAACCAAATCACTGGGGATGTAAGTGTTGTAAGAAATATTCCGAAAACTTTCATGAAAATGGGCTATTAGGCTGCCAGAGAAAAGCACCTTAAACATTTGTCCTCCATGGAGAGAGGAAGTGCCAGCACGGGCGTCATATTAGACACTGGAGAATCCACATGAGAGCTGTCTGCCATAGCCTGGGCTGTGCAACCATCCTCCAGTGCCACCGTCCTCTACGGCTTCTCCCGGTGTCCCCAGGCTGACTTTGGGCTCCCGCGTGGTTGGGACGCTGCACGAAGGGGTCTCGCCGTGCGAACGCCCCCCACGTTCAATCCCAAGGCTGATGTGCCGGCGCCAGAGGTGAAATCCCAGCGCCCCGCCGGGGTGCCCGACTCTCCCGGCGAGATGCCATCGCTGCCCGGCGTCCCCCGGGTTGTCATGGTTACTGACGCATGGGACCCCTGAGACCTGGCTGGGAATTAATGGCAGCCCGGGATAAAGGATTCCTGTCTCAGCCGAGTTGATGGATTACATTGATGTGCCATTTGTCATACCGTAATTGTTCTGGCAAATGTAATACCCACTAGTATAAACATTGTGCTGCTTTGCTAATAAAACTGAAAATAGGAAGAGAAAGGATGATGCAGTGTTATGGTCAGTTAAAGAGACACCGCCTCTGCTCCGTGCCGACACCGGGGGGCTTCTGCCTGGAAACCCGCCCCGTCCTGCCCTCTTCGTCCATGGCAAACGGGCAGCGCGGCCGGCGAGATCCTCGTGGGATGCTGGGGCGGCTCTCGGCGTCGCTTTGCCCATCACAGCAGCGCCGGATCTGCCTTTGTTTTGGGGGGTGAGGGGTTGGACATGTTCCTCACCCCCCAAAACGGGCGGCTGGGGGGAGCGGGGGACCCCAAAGGTGCCCATGCTGGGGGCAGAGCCCGTCCCCCCCCTGCCTTGCACAGGGTTTAATTGCCTCGCGAGAGGTAAACGAGGGCTGCGGCACGTTTGGCGTCTGAGGGGGCTGCACCCTCCGTGACAGGGCTTTATAAATGGGGGGTTACGATGCGGTGGGTGCCTGCCCCTGGATGCCACCCCCTTCCCTTTTTGGGGGGGGCACCAGGGTCTCCCCTGCCGTGCTGGCTGACACTGGGGGCCGCCGGTGCCCGAATCCCCGGGTAGTTTTGCTTTCTGCCTAATCAGCCCCTGGATTAGGAGCCCAGCGGGGATTTCAGCCGGGGCTAAATTGCTCATCCTCCTGCGAGCGGGTCCCGGTGCTTGGCTCCATGGCGGAGGTGATGGAGAGGGGTCGGAGATCCCCTCCAGCTGCCACCGGTCCTCATCGGTGGGAGCCTCCATGGCCGCGGGGTGATGCGGTGCATCATCCCCGCAGCTCGGCGGGGCATTGGGTCCTGACGCCGTGCCCGTGTTTCGGAGGAGGTGGCGGGAGCGGGACCTCAACGGGACCGTCTCATCCCCGTCTTCTCCCACCTTGCTGGCACGAAAAGCAACGGCGAGGAGGAGGAAGGACACCCCACCCCAAATCCTGGGGCAGTTCAGAGGCATTGTGGTTTATATGGTCGTATCTCCAAATGTTTTTAAAGTTTCCGGTTGACCTGATTCATAGGGAAAAAAAAGATAAACACCCTTTCTGTGTTTGCAGTCATATGTAATTTTTATCTCTTGACCTTTAAACGTAAGCAGCAGTAAAATGAAGAACTATGGCAGTCATTTAACACCCTGCCTGTACTAACTGGTTTCTGCCTGTGAGCCGTGGTTTTAAATTGGCTAATGCAGAATACTTGCAGAGCTAATAATAATTCAGATTACTCCTGTCAGCTATTCCGGTTTCATGGGTAATTTAGTAGTTGAATAAATTTTTAAAAAAATTCATTCGTTCCCATGCACTGTTATGAATCAGTAGATGGTTTACCATTGGCAGCAGTAACTGTAAGAAGATTTAAATTGCTACTGAAAAGGATTTGAGTGAAGGTAATGTTTTATAATGTTCTAAGCCATATGCACTACTTTCAGGCCTCATCAGTTTTACATTGATTCCTAGTGAAGTGTTTAATTGCATCATGAATGCAATATAATTCAGTTCTTTTTGCTAATATGGTATATATCTCAAAGTGATATACAGCGCTGACAGTGAAGACTCAGGGTTTTCTTAGGATTTTGAAATATGTGTCTGTGTGTGTGTTTGCACGCGCGTGTACGCATCTGCGTGGCCGAGAGCTCTGTTCTTGGGGTAACCTCTGGGCTCCGCGTTGGGCACTCGGTGCTGAGCGCTGCCACTCTCCCAGGATGTCTGCGTGGCCGCCGGCAGGTAGGGGATTTTATCCAGATATATTTATATATATACACACACATATAAAAAAATACAAATAAATATATATTAAATATATATAAGATGTGCTGATCTTACAATGTGACTGCTCTGCTCTTGACCGATGCGCGAGGGGCGGCTCTGCTGCGGCCCCGGTGCTGTTTCGGTCCTTCCCGGTGCCGCTGACGCCGGCGGTGGGCGCTGGCATCTCGGTCGGAGGCGCCGGCCTGGTGCTCTCAGAGCCTCGTGGGCAGCGGATTAAAAGAAACGTGCTTTCATGTTAACGCGAAGACAATTTATTTGAGTCCATAAAGGAGCTAATTAGGGATGCGGCAGATCTCTAGCTGTTACCCGGCCGCTCTACACCGGCAGCGGGGAGACGTGCGCTGGCGATGCAGCTCAGGAGCTGCTCACCCTGACATAAAGCCCATTCCCGTCCCGCTGCCCAGCGCGCCGAGCCGTGCCGGATGGGCTCCGGAGCCCACCGGTGGCCCTGGTGCCCTTCCCTCCCTCCCCAATCCCTCCGTGCCTTGTGGGGCAAGGGACCTTTCCTGCGTTCCCCGCCTCCCTCTCGCTGCTTGTGCTCGTTGCGACTTCATCAGCTAATTAAGGACGGAGCCCTGCAGAACCCTTTGTCATCCTGATGGGGAAACTGAGGCAGGCTCGGCGCTGGCTGGGTTTTCCCGTGGGGGGATGCTGGTTCTCGCCTGCAGCAGAGCGAGCATCCCTCTGCCCTGCTGTAACCCTGATCCACCCGGCTGCATCCCGCTCTCTGCTCAGCTTTTAATTCCCAAATTGCCACGGCTTTGCCAGGAGAGGACCCCCCAGTGCCGCGGGGGACGCATCCCCGGGGGTGGGTGCTGTTAAGCTGCTGCACCTTTCGCCTTTGGGAGTCTTTTATTTTAGACGTAGGAGTTACTCGTTCAGGATGCGGCACCTTTGATTTCGGTTCGCGTCTCGCCCGTCGTGAGCGGGGAAATCCTGCTCTGGCCGTGCCCTCGGTGGGGACCTCGGCTGGGCACCGCAGGGCTGGGGGGAGTTCTGGGGCAGGGGGGGCGTGTGAGAGCAGGATTTGGCCCCACATTTGGAGTATTCCCGCTGGAGGCTCCTCCGTGGCCGTGGTGCTCCGCACCCGGCGCGGCTGGGGCCGGGGATGCACGCCGGCGGTAGAGCCTAATGCGATATCAAAGTCACTAACGTGATTATGCTTATATATCATATTAGGGAAAATGAATACTAATTCAATACAAACTACTAATTCAGTAGAACAGAAAATTGCTGAGAGAATAGAAAATTGCTGAGCGTGCCGAAGCCGGGCATTGCTCGAAGGAGATACGCTGCTGCCTCTCTCCGCGCCGGAGCTGTTTTCTGCCGGTGGTTGGTGGCACGGTTGGCCGGGGTGGCGCGGAGCATCCCTGGGCGCGTGCCGATGCCGAGCCGGGGGAGCAGCTCCGGAGACGGCTTTGCCGAGGAGCTGGGGCGAGAAATCCCCCTTCGCTTCCAAGCCTGAAGCTGGCGGCCGGGAGTCGGGAGATGTTAGGTGGGACCTGTGGGAGAACTGAAGCAGAAGAGCAGGAAAATGGCTCCAGGGGCCGGAGGCGAGGGGGAAATAAAGCTGGTGTGGGAGGCTGAGCCTCTCTGCCGAGGCCAGTATTTAAGATATTTGCCTTTTTCAATGCGTGCGTCGTGGCTCGTTCCTGGGCTGGTGCTGAGCTTGAACTCCCCGAGGTCCAGGGGAGCATCCCCGTCTCGGGGACCGCGACGCTGACTGGGGCTTCACGTGGTCCAGCCTTCCTCCTCAGCGTAAGCTCTGGATTTCCTCCTCCTCATCATCCTCCTGGCCTTTCTGCCTGGGGATGTTCCCTCCTCGGCATCTCGGGTGCGATCCCCACGCCGGTTGCTGCTCCTCGGGACGGTCCCCGGCACTGCGGCTGCTCCCACCGACACCCCAGCGGGTTTGTGCCGGGGGCTCGGGGAGCATCGGGGGCTTGGGGAGAGGCAGCTGCTGAGGCCGAAACTATTTGGTTTAATTGCATTCCTCTTTCAAATTATTATTGCTTGTACCAGTTTTCAGGCCGCGATGTTTCCCGGAGCGGCGCGGCGTCCCCGGGTCACGGCGGCTGGCTTGGCTCTCCAGCCAGTTGCATGGATGGGGGGGGAACCCCCAGATTTCACTAATTTCCTTCTGAATAAGGAATTTTCATCGCAATTTAATGCATCTACTGCAGGTCATCTGCACCGCGGGGGCGGCGCGGGGTCCTCGGTGCCCGACCCTGCGCGTCCCCCCCCGTCCCGTGCCCGCACCTTCGGACACGGTGAACATGATGGTTTTGGAAATGCCGAGTATTTACCCGGTTCAAAGAGAGCCGTAACTGGGACACGCAGTGTTTCTGTACTAATATGGTAGGAGAGTCTTATTGTATTAGCAATTTCCCATCAGATCATGTCATATTAGTATTGTATTGTATTAGTATTTGTTTTCACTAATGTGATGTGAAAGTTGCTAATATGATAAGACTCCTGCATTGTATTAGTGAAAACAAATATTAATATGATAGGATGGAAAATAGCTAATAAGAAACTAAGTTGCTAATCTGACGTGATGGATCTCCTAAAGGAATTGGTCGTAGCTTTCCTGTACTTTTCCAGAACCACCTTCAACCTTCTCGGGGGCAGAAGGCGAGGCAGCGGCAGTGCCGCGCGGTGCCGCTGGGTTTTAAAGCGATGAATCTACCCGGGAAGCGAGAGCATCTCTTTTGGGCTTAAATCCAGGCTTTTGGTGGGCGGGGGGAAAAAAAATCCCATGCTTGTGGGAAAGCCCTTGCGTGCCACGAGCCCTTCCCGAGGGTCCCAGGGCAAGTTGGTACCCGGAAAACTGGAGAAAATCTGAATTTAGGGCAAGCAGAGCTGTTCCTCCAGCAGGCTGGAGGCTGCCCTGAGCTGTGGTCATGGCACGGTCTAACTATGACGAGACGTAACCAACAGTTTCCTAATTTTTTTCAATTTTTTTTTTTTTTTTTTTTTTTTTTTTTCCCCCCCCGGGAGAATTTTTTTTTTTTTTTTTTTTTTTGCCCAGCCACCGGAGCAAAATATCAATTTCTAACAGGGAGAGCCAGAGTAGGTGAAGCAGAGCTAAACAAAAATAAACATTAAACAATTATTGGAATTTAGGTTTATTTAAAAAATCAGCGGGGTTGAGGGAACGAGCCACCTATTAGCGGGGAAAAAGCTATCGGGCTTTTTAGCAACATGCTGTTTCTTGGCGGAGGCTGGGATTTGGGCTGCGCGCGCGGTGGCAGCCCTGGATGTTATTGATTAAAGATGATGTAGCAGCAGCGCAATTATATCACAGTTTGCGCTCGCCGCGGTGGTACTGTTGGCCTCTCATTTGTCTGTCGGAGATCGGTTTGTTTGCCTTGCCCTTCCCGGGTGTCGCTCGCCGCTCCGATGGGTCGGGTCCCCCGGCGCCGGCGGAGGATGCTCGGGGCGGACGGGGACTCGGCTTGGTCTTGGCAGTGGAAATATTTTTAATTGCTTCTCGTCCCCTGTTAGTTTTGCATTTAATGGTCCTTCCAGATTCTGCGCTATCAACCGCATCCGTGCAAATAATAAGGGAATGTGGCCTTTTGGGAAGGAATCGAGCCGCCCGCGGCCGATCCGCGGTGGCACTTGCCCTGCGCCGGAGGGTCCGGCGTTTCCTCGAGGTTGGGGGCGGACATGGTCCTGCGCCGCTGCAGCCGCTGCTCGGGATGCCGTAACGGGCAAAACCACGGGGAAGAGGGGGGTTTTAAAGCGTTTCCAGAAAATTCTGCGCAGGTATTAAGAGGCCGACGTAGGGGCGATGGGAAGGGGCTGCGCGGCGCGCAGGAGCGAGCGGATCGCTTGCGGGGAGCGTGCATCTTCGAATCAGTCTATAATGCAATCAATTCTGTATATCCCTAGTGAAACAGCAACATTTATTTAACGTCTTTTATAGAGCAGCTGAGTTTTATCACAAATCACATTCCATTTCTATTCATCGGGGACCCCTTGAAGACTAAAACGCACTTACTTTCCTCCGAGGAAGTTTACCAATTCTTCAATAAAGCCCCATTTGCCTCCGTATGTAAAATTGACACATTTATTGAATATTAAACATTTGCTGGTTGCTTCTGCGCTTCTTTCGACTTTATCTGCTGCCCTTAAAAGTCGTTAAGGGAAGGATGTATCGAAGTCGCACTAAAGGCGTGTTTATGGATGGGAAGGGGATGCTGGAATCCGCCGGAGAGGCTGCTTTATCCCATTTGGTGGCTCCATCCTCGGAGCAGCCCTTTCCTCCGCTGTCTCTTGGCAATAACCATTTGGCAGCGGGTTTTTTTTTTTCCTCTGATTATTACAAAGGTTTTTCCGTGGGTAAAAGCTGTTTCGTGTCGGGGGCCGGTCGGGGTTGTGCCGGGTTGCGCGGGATACGCTTTTCTAACCCGGAGTCAGTCGAGCTAATTAGCAGGAGGTCCAATAAAACAAGTTTTTCTTTTATCACTGTTACTAAGTGCTGTTGTAAATCAATTAAAATGTATTCTAGTAATTCTATTTTTCCTTGGCGGCTCTGTTTAAAGAAATACCGAGCCATTAACGGTGTTTTGTGTATGTTTGTGTGTGCGTTTGTATGGGAGAATATCGAACCGTTGCTGTGGAGTTCGGCGCCCAGCGATGAGCGCGGGAGCGTGTCCTGCCCCGCTGCTTCTTCCCCACAAGTCTCTGCCCCTTTATTTGGAGAAAGGTGCAGGTTTTTTTGAAGGTGGTAAGGAGGGAATTTTCTTTGCCTTGAAACGTGGCTATTCGTGCCAATGGTCGTCCTGATTATTAACTACTAAAGATGTAGCTGCGTCCTTTGAGTGCGTTCCCAGGGATGGTTTTTGGGGGGAGTATTAATTCAGGAGGACGCGAGAGCGATGTGCGGTGGTCCGGTGGTAAACGGACCTTTAGGTCCATTCCCTGTGGACCTCACAGCCTCTGTGCAGTGGGGAAAAATCTCGGTGGCCGGAGCAGAAAATTTGCCAGAAGCAAAAAATTGGGGGTTCACACCCTTTCTGCAAAGCATCGCGCACCTCTCTCTCATTCCCCGCCTGTTCTCTTCTTTAATTCGCGTTATTTTAAGGAGAATTTACAAACTTGGGGCAGTTTGCGCTGCTTTGCGGTTAATTTCTCGCAGTCCGCTGGCTAATTGAGGGCGCGTCGTTAGACGGGGAGGTGGCTGCCTGGTGGTTTCGCTGACTCTTGAGTATCAGCCGAGCACCAGTAGCCTTTTACTGGTGGCCCTCTTGACGTCTCAAATAAAGACCCTCCTGCTCTACCAACCCGGAGAGATGACTGGGCTACTAAATCCCGTACGGAGACAAACATCCTCCCTGCCGTGCGTTCGCTCTTCAGCCCCATCCGGGATTTATTTTGGCAGCATTTGGGAGAAATGTCCCCAACCCGTCCCGGTCTGTGCTTATGAAGAATGAACTTGTTAAATTAATACTTTGCTGAGCACTGGGATGGGACCAAACTATCGGGGTTTTCTTTTTGCTAACGTTACCAGCAGGAATAAGGAGCGTTGAATTTGAGATTTAGGGGTTCCTCGGTTGTTTGTAAGGATTTCATTTTGTCTCTCCTTTGGAGCAAGGCGACTCTCGCATGCTGCGGGGGATGCAGTCGGCCGCAGGATGGGCTCTGGCTCCCGCTTCGCCGTGATTGCGGCTCCATCTGCGGATGCTGAATTATAATGAGGGGTTGGAAAACGAAGCTCTGAGGGCTGAGACACCCCAAATTGTCCCAAAGGGAAGAGCAAATGGGTGTGCGGGGGAAACACCCCCTCTCGGCAGCGGAGGCAAATTTTCGGGGCGCTTGCCCGTATTAATTTCTAAAAGAAGCCGGCGTAATAAATGTCACCTAAACAGAGCGCCGGTAAACATAGCTCATCTTGAGTGTATAATAAAAATAAAATACTGCTGCCTCTCGGCAGCTCCCGGGGCGCTGCCGGCCGGGAGGAGAAGCCCCTTTGGGGGGGGACCTGGCGGCTGGCGCGACCCTCATCCCCGGCCAAGAAATACCCGAAAGCGGCTCCCGGCACAAATAACCTTTCCAGTGCACCGAGAGGCTCTTCTTTATGGGTGAGGGAAAGTGCTTAAAATGCTTAGAGGGAATAAACAGCTTTTAATGAAGTTACATTGCCACATAATGGGTATCATAAAATTGCCTTCATAGTACAGGGTCCCAGGATGGCTTTTATTATCGACTGAGCAGGAATCCTGTCTGTAAAGCTCCGGCAGCTGCAGAGAGGAGAATGCAAAGTCTTCTTAAATTACCTGATTGAAATAACCGGCAAATATTCTGCTTTGCTGCTTTGTTGAAGGCAAAGCTGCCTTTGGGGTGGTCTGTCAGACCTGGTTTGCAGCTTCTGAAGAACACAGGAGTTTCATTGCAGCAAAACAGATGTTCATCTTGTTTCTCTATCGGCTGTTTGATGAGAAATTTATTGCTCTTCTGCTGGGCTGGAGCTCCTCTGCTGCGGAGTCTATTAGGCAGCCCGGGAGCTGGCGGGGAGCCAGGGAAGCCGCGTTTTGATGAAACCCATGAAAAAGCCTCGGCTTCCAAGGCGCCAGTAATAATGCATCGGCTAGACTCTTCGGATCGGGCGATTGATTGCCCGTGATTTGATTTATTGATCAATACCCTCAAATTTGGCGTCTGAGAAGCTGAACTAATCTTTAACTGCTGTGAACATCTCTGCCTGGTGGAGAATTAGAGCTGATAAGGAATGTATGAAAGGAATCTGAGCTTATCTTAATCACACAGTGCCCCGGCGCTGCCTGCGCCGAGCGGGAGTGGATGTGTGCAGAACACAATCACCAGGCAGAACAGAGCAGATCTATAAATTGATGGAATTCAAAGCCTCCAGCATCGATTACCATTATAACAAACAGTGGCGCGCTGAATGTCTGATTATTTTTAGACAAAGATTCTGTGCTCTCAGCAGCAATTTTGCTGATGCTGTCACTGTGTCAGATGTCTGTTGTTGATTGCAATTAGATGCGATACAAAAAAAAAAAAATAATTTAAAACTATCTCTGCCTATAGTTTTATTTCCACTTATTAAATCTCCTCCTTTGTTTGCCTCCTCCTAATGTCTGCAGCTGGATGAAATATTGCATTACCAGAAGAGATCTCTTATATTCAGTTGGGTATAATCACTTTACAGATCATTGGATTATATCTGATATGGTTCAGATAATCCCGGGGAAATGTGGGACATTTACTTTGCCTTGGTTAAATGCGCCCTGGTTTAGGGTTTTGAATGCGAATCTGCAAAACGTTTGGGTTTCTGAAACAGGTCTGCAACCCTCCCAATGATCTAATTCTATTAAAACACTAATCAATTCCCTGTGACGTCAGCCTGCTTTCCTGCCGGTGCTGAGCGTTAGGTCCGGCGCGGATTTATCCTCTCCTTTTTAAACAGCGTTCGGAGCTGCGACGGCGTCGGCTTTGATGGTTTAAGGAACGAACCCCCCTGGCGCGGTGACGGGGTGTGGGCAGCGGCGAGCACGGCGCGCCGGGCGCCGCGGTTTGGTTTGCCGGGGTCCCGTGTGATGGGATCCCTCTATTGCCAAGCGCATCCGTAGGTTTGATGCTTTCCATTTTCTCGCCGGCGCGTGGCTGAGCGACCGCGTTTGGGACCGGTCGGTGCTGCAGGAACGGCTCTGCCGGGGGAACGCGGTTGGGAAAGGGCAGTTTCTGAGATGGCTTTTCCCGGGTTTGGCTATCTTGTTAATCTATTTGCTATGTTGCAATGTCTAATTGGATGTTACTTCCCATATCATCCCGATGGGGAAAGCTCTTTGGGAACCCTCCGTGAAGCCCAGATCCATGCTGGGAACTGCGGGTCCATGCAGGGGTGCGGAGGAATCGGGATTGTGGGAGGAAGTCCCTTGGGAGCCCCGTTGGACCCGGCTGGGTTCGTCCATTTGGGCGCTGGGCTGTCTCTCCGCACCCCACGGCGTCGCTGCTGCAAGATATTTGGGGAATTTCCTATTTTTATTTCAACCCAAGGAGTGGGGGGGAACGACACGTGGGCTTTGCCACGTGGCGAAGCGGTGGCCGTGGCCCTGGCCCTGACCTGGCCGCCGGGGGAGCGGGAGGTCTCCTCTTGAACGTGACCTCATCTTGCGCAGACACGCGCGGCTCCGGGGCTTGATGGAAAAATGCACCGCGGCGGAGGAGTTATGTGCTGCTGGCAGCTGGTGTTTTCTTTCTTTGGGAAATCTAATATATTGATTAGCTTTCTTCAGAACAGCATCAATAAAGCATATAATGGCATGGCTGGTGCCTGCGGCGTCTCCTCCTCTGGTCTGAGCCCCCCTGGAGCCGGGAAGGACCTTGGCTGCTCCGTGCCAGGCTCCGCGTCCCGCCGGCTGCTCCTCCCTTTCCTGGCAGCCGCGGGTCCTGCTCTGCCCAGCAAACGTGCTTGGCCAGACACCCTGGTCCTCTGCATGGGGTTATCCTGGAGAGCCTTCCTCCTCCTCCTTCTCTTCCTCCTCCTCCTCCTCCTCATCGTCCCATCCCATCCCTCCATGGTACAGCTGCCACTGGCGGCTTTGGCTTAGTCAACTCCAGCACGGAGGCGCTTGGCAAAACCCTGGCAAATATCTCCTTGGTCGGGCTATGCCATGCGGCACAGCCGTGATGCGCTCCCGGTCCGGGTCAACCCCATCCCCAGGCAGCGAACGTCCCCAGCGGAGCCACCATCACCCGAGGCGGTGGCACTGGCGATGGCGGGCTGGCACCAAATTGCATCCCGGGTCCCTTGCAGGAGCACGTGGATGCTCTGCTGGTCCCGCCGCGGTCCCCGGCACCGTATGGACTCTCCCGGCTGCAGCCCGGCCCGTGGCGCATGGAGCGCTGCTCCAGCCCCGCCGTCACGGCCAGGGAAGATGGAAGTAGATACCTTTTCCATTAAAGTGTCTAAGTGAGTTTAGAGAGTGGTTTATTGTTGGGTTTGCGGTTGGGTTTTTTTTGTTTGGTTTTTTTTTTTTTGGAGCTGATTGATTGCAATGATGAATGGAGCCCAGAAATCGGCTGGAGCGGCGGCTCGAGGCCGGCCGCTGGATTTAAAGTCCTGGTTGGCTTCAAACCCTCTCAACTATTTCAGCTTTCATCTGTAAAACACCCAGAAAGCAAGCGGGATCTTATTTAGGGCTCTCCCAAGCCCAGATCTGCCCTGGGATGCCAGTGGCTGCGGGAGCGGGTGCTTTGCGCTTGTCGAGAACTGTATTATCCACTGCGGCTTATTTATTTCTTCGTGGTTCGCCGGAGAGCGAATCCATGCGGGGGGATGGCCCCGTTCCACCAAGCGGCACCTTGGGATTGTGCGGTGGGTGAAGACAGCACCATCCAGGATTGATCCGATTTACGGATGCTTTGATTTTCCTTTCAAGTCACTTATAAAAGGGCTGGAGGAGCATCCCGGTCCCCCACCGCCCCGGGATGGAGGTGGCCGGGCTGCATCCCGCCGGCTGGGAGCCTGGAAGGGTTTTTCTCTGCTTCCCGAGCATCTTACTGTGAGCTCATTTCAGAGAGAGATTTTTCAGGGGAAATTGACAGCTGATGACTATGGGAAGATGTTTTCAAAAGGAGAAACAATTTACAATAATTAGAAATTTATAAAATGTCTTTAAACATGGTGGTAATAGGGATAAGAAAACACTTGCTGCAATGTAATCAGTTATTAGCAGCTGATCATTTATCTCGATGGATAGTTGCTGCTGGTACATGAGACACGTAATAAAAGGACTCTTGATTAACTAATTTGAATATCTTTTGAGAACAAATTCTGAGTTCTCTTTTTTCTCCATTGTAACGGATCCGTACATCTGCGAGATAAACACTGAATGAATATGGTAATGAATATTATTCTGGAAGTGCAGCCCTCAAACGCTACCGGCGCCGTCCCAGCCCTGGCCTTGGGAAACCACTGTAATAGATGTAATAAGGAAGGGGCCTTAACGATGCCGGCCGGGAGGAGCCGAGCCCGTGGGATGCAGAAGGAGCGTGGTTGGGGGGGTTTACTGGGAGGGTTGCAGGGATGCGGGGTCTGGCAAGGCAGGACCGGGTTGGCCGCCCTCCATCAGCCCCTCTTTGGCCTCCAGTAAGGAGCAGGACGGCAAAACTCTGGGGCGGTGGAGCTGCCCGCGAGCAGCCACCGACACAACACATGAGATAGCATCCCTTGATATATGGGTTTTTTAAAAAAACACAGCCTTTTCCTATCTCCCTGGGAATGGAAATCTGATGCGCGTCTCAAACCTCTGCCCTCCGCGAGATCCCATTACGGCTCTTTGATAACGCGCTGTAAAACCCTGATTCCATTTTAGATGCCGAGACCCTCGCGGCTCAGCGTCTGCGCTGCGGGACCGTGGACCATCGGTGGCCCTGGGACGGGCGCTGGGGTGACGGGTGGCAGCAGCAGGACCCATCCCTGCTCCTTCCCAGCTGCCGTGCCCGTGCGTGCCGGTGGTTACTGCATCCAGCTCTGGAGTCCCCAACATAAGAAGGACATGGACCTGCTGGAGCGGGTCCAGAGGAGAGCCACGAGGATGATCCAAGGGCTGGAGCACCTCTCCTGTGAGGAGAGGCTGAAAGAGTTGGGGCTGTTCAGCCTGGAGAAGAGAAGGCTCCAGGGAGATCTTCTTGCGGCCTTCCAGTACCTAAAGGGGCTCCAGGAGAGCTAGGGAAGGACTTTTTACTGGGGCATGGAGTGATAGGACGAGGGGGAATGGCTTCAGACTGGAAGAGGGCAGGTTTAGACTGAACATGAGGAAGAAGTTTTTCCCTGTGAGGGTGGTGAGGCACTGTCCCAGGTTGCCCAGAGAGGTTGTTGAGGCCCCATCCCTGGAGGTGTTCAAGGCCAGGCTGGAGGTGGCCTTGGGCAACCTGGTGTGGTGGGAGGTGTCCCTGCCTATGGCAGGGGGGTTGGAACTCGATGATCTTCAAGGTCCTTTCCAACCTAAACCATTCTATGATTCTATGATTAAAGGATGCAGCCACGCGTGCGCGAGCGCGGCACGGCCCCGACGCAGCCGGGAGAGCCTGACAAACTTGTATTTCTCCTTCCCGGCAGAGCGGGCGAAGGGAGGAGGCGGGTGCTGGGTGGGTGAAGTGAGGTCCGGTCCCAGCCCCGCTTGGTTTCTCCGGCACCTCCCGGCCCCGTCGTTGCGCAGCCGTCCGTGAACTCGCCGGCGGCTCAGGAGCGGTTCTGCGAGTTGTTATTCATCGTCCTCAGCCGCTAATGGACTCCATTCAAATACTCCTCCCTCGTGCCCCCCCTCCCAAATGTTGCGATTCACGGCGTGGCTGAAAGCAGATTCCTTTCGGCAGCAAGAGCCCCAGATATTTTATATTTACGCATCGTTTTCTTCCCAGGATCCCAATTTTTCCCTTCTCCCGTCTTCCCCCTTCTCCTTTTGGCTCCATCCCGGGTCGGGTCATGCCGTGGCTCCGTCTCCGTCACCTGCTGTGCCCTGGGCACGTGGCTGGCGATGCTCCTGAGGGACGGGGCGGGGGGCTGGATACGGCTGCTGCTGCGGGGCCGGGAAGGTGACGCTCAGCGATGTTGGCGCTGCTCCTCCTCGGCTGTATTTACTGCGGCGAGGAGCAAAGTCCACGTAGCTGTGGATGCAGTTTACAGGTAATTAAACTCAGCTTGGTGAGGATTTAAACATTAATATTGATGCTAACGTTTTTAATAAAATATAGGGAGAGAGAGAGAGAGAAAGAGGTATCGATTCCTATAGGCTTTTTATTTTTTCTTTTCTCCCGCTTTATTGTTGCAGGGAAGGGTTGATATATGGGTGAGCGTGAAATAAGGGTGATCCGTGCTGGCACGGGGGTCTGCAGATGAGGACGGATGCGATCCCAGGAGGACAAGTTGGGGAAAACCGTTAGGGAAATGCGTTTGGGATTGACCCGTATGGCGAGGCAGTTCCCTCCCTTCCCCTCCTGGGCATCCTCTGCAGCGGGCACGGGCTCAGCCCTGCGCTCGGGGATGGCATCCGCTTCTTGGGAACGGTGCCCGGCCACCGGGGATCCCACGGCCGCTTCTGCATCCCGCACGTTGCTCTCCATCGCAGCCAGATCAAGACGCAACCCCTTTGGCCGCAGCCACCATCCGTGTGCCCGGGCTGTGCCGCCGGCATCACTCCCATTCCCGCCGTAGCCCCGCCGGGTCCGGGATGGGGGTCCCCGGGGTCCCCCGGTCCCGCTGCGGTCATCAAACCCCCTTCGCAACCCGTGTTGCTGTACCACACCAAAGGCTGTTAAAAAGCTGCTGACGGCCGTTTTTCACTCCCTGCTTCTCTGTATACACACAGGACTCGGGTTTATCTGCTTTCTTGCCAATATTTTTTTATATAACAGTGAAATATTTATATTGTCCAATAAAAGGCAGTAAGCTTGCAATCTCACGCAAATTCATTTGAGACCGGGAGCTTCGTTGTCTGAATTTTACACCCGGCAGTGACCCCTGGTAATTGGCTCCATACATCTTTAGCATCGCGGATTTACATAAGGCGTAAGGGGGGATTGATGGCCGGGGTCACCCCGGCTGTCCCGTGGCCCATCCAGCAGGGGATGGTGGTGACCACCCGGCACCATATCTCCTCCTGTCCCACCGGGGCACCACTGGGCGGGTTTTTTGGTGAAGCCGGTGGGAAAGGGAGGAAGGGCTCGGTCTCCCGCAGTTTGGGCACTCGTGGCTTAAATCCCCGCCGCGCCGGGGCGCAAGGCTGGCTCCACGCCGAGCGTGGTGGTCACGGTCCCGAGGTTTTGGTGGGATGTGCGGATGGAGCACACTGCAGGTCCTGCAGCCAGGACGAGCTGTTGATCCTGGCAGTGGCAGCTCCCTCCTTCGCAAATCCAGTTTTGCCCCAAAAGTGCCCATTTTGGGAGCCGGGTGGGGATGCTCGGGGTGGGCGAGGAGGGGACGGGACGTGCATCGCCGGTGGCTGGAGCTCGGGGCACCGCCGAGCCCCGCGCAGGCACCTCCCGACCTCTGCCATCAGCACCTCAGCCCCCAATTTATCAAAAAGCAATTAATAGCCTCCCCCCCACTCAGGTTTTACGGTTTCTGTCTCTTCCCACCGACTGCAGGGCAGTAATTAGAGTCTGTCTAATGAGGTTTTCATGGCGGGGATACGGTCTCTCGATGTATCTCCCCATCAGACAAAGGCTTTGCCACCGTTTGTGGTGCGGGCGTAAATTTTTCTCTGGCTGTTTTCACCGCGATATAAGCCAGAGAGGGACCAGGGCATCCCCCGGCACGGCCGGGCTGCGGGATTTACTGGGAAGCACCCGAGAGGTCGCTTTGCGTCACATCAACCCCATCATTTTTATCTTTTCTTTTTTTTTCTTTCCCCCTCCACATTCCACCAAAATTAAAAAGCCATCTATATCTTAAAAACCTTATTTATGAACACTTAAGCGTAAGTAAGTCATCGTTGGACGGCTTCCCTCCCTGCTGATGGATGTAATCTGGCACCGGGGTGGACCGGGAGGGAAATCTGGCAATACAATATGCTGTGCTTGACTATTTTGACACTCGGAGTGCGATGTTTTTTTTACAGTTACTGATGAGCTTATGGCACTGCTCCTTTTGGAGGAGCGAGGAGGAGGCTGGGGCTGAGAATATTGATTAGCGAGCTCCTGATTATCTCAACAACCCTCTCGGCTTGCCTTTTCTTTTGCAGGGAATACAGAATTTCTTCAATTATTCATATAAACCCCCTTGTCGATATTGCCAACACGCCGTGGCCGCGCGACACAGAGCAACAGCAGTCCAGGGGAATTATATTCCTGCAATCTTAAAAACCCAACCCTCCTAAACCACCTTTATTTTATAATTTTTTCCCCTCTTTTTTTTTTTTTTTTTTTTCCTTTTTTTCCCCCTCCTCCTTTTGTTTTTGTTTTGTTCCAGAAGGAGCTTAATTCTGTTGCTTCGGCGCTGGCAGCGCGGCGGGGGGAAAGCGCACAGTCTCATAAACATTTAATTGAACTCAGCCGGGAATTTAAGAAAAATGTACCTGAGGTACAGGAGATTTGCTGTTAGAGAATTAACTCGGCAGGACGGCGGATTTCCCTCCTCGGCGACTAGATTTTTGAGAAGCGTAGATGTAAGTGACTAACAAGAAGGGTAGCTAATTAGCCACAAAGCCAAATTATAGCCCCTATCCTTGGGGTAGGGGGATTTCTGGCTCTCGCTGCCTCTGGAAGCTCCTTTGGAGGGGCAGAGCCGGGTCGCGGCGGGTAACGGGGGCTTCGTTTGGGGAACGCGGCATCCGCCTGGACGCGGTACCCGCCTGGATGCATCCCGGTAGCGCCGGAGGAAACTTTGGGTTTGGAGGCGTTTATAAAAAGCAAACGTTGAGCATTCGGCGCCAAGATGCTGGCACCCAGCTCGCAGCCCAGATGGGGGGAGATGTGTTGTGTTTTTTTTGGTTTGGTGGTTTTTTTGGTNTTTTAAATTTAAAAAAGATGAGAAGGGGGGGAAAAAAAAAAGAGCAACTCTAAAATAGCTTTTCTCGGAGGCCGTGCGGGGAGGGGGTGTTTTCTGCCTGCCTGGGTGGGAGGGAGGAAAAACTGGCAGCCTTATAGGGGGATGCTCGGAGGAGAGGTGGGCAGGGCAGTGGGCAGGACCTGTCCTCGCCCCCCCATGGTCCCACACATGATCCTGACCCCTTCCCACCCCGTCGGCTCTCGGGGCGGGGGGGTTGAAATGGGAAGGGAAGAGCCCCAGGAGGGACAGACTGGACCTGGCTTGGTGTGGCCAAGGCATGAAGTCACCGTCCCTGACCTCTGTGGGGTTTCTGCTGCTGATAAAATCCTTCTGCTTTGCTTCCCCAGCTGGTGCTGGGTGGTCCTTGTGCCATGTGGTCCTTGTGCCATGTATGGGCAGGGCCCTGCTGCCGGCGAGCCCCCTGATGTCCCCTGAAGGACACCAGGGATGGTGGCCCTGCCTGGAGAGCTTCCAGGCAGGGGAAGGAGCCATCACCGACGGGAGGTGCTGTGGCATGGCTGGGAGATGCCATAATGTGACTGCGAACTGCCATGGTGTGGCTGCGAGGTGCTGTGGTGTGACTGGGAGGTGCCGTGGCGTGGCCAGGAGATGCCATGGTGTAGCCTGGAGGTGCCACAACATGGCCAGGAGATGCCGTGGTGTGGCCAGGAGGTGCCATGGTGTGGCCAGAAGATGCCATGGCGTGGCCTGGAGGTGCCACAACATGGAGAGCAGGTGCCATGACATGGCCAGGAGGTGCCATGGCGTGGCCAGGAGGTGCCATGACATGGCCAGAAGATGCCATGGTGTGGACAGGAGATGCCATGGTGTAGCCTGGAGGTGCCATGACATGGCCAGGAGATGCCACGATGTGGCCAGGAGGTGCCATGGTGTGGCGTGGAGGTGCCATGACGTGACCAGGAGGTGCCATGGCGTGGCCAGGAGGTGCCATGGTGTGGCCAGGAGATGCCATGGTGTAGCCTGGGCATGGTGCCATGACATGCCCGGGAGGTGCCATGCTGTGGCTGGGATGCACCAAATGAGGTTGCAACGGGCGATCTGAGGAGGAGCTGAGCAACCAGGGTGGGACGATGTGGTCCCATCCCACCATGTGGCTTCAGAAAGCATCTCACTTCTCCATCCTCCAGCTTGACCCAGGTGCTCCCTCGCCCCGTGCCCCTACCACATCCCCGGAGGCTGTGCGGATGCCTTGGCTTTGGTCCCCGATGGTGGTGCGAGATGCGTTGCACTTCAGGATGCATCTTCTCCCCAGCTTTTTAGTGCTCTCTCTTCAGGGGCCGCTTTCTCTGCTCCTCTAATGTGCTTCGATGGAAACCCCTGGAGAGCTGCCGGTACTCCGAGCTTGCCAGCAGCGACACATTAGGATCTGTCATCTGCTGAGCATTACCTGATTTTAAATCTGTCTCTTTGGAGCTACGGAACTGCATAAGAAAATATTAAAGTAAACAATAAGTGGATTTACACAAATGCGACTGATTTCCATATTTTTCATCACTTCATTTTATTACTGGGTTTACTGATATGCTCATTTATTTATAGGGCAATCCAGTATTGATTCATTCCGATGCACTATGCATAAACACATAAAAGAGAGTGATAACAATAGGAATACATTTTCAGTCTTTTAAATACTGCATTTTTTCCGATAGTCTTCATTAGATCCGCTACGAGAATATGAGCTATGTCCTTCGGGGAGCCCCAGCCGGTCCCTCCGCCCAAGTGGCTCGGGATTTATGGGGGTGTAAGGGAGAGCTGGATGCGGTTCCTGGCTCAGCAGCATCTGCTTCCCCGGCTCTGCCACCTTCCTCCCCCCCAGGGCTTTTTTTTTTTTCCCCCACAGGAGGTTTCGAGGGATTTTATCCCAAAAGGTGGATTCTGCTCCCCTGAGCGGATTTCTGGGCTGCTTCAGCGCCAGGCGGTGCGAGATGGAGACTGGGATGCCGCCGCTGCTCCCGGGGCCAGGCTTGTGGGGCCCTGGGCACTCTTCCCCCCCTCTTTTTTAATATTTTCCCTCTTTTTCAGATTTTAAAAAATACTTCTTTAATATTTTTTTTTCCCCCCCCGCCAAGCACACTTTTCAGCGCTCCCCATGAATATTAACCAGGGAGAGCAGAGCGCCGCATCATCTGCGTCACGGGAAGGAGCCCATAAAAGCGCGGTGATGAATGGCGAGCCGTCCCCCGCCGCTCCTTCGTGTAAATGGGAAGGGGAAGAAAGACACAAAAAAAAATTTAAAAAATTCATTTTGAATTATTAACCTGAGTGGGGGCGGATGGGCTTTCCAGACCATTTCTCTTTGCCATTCCCAAATACATCTCATATACATTTAGGCTCCTATCGCCTTCCTATATAATTTTTTCCTCAAGAAAGGAGGAGCGGGGCCGGGAGAATAAACTATACCCACGGAGAATAAACCCAGCTTTTATTCCCCCCCCCCGATTAGCTAAAGGGCAGTTTCTTTCTCTCACCAAAAGCTGCCCGTGACAGCAGTTTAATGGCAACAGCTTGAGACGGACAAAGTTTGAATATCCTTGCGACGGAGAAAAGAGCAAAGCGAAAGCCCTGCTAATTACAAAAGTTGCTTTATGAAAGATAATTCAAAGCAATAATTTAGCAAACATAATCAAGTAGCGCAGATGGGGATTTTGATGAATAGTTTGCAACATGCAATTAGCAGCTCTTGCAGTTACATATCATTAACCCTCAGAGCACAAAAATTATTTTCTCATTATTAGATGAAAAGGTAAAATTAAGCTGACTAGACAGTAAAGGAACAAACTACAATTAATTACCTTCATTTATTACAGTCATTATTTTAAACTTATTTTTTTTTACTCTGATAGATAGACGAAAACATCTAAATTAAAAGTTTTGTTCTGCTAAATGGGAGGTGAAACTTTGTGCTGCTCGGGGTGCGCCCGCATGCCGGGGCCATCCCGGCTCCATCCCGGCTCCATCCCAGCTCCATCCCGGACCCGGGGACCAGCGGGAGCCCTCTCATCACCCTTCTTCATCCCCACCGGGAACGCGGAGCCCCGCGCATCCCTGAGCATCCCTTGCTCATCTCCTCCGCCGACTTGGACCGCCGCCGCCGGCTGCCCCGGGGAATTTTGCATATTTTTTTTTTCAGGAAAAAAAGAATTTTGCGGGAAAAGAATTTTGGGGGCTTAAAGGAAAAACGGTCCCGCTGGGAATGAACCTTGCCCGGGCGGCACCTTCTCGTGCTGACAGTCAGAAATCAGCCCGCTCCTTCGAGCCGCCTTGGGTTCCACGCCGAAGCCTTTCGTTTGGGCGCGTGTGCCGGTAGCAGATGGTTTGAAGTTGCCAACTGTCAGCAAATGCACTAGGAAAATAAATTAAGAAGAAAAAAAAAATTAAGAAAAAAAATTANTGAACAATAGATAGGAAGCAGAGAAGCGAACGCTGTGTATAAATGCAACCATTAGCTTTGGTCCTTTGGGTCATGAAAAAGGAAAAAAAAGAGGGGAAAAAAAAAAAAAAAAAAAAAAGAGGGGAAAAAAAAATTAAGGAAAAAACCCAACTAAACCGACCGGTAGAAAAAAAGAAGTGTATTAAATTCTGTCGGTGAGGATGGTAAAAGAAGCTTGAAATATTTTTCCTGCTTGCTGCGTGGTGACTGGAGGCTGTAGCTCCGCTGGGGACGGGCGTCGGGAGGAGGCAGGAGGATGCTCCTGCCCGGCAGCAGGCAGGGGCTGGTGGGACCGGTGCCGATTCGGGGGCTCAGCCCAAGAAACCCTGCGGTGCGGAGAAAGGAAAGAGCTCGTGGCACCTTCTCCCGGAGCTGGCCGGGCCGGGATGCCGCGGAAAAAGAGAGGGGGGGGAAAAAAAAACCCTAATGAGTTGAACGTCCTCTGACTGTGCTCTCGGAACTTTGCCAAAGCGTCATTGAACTTGTCAGGAAGTATTACAACAAAATTAAGAACCAGCAGCAATTTTCTTGCGTTCGGGATCCTATGCTTTATAAAGTAAATTATTAATGCATTTTTTTTCTCCGTTAAGCAGTTATTTGCAGCAGTCTCGGTATATTTCTCATTAGAAATAACATCATCTGAAGAACTTATATTGATTCTTTTTTTTTTTTTTTTT
>VUYV01000662.1:40865-85164 GCA_008711295.1 Anarhynchus alexandrinus | reverse complement strand
GGCTCCGGGGAGATCTTATTGCGGCCTTCCAGTCCCTAAAGGGGCTCCAGGAGAGCTGGGGAGGGACTTTTTACTGGGGCATGGAGTGATAGGACGAGGGGGAATGGCTTCAAACTGGCAGAGGGCAGGTTTAGATTGAACATGAGGAAGAAGTTTTTCCCTGTGAGGGTGGTGAGGCACTGGCCCAGGTTGCCCAGAGAGGTTGTTGAGGCCCCATCCCTGGAGGTGTTCAAGGCCAGGCTGGAGGTGGCCTTGGGCAACCTGGTGTGGTGGGAGGTGTCCCTGCCTATGGCAGGGGGTTTGGAACTCGATGATCTTCAAGGTCCTTTCCAACCTAAACCATTCTGTGATTCTATGATTCTATGAAAGGCCTTGAAGTTTTCCCTTGAAAAACGCTTTGTCTCTATGATGTGACTTCAGGAATAAAACTCAGCGGAAACAGCCCGATTTGGGGGGCTGGGCCGGCTCCTCCTCGCCAGCACAGGTTGGGGGCAGGGAGGGGTGATGGAGAACACATTAGTGCTGGTTCCTTGCTCTGCACCCTTTGGTTGACGCCGTCTCAGGGGTGATGAACCTCTCCAGGGGCAGCTCGAGGAGGTGCAGGCGTTCGCGGCGCCCCGCGGCAGAGCCGTGCCGACGGGCTGTGCCCGCTCCCGCTCCTCTCCTGGGCAAAGTCTGAAGGCTGCGGGAGGTGGCGGGGGTCACGCAGGGCTGACGCCATGGACCGCCCCAGCACCACCCACCTTATGGACCCCCCAGCAGGGCTCCCCGTGCCACCCCAGCGCCGCGTGCCGCCGGCGAGTTGGGCAGGCGCGCTGCTGTCCTGCCGCGATACCCCGGCAGCGCCGCTCGCCCGCTGCTTGCTGCCTCCCCCCTCTCTTCCCCGCTTTATTATTATTATTTTAAAGCACCCTGAAGCCAAGCGTTTTTGCAGAACGCTGAAGAAAAGCCCCCAAATTCCTCCTCCGCTGGAAGCGCGGTGCCGAGAGAGTGGGTTTGTGTACGAGAGGCTATAAAAAGCCCGGCTTATACAATTTTAACAATAGAAAAATGATCTTTGTGCTCCAGTGCCTGCGAGCTTGGGAAGAGAAGGCGGTTTGCTCAGGTGGCTGCTGGATTACAAATGAGCGGTTTGCTTTGGGTTTGAATGACAAGCGATGGCAATCCGGGCTGGCGGGGCGAGCCGGGAGCTCCGCCGGCGCAGAGGGAAAAGACGCTCCTGCGCGGAAGCTGCCGCCGGGCTGAGGCGCGAAGTTCGGGCTTCGTTTAGTCCATCAGTGGCTTAAGAGTGGTTTAATTGACTAATGTGCTGTTGGTTGTAGGGTGTCTGCCAGCACTGAATGCCGGGTGGGCGCCTCTTCCTCCACCACCGGTTGGCACAGGCGCCCAGTTTGGATCAAACTGGGCGTTTTCCAACTGGGAGTGGGTCACCTCCGTCCCTGGCTCCTGTGCCCAGGGTGGCAGGGACACAGAGGTCCGTGTGTCCCACCGGCGCCCCATCCCATCCGCTGCAGGTGGAGCTGGACCCGCGGGGGTGACAAGGGGACCCTGGGCAAACAAAACGCGCCGGAGCCCGGTGGGCAGCAGCCCCCGCCCCGAGGTGTCGGCGCGCCTTGAAAAATTAAGGGGAGTAAATGATTCATGCTCATAAATGTTGGATGGGAGCGCGCAGCAGATTAATATGTTGTTCGGTTATTAGTGCTGCAGCGCGCCGTCTCCCCCGCCACCCAGCCGGCGTGAGTGTCACTGGCACCCGAGGGGGACGAGGGCGTGATGTCCCGGTCCTGGGGCACGGGACAAGCGTCGCTCCCGCCCGCGGCATCACCGCAGCCATGCCGCGCTGGGGAGGGTGGCCGGGGAGGGCCGTGTGCCGGATGCGGCCCAGCGAGCGCAACAACAGTCAGGCTTCTTTATTTCTTATTTAAGCGCTGACATTAAATTATAATTTTCATTTACTCAGAGAGCATCAATGATTTAGGGCGACGTGACGTGGCAGCGGCGCGAGGCGTTTAGCCAGAGGCAGCCAGCGGCTGCACGGGGCGCAGAGTGGGCGCAGAGCCGTGCCGGGGGGGGGACCCGTGTGCCGGTCATGGGTGACACCGGTCCCGGTGGCCCCGGCAGAGCTCGCTCCTGCCCCGCAGAGCCGATTCCCTCCCCCAGGCCCATCTCTCACCCCCTTTTTCCATCTCCCTGCAGGTGATTGCACTTAGTAAGAGAAGCAAGGAGGCTGAGACGGCTTTCCTGAGCGTTTACAAGCAATTAATCAAAGCTCCAGGTAAGCAACGCGGTGGCGACCTGGCTGCCTAACGAGTCGCGTGCCGGCGCCGGTGCCCAGAGGAGCCAGCGAGGACCGCGGCAGCGCTGCCGGCCCCGTCCCCGGCACGGCCGGCATCGCCGACCTCCGCTCGCGCATGGTGCTCTGGAAATACCGGCCGAAGAGAGGAGTGGAAACAGCTTTTGCCATCGCTGTGTTTCAGCCCCTGAGCCAAATGCATCTTGACATTAGGAAAGGAATACATTTGCTCAGCCCTTGTAATAACACTGCGGCTATCCCCAGTTGTCTTTTTGAGGGTAAGTTAACCGAAATGACCGAGCGCCGGCTCGCAGCACGGCTCCTGGCACCGGCTGCGGTTTGGGGACCGTTTTCCCCGTTTCCCTGCCGTGCCGGGGTGTACTCCCAGTCCGGGGCACCGCTTGAAGTCTTGGGAGGGGGAAACTGAGGCACGGGGCAGCCCTGAGGCTTGTGTTGGCAGAGTCGGTGGTAGGGCCGGGTGAGGGGATGGGACCCCCCTCCCCGCTGCTCCCCGCTCCCCGCTGTGGGCTCTGCCGTGCCCTGAGCCAGGGGTGCCGGCTGCGGCAGGCACGGCGGCACGGAGCATCCCCCGGCACGGCGGCGAGGCTGGAGAGCTGCGAACGGCTGAAGATGCGCAGAAGGGCTCCTGCAGGGCCACTAATTCATTTCCCAGACATTTAGGAATAACAAAATGTTTTAATGATTTCTTAGGGGAATTAGGGAGACATATTTTTGTCCTCATTAAATTTTCTCCTGTGCTACAAGAACCAAATGTCAGCTCGGTTTCCAGAACCCAGTTATCTTCCCTCCCCACCTCCCCGTGCTCACCCGCTGTGCTCCTCCTGCTTGCACACGCGTGCACGGGGATGCACACACGTACACACGCACACGTGCACACCCCAAAACTGCTGCCCTGTGATCTCTGCACCCCTCCTCCTCCTCTTCCCCCCTCTCTCTACTCTCCCGCACCATCCCCCTCTTGCTCCCCCCTTCCCCTCCTGCTCCCCAAATCCTCCTGCCCGTCGTTTTGTCCCCCTCTGTTACATGTCCGTGTGTCTCTCGACAGGCGAACTCTTTGTGGAATACTTTCCAAGCGCCACATAAGTCCTGATTCGACATTTTTTGCTTTGAATGGCTGCTGTCAACACAAATCTCTGGCAGAGACTGTAACGGAGCCTGATTGCTCAGCAAGTATTTTGATAAGTGAGCTGGCTGTGTGTCTGTAATTACGGGAGAAAACCGTAAATCTTTTGGATATTGTTCACACAGATGTGGCGTGAAGGGAAGGGGGGGGGGGGAAGCAGTAAAATGTGTTAAAAGCATAATTAATGTCATTGTTGTTGGGGATGATTTGATTTAAGGCTGACTTTGACTCGTGGAAGGATTCGTAGGGCGCCGGTGGATGCGTTTGAGCAGGTTGGGATGGGGCGGTGGAGGAGGTGCTGCCCTGGTGGGAGAGGTGATGGCACCGCGGATATGCCGTGGAGGTACCGTGGATGCGCCGTGCATGCACGTGGATGCACCACAGATGCTCCGTGGGTGCACCGGGGGTGCCCTGTGCTCCTCTCGGAGCCGGGCAGCGGCACGGAGCAGATGTCACCCTTCAGCCCTCGGCACGGAGACCTTTGCCGAAGCGGCCAGGCCCCGGCACAGGGATGAGCTGCTGGTCCTCAGGGACACGGGGGGCTCCCTGGAGCTGGGCATGCTCAGGAGAAGGTGATGAGCACCCAGGCCACCTCCTGCCCCATCCCACCATCCCACGGGTGCCCGGAGCTGCTCCAGTGGCCGTGCAGCAACTGCGCGGTGCTGCGGTGGGGGTGTCCGGGACCGGGTCTGCCGCTGGCCCAGACCCCCCCCAGCATGGGGAAAAGCCCCCGGCTCCGCTTTCCCGTGCCGGGGCTGGGGACACCAGGAGAGACCCCTGCCCGCCACCCCTGTCCCTGCTGCAGCACTGCCAGTGCTGCTAAAGGACAGCCAATAACGCCAGCTAGTGGCAGCACTTGTTATATATCTAAAAAAATAATTATATATATATATAAAAATATATATATATATAATGGGTGAGTGTATGGAGCGATAGATAAGCAGCGCCGCGGGTTCTGCTTTGCGGCAGGGCTTTGCCGTTTCCTGCGTGAGCTGCCGGTGCCGGCGGCGGGCGATGCCGTGCCGTGTCCCTTTGGCTGTGCAGGAGCTGCCGTGGGCAGCGCCGGAGCATGTGGCACCCCGAGGTCCTCTTTTGGCACATGCCTCTCTCGCGTCACCTGTCACCCGGCCGTGCCGCCGGTGAGTCACGGCCGCAGTGGGGCTCGTGGCTGCACGGCCGCTCGGCTGCGGCGTCAACGCCGTCTCCTCTAACCTGTCCCGGTGGGGGCTGTCACCCACGGGGGAAGGGACTGTCCCCTGCGCCGTGGGCAGTGTCCCGAGCCCTCCCGCCTGGCTCGGAGCGTGACGGCACGTGGCACGCGTGGTGCGGTTGGTGCGAGCAGACGATGCGCTGGGTTCCAAGCGGATCCTCTCTCCAGCCCTGCAGCAGGAGGGGTTGTTCCCCGGCAGCACGAGCGCAGTGCCAGCGTGGCGCGAGCGTGGTGCCCGGTCCCGGCAGCTCCTTGGTGCATCCAAACCCCCCCCGGCATGCGGTGGCAGAGCCGTCCCCGCGGCCGAGGACAGCACTTTCCCAGTGGCTGGACAGCAATGGTATTAGCACAGCGTAATTAATCCAGCCAGGCGTTTTGCATCAGTGCTGCCCCAGCTGACGTAGGAAGCGGAGCCGGAGCGCCGCTTGCTCTTTTCCCTTCTAAAAGCTCCGCTCCCGACCGCTTCATCCCGGGATGTCGGTTCCAAACGGGGAGCAGCGCGCTGGGGGATCGCCCTGGCTGTATTTCATCAGCGGGGCTGCGGCTCGTGGGAAGGGAAACGCTGACCCGGGGAAAATCCCCGGAGCTTTATCGCTCGGGCCAGTTCCTCCCGTATTATTTCTCATCGCGGAGGCGAGAGGAGTTGCCGGCGTGGATCGGACGGGGCTTGCTCCGGCGTTTATCCCTGCGGAGGCGGCTCGCAGGCTGGCACGGAGCATCCTGCCAACGCCCCCGGGGCCGGGGGAGCGTGGGGGGGGACGCCCGGCCCCCGCAGCCTGGGAGCTGGGACCCCGGAGCGCAGGGTTTAATTAGCCGTATCGTTATCTCAGCTCGCGTACTTACAGGCGTTATTAATGGCTTGTGAGAGCATCCAGTCCGGTTTGGGACCGTGCCGCATTGCTGCAGCACCCGTCGGTAGCGTGCTCCCGCATCCATGAATGGGCAGCCAGCCTGGAGGATGCCGAGCCAAAAGATGCTGGGAGCAGCCCGGGAGTCACCGATTCAGTGCCAAAGCCGGCGGCGTGCCAACAGGGCTCGGCGCCCACCTCCCGCTGCGTCCCTGCGGCCAAGCTCGGGGCACAGACCTTCTATCCCAGCCTGTCCGCGGGGTCTCGGTGACGTCCAGCAGAAAGAAGGGGGGACGGGTGGAGAAGGATGCTCTGGGGGCTTTCGGCATTAGCGTGCAGGGTCTGGCAGTCACTGGTGCTGCGGGAAAGCCGTGTGGTGGGTGCTGCAGCGGGGCCCTGCACCCCACGGCAGCGATGCTGTGGGATGGGAGGGCAGCGGCGGGTCAGGGGGGACCCCCAAACCCCATCTTGGTAGGCACATGTCTTGGCTTCGCTCATTTGCAAGGAGCATTCGTGCTGGGCACTTGCAGAGAGGATCACAGGCCAAATCCCACGTCTTTCGGGCAGGTTCACCCCAAAGATGCCCAGTGCTGCGGTTGGGCCGTGCCGGCGCAGCCCCAGACCACCCCGCATCCCGTGGCACAGCCGCGGTGGTGCTGGGCCCCCTTCATCCCGCACCGCTGCTGTCTCAGCCAGGGGCTCGCTGAGCAGAAGACCTGTTCTGTGTCCCGTTCCGAGCGGAGGCAGTCAGTTGTTTGATTTTTTTTTCCATCACCGTTATTATTTTTTACCCTTGGATGCGTGCCACGTGTCCGTGCCGTACAGTAGTGCGCCCGGCTCCGTCCCACTTCCCTGTTTGTCTAACTTTTTGACCCTGGAGAATTCAAATCTATTTTCTTTCCTCTTCTTTTCCAAAAAAAAAAATCAAGAAAAACCAACCCAAACCTATATTAACCTGGCTCAATAGGAGGCATTTTCTTGAACTTATTAAAAAATCCAGACTTGTAAATTAATTTGTTCATGTTGTACAATGGCAGTGCAGATGGACTCATTAGCATGCACACAACAAATAATTATAGATGAATTTTTAGCTGGCCTGCTTAATGGGCTTGCTGGGTTAATTATGTCAATGTATAATTACATCAGCCCTGGGAGACATAATGGCACACCCTGCTGAGCAGACACTAGCTAATGATGGTGTAATGCTGACAGAGGGAAGACGGACGGCTCTGAATGCACCTGCTTACCTCGGCACAAACCGCCATTGTCTGCGCCCAAACGGGCCGGTGCTGGTGGCACCGCGGCCACCGGTGCTGCGGAGGGTGCCACCGGTTCGCTCGGGAAGGCGATGCCCCAGCGCAGCCCTGCCGGTCCCTCGGTGCTGGCGATGGAGATTGTGGGACCGAGGGGTGCCCTGGGGCTGGGAGGGCGCCCGCTCTGGTTTTAGGTGGGGTGCGGGTCCCCGGGGAGGTGGGAGAGGGTCGGTGGTGGGCGTCACTGCCGCTCACCGCCACGTCCCGTGTCCCGCAGACCCCGCTCCGGTGCTGGAGGCGGCCCGGAGCCTGGAGGACCGTCTGCAGCAGCTCCAGCGCCTCGAGCCTGAAACCACCCCCCTGAAGGACCTCAGCCACCCCTGGAAGAAGCACCCGGAGCTCGTTGGCACCAAAGGTACCCCCCGGCACCGGCCGCCTCGTCGGACAAGCGTGGCAGCGGCGGTTCCCAGCCGGGTCCCCCCACGTGGCTCCGAGCATCCCCAGGACACAGCGGATCTCGAGGCCAGGACCTGTCCCCTGGCCCATGGTCCCCGGTGGCCACCGCTGCTGTCCCCCGCGCGGCTGTGTGATACGTGTCCCCCCGCAGAGCGCAGAGAGGGGACGTCGCCGGTGGCTGGGCTCGCGGCAGCGGCCGAGCCCCCGCTCTCCGGCGTCGACGGCAAAGCACTGTGCGCGGAAACCTCGCTGCAGAGAAATGAGGCAGAAAAGCAAAAGTACGTGAGTACCGGGGACGGGGCTTCGCACCCCTCAGCCGGGGTCGTTTTGGGGTGCTGGGGGGACAGGCGGCTCTGTCCCCACTCCTGGGCGGGGGTGTCTGTCTGTCCTTCCCTCTCCTCCTTCCCTTTGCACCTCCTTTGCTGTCCGGGTTGAGAGCGGACACATCCAGCCCGGAAAGCTGACGCGCAGTCCTGGGTGCTCCGAGCGTCCGTCTGTCCATCCGTGTCCCCTCTCCCAGGCAGTTTTTGGGCAGCGGCGGGCACGGGCAGGGCCAGGGCAGGTCCCTCCTGTCAGCCCCTCGCGCCGTCTTCTCGGCACGTGGTTTGCTGGGACAAATGGGTTAAATCCAGGTCAGCAGATGAACCTCATTAAATGGCCTTTTAATTTGGAGGCTCCCGGCTTTCCCCGCTGCCTTCATTGTTATTCCTTAACACGCTGCACCGGGAAACAAATGAGGAATCTTTAAACCCTAAATTGCAGATCTCTGCGAGTAAGTTCCTGGCAAGTGCAGGCTATAAATAATGCAGAATAACTTTTCCCTGATTGCTTCCCCCCCTCCAATTAACTACAGGCGGGGGTGGGCTGCCATCCCCCACCTCGGAGGGGTTTCAGCCGGAGGGATGAGGACTATTTTCAGCTCAAAGTGTATTTTTTACCCCCGGGGCAATAAACCCCTTAACATCAGGGAGTAACATGGCTTGAACAGGTCCCGACGTCCACCGGCGGGTTTTTCCCCCAGTGTCACCGAGCGATGGGGACACAGCGAGGGGGTGTCCCTGCATCCTCGGGGGGGCTGCGGGGTCGGCACGGCCGCGGTGCTGCTGGCGCGCCGCTGATGCCCGTCTCTCGCAGGGGGCTGCAGGAAGCACAGGTCACTTTGGCCGCTCGGCTTGGGGAGGCAGAGGAGAAGATCAAAGTGCTCCACGCAGGTAGGGGGGGGCCGGGGCAAGGGTCCGCCGGCCACGGGGGGCCAAACCCCCACCCCCATGGCTCACCCTCCTCTTCCTCCTCCCAGCGCTGAAGGCCACCCAGACGGAGCTGCTGGAGCTGCGGTGTAAATACGACGAGGAAGCCGCGTCCAAGTAAGTGCCCGGCAATGCCCGGTCGTGCCCGTGGGCTGTTGGGGTGCCCAGAGCTGAGCCGAGCCGCCTGCGGCAGTGCCGGGACGTCCCCGTGGTGCTGCTAAGTGGCTTGAGGAGCTGAGATGCTTTAAGTGACCATCTCAGCATCCCAAGTCACGGGAGCTCCCTAAAGCGAAGGCAGTGGAAAACCTTTTTTTCCCAAACCTTTTTGGCCGTGGAAGGCTTTGTCCGTGCCTCCGCACCGGCTTGACGCCTCTTGTTTTCTCATCGCAGGGCGGACGAAGTAGCCATGATCATGACGAACCTCGAAAAAGCCAACCAGGTGAGCCAGGAGCTGACTTTCCAGCCAGCGCAGGGCACGTACCCTGCTCCCCCTCTGCCATGCTCAGCTGCGGCCCCCCCCAGCCGCCGGACCCACCATGGCACCCTGAGCATCCTCATGGCATGGATGTCTGTCCCTAAAAATGGTACCGGGGTGGCCAGACTCCAGGAGTGGGAAGACCTACAGAGCGGCGTTCCCTTCACCCGGTGGCTCCTCCAAACCAGCCCGATGGGACACCCCATCTTGGGTGTCACTGGTGTGTTTGGGCTCCCACTGGGCTCTGCTTTGGCTGCGGGAGCTGGTGTTTGTCACCTCCAGCCTCTGCCGGTTCTTTCAGGGCATGACCCACACCAGCCTGGTGTTGGTTTCTGACGTAATTGTGTCTGGTCTTATCCATTCCTATTCATTAGTTTTATTAAATCCTGAAAATGTAGGTACAAGTAAATGTCCATGGGTAATAAAAGAGGCTTAAAGAGCAAATTGCATGTAAATACGGCCTTTTGGGTAGAAAAAGGCAGTGTCCTGGGGGTTAGCTGCTGGTGCTCAGAGCTCGGGACTGGGAACCGTGTTAGGATGTGGGGAGCCGAAATACATGTTGGGGGGGAGCGCGGTTATGTTGGGAGCAGGATGCTCAGGAGAAGCACTCAGGTCGGTGCAGCTCCTGGGGCACCGCTCTGCCCTGCGTGGGGTGGGCTGAGCTGCGGGTGCCCGGCCTGACGCGCGTTCTGCTCTCTCGCAGCGAGCGGAGGCGGCGCAGAGGGAAGTGGAGAGCTTGCGGGAGCAGCTGGCGGCCGTCAACAGTTCCCTCCGCCTGGCCTGCTGCTCCCCGCCGGGCGCTGCCGGGGTGAGGGCACCCCTCGGGGCCGGTGGCACCCCATCGCGGCCAGCGGCACCCACCCCAGCGTGACCAGGAGCACCCTATCAGGGCTGGCAGTACCCCATCGTGGCCAGCAGCACCCACCCCATCGTGGCCAGCAGCACCCACCCCAGCGTGGCCAGGAGCACCCTATCAGGGCTGGCAGTACCCCATCATGGCCAGCAGCACCCACCCCATCGCAGTCAGCAGCACCCACCCCAGCGCGGCCAGGAGCACCCTATCAGGGCTGGCAGTACCCCATCATGGCCAGCATCACCCACCCCAGCGTGGCCAGCAGCATCTCTCACAGCCAGGAGCATCCCATTGCCCTTGGAAGCACCCCATCATAGCTGGGAGCACCCCATAGCATCCAGGAGCACCCCATCATAGCTAGGAGCACCCCATAGCAGCCAGGAGCACCCCATAGCAGCTGGGAGCACCCTAGCATGTTCAGGAGCATCCTGTTGTGCTCAGGACCATCCCATTGCGTTCAGGACCAGCCTTTTGCCTTTGGGAGCGCCCACCATGTTTGGGAGCAAGCCTGAAATGCCCATGACCGAGGTGTTTTTCCATCATGGGGTGGTAGCGTTGGCCGTGCCCTACCTGCAGCCCCAGGCTCCTCCAGGGAGGGGGGATGTGCACCCCCATAGCACCGAGATGTACCTGGGACACCTTTAAGGGCAGAGGATAGGTCTGTCCCTCCCCAGGGCTGTGTCACCCCGGGTCCCCGTCCCGCAGGAATGAGTCCTGGTCTCGCCTGCTCCCCGTGGGGATGCATCTGATGGGGAGGGTGGCCCTTGTCCCCGCGTCGGGCGGTTGGGACTGACGGTGTCCCCTCTCCCGGCAGGACAAAGTGAACTATTCCATGTGCTCAGGGTCGAGGCTGGAGGCGGCTCTGGCTGCCAAGGACCGGGAGATCCTGCGGCTCCTGAAGGACGTCCAGCACCTCCAAAGCTCGCTGCAGGAGCTGGAGGAGTCCTCTGCCAACCAGATCGCCGAGCTGGAGGGGCAGCTGGCCGCCAAGAACGAAGCCATCGAGGTGCGCCCACGGGGGCTGGGGGTTTGCCGGGGAGGGGGTGTGGGTCTGGCTGTGCTGGGTGTGCACCAGGAGCTGGTTGTGAGGACTCCCCCCTCTTCTCCCCTCCGCAGAAGCTGGAGGAGAAGCTGCAGGCACAGGCGGACTACGAGGAGATCAAAACAGAGCTGAGGTATGGCTCCGCCGGCGTTCGTGCCTGCCACCTGCCCGTCCCCTGGCCGGCCGGGTGCCGCCGGCACCCACGGCACACTTCAGCAGCCGTAACGCTGGGTGGCTTGACGGCAGCGAAAAGCCGTGCCCGCCGAGTCACCCCCGCCTTGTCTCCCTCCCAGCATCCTGAAGGCGATGAAGGTGGCCTCCGCCAGCTGCAGCCTTCCCCAGGCAAGTGCCACCGCGCGCGCTGCCGCGCCGGCCAGGCTGGGGAGTGCGTGCCAGCCCTGCCGCCGCTGGCTCCGCTGCCCTTTCCCATCTCGGCTTGGCTCTTCGCAGAGCATATCGAAGGCGGAGGAGGCCCTGCTGCTGGGGAAGGAGGCTTTCTACCCCTCGCAGAAGTACCTGCTAGAGAAGCCCAGCCTGCTGGCCAGCACTGGTAGGGTCCCCGCGTCCCACGGCATCCCCGCTCCCACCGGGAGCATCCCCGGGAACATAGGCAGCAGGGCCGAATCCTGTCCCGGCTGTGGGATGGAGCCCGGAGCCAGCGGCGGGGCTGGGGGATGGACAAGGGGTGGGATGGCACCTGGGGAAACTGAGGCAGGAGATGCTTCGCTGCGAGGCCGTGCCGGGGCCGCCGGCCGGGGGGGACTCTAGTGCGTCTCCCTCTCTCTCCTTCATCTCTAGAGGAGGATCACTCCGAAGACGAGTCGGGGAAGGATTCGCTGGGCATGGAGCAGCTGTACCCGTCCCCCCAGCACGCCCCGGCGGACGAACCCGCCTCCCCCACTCCCCTCCCGCCTCTGCCCGGCCCCGGCTTGGCCCCCGACGGCCCCCGGACTTTCTCGCTGTCCCCTTTCCCGGGGGGCGAGCGGCTTTCGGGGGACTCCAAAACCCCTCACCTCCCGCCGCCTGCCTACAAGAGCGAGAGCGCTGGCGGGGGGCCGCCTTTCCCCTCCGCCTTCTTCGGGGCCAAAAGCGGCACCGTGCCCCCCGGCACCGCCCCGGCCGCCGGCGCCGCCAGCCCGCCCCGCGAGCCGTCCGAGGGCAGCGGCGGCAGCTCTGCCGACGAGGAGCAGCTGGACACGGCCGAAATCGCCTTCCAGGTGAAGGAGCAGCTGCTGAAGCACAACATCGGGCAGCGGGTCTTCGGGCATTACGTGCTGGGGCTGTCGCAGGGCTCCGTCAGCGAGATCCTGGCGCGGCCCAAGCCCTGGCGCAAGCTGACGGTGAAGGGCAAGGAGCCGTTCATCAAGATGAAGCAGTTCCTCTCCGACGAGCAGAACGTGCTGGCCCTGAGGACTATCCAGGTGCGCCAGAGAGGTGAGTGGTTGGGGTGGCCCCGGCCGACGGGTCCTGCCCCCGGGGATGCTGCAAGCGGTGCCGTGGGATCCCCTCCCAACGCACCCCGGGGTGCCGCGGTGGGGATGCTCGCCAACCCGTGATGTGCCAGCGACACGCTGGCGCTCCGGGATTGTCCCTCGTGGTCCCCCCAGTTTGCCACAGGGTGAGCTGGAGCCCCGGCAAACGGTAGCGATTAACAACAACCCGTCGTGGAAGCTGCATCCCTGGACGTGCTTTACTCATTTATTCTAAGAAGTGCCATTTAATTATTCATTGGGCTGTTTCGTGGCGTATGAATCAACGTGCTCGGGAACGTTGCGTTAAAATAATGAAGTCTTAATGCTGCGGGACCTCGGTGCGGTGTCGGCACCGCCGCGAAATGGTGGTGCCCCGCCGCCTGCGCGCACAGCTCTGGGGATGGCGGCTCCTGGGCCGGTCTCAGCCATGGCAGCAGTGGCGGCCGGTCACTTGTGTCCCTGCGGTGGCACGGGGATGGAGCGATGCTGGTCCGTGTTTCAGCTCCGATTTATCCCCTGGATCCGATTCACCATTAACCCTTTGCCGGCAGGAGGGGACGGGGCCAGGGATGGGGGCCGTGGTCCCCGTACCTGTGTCTCCGCTCGGCACCGTGTACGGCGGTGGGGAGAAGGTGCCCTTGGATGGGGCGAGCAAGGTGGCCAGGAGATGCCATGCCAGAGGCAAGACCTGGCAGCGGGGGCTACTGGGGCTCCCCGCAGTCTGGCTAGCGACTAATCGGGAGTGACATTTGTCTTAAAAGCAGCATCCCTAAAAATAACTGAACACGAGGAGCAGTAAATACTTCCTGACATACAAGCGGAGCTTGTAAAACCAGCGCCGGTGACAAAGCCGTTATCCCGCCTCTTTGATCAGGTAGCATCACGCCGCGGATCAGGACGCCGGAGACCGGCTCTGACGACGCCATCAAAAGCATCCTGGAGCAGGCGAAGAAGGAGATTGAGTCGCAGAAGGGAGGTGGGTGCCGGTGTGTGGGTGGCCGAACCCCTACTCTGCCCCCGTGGGAGCAGCACCCAGAGGGGTGCCGGTGGCAGGGTGCTGCGGTCCCCATGGCACGCCGAAAACGCCCGCAAAACCCACGGTCTCCGGCGTGGGGGTCTCTGCCTGCCCTAGGAAGCTTTAGCCGGCCCCTGCCAAGCCCGGCTCTCATGGCATGGTCCTGTGCAGGGTGGCACTGGGTGCCCGGCACCACGCTAACCCCGTGGCTGGGCCAAAATGGGTTTTATTTGGCATTTCTCCTGCTGACATCCATCGAGATTTAGGGCGCGATGGGGAGAAGTGCTGGTAAATGCTGTTAGGGACAAAAGACTCCCCACGCGGTGGCATTTGTACCTGGGCTTTCGGAAACTTTGGATCTACTCTTTCCTCCTCTTCCTCCCCCCCGCCCCAAAACAGATGATTAAATGAGGATGCACGATCCATCTGGCACGAGGAATCATTAAAGCAGCTGCGCTCGCAGTCAATTACAAGAAATGAAATACATTAGAACAGGTAGTCTGCTGAGAAAGCAGAATCCTGGAGAATTAAATTAGACAGGAATGGTGGAAAAACAGACAGGGAAAACAAACATGTTTGTCTATTGCTGTCATTGGTAATGGGATTTATTTTGCAATCCTCAAAAAAAGCAGCTTGTTTAGAGCTGGGGGTGTCACAGCTTTTGCTTTGTGGGTGCTGCCGGTCCTTCTTCTGATCTGCATTTGTGCGGGCCACGCGCTTGGTGGAGAGTGCTCGGAACCAGATTGGGCTAAAATCCCTTTTTTCCCTACCATTTTGAATGATGGCCACGTGGTAAAACGACGCATGCTGTGCCTCGGGGCTCCCCTCACCCCTTTTCTTTGCAGGGGAACCCAAAACCCCGTCGACGTCGCAGGCGGTGGCCAACGGGGCGGGCGGCAGCAGCTCGGAGGACGCCATCAAGAGCATCCTGGAGCAGGCGCGGCGGGAGATGCAGGCGCAGCAGCAGGTGCTGCTGGAGATGGAGTCGGGGGGCAGCGGGCGCCCCGGGGACACGCCGCCCGCCGAGCGCTCCACATTGGCCGCCGTCAGCCAGAACATCGTCCCGACCTATGTCAAGCAGGAGGAGGGGAGCAGGGCCAGCCCCGGCCCCCCGCAGACGCCCTTGGCCGTCCTCTCACCCGCCGCCTTCGTCCAGAGCATCATCCGGAAGGTGAAGTCGGAGATCGGCGATGCCGGCTCCTACTTCGACCAGCACTGGGCATCGGAGCGGAGCCTGCTCAGCCGACCCTACACCTCCGTCTCGCCTTCGCTCTCCTCCTCCTCCTCGAGCTACTCCAGCATGGCCAACGGCCGGGGCTGGCCGCGGGGAGAGCCCAGTGAGGGCGGCACCAACGAGGACGAGCTGCCGCTGGCGGACGATGAGCCCCACCGGCTGACGGAGATGAAGGCGGAGGGAGCCGGCACGGAGCCGGCAGCCGGCAGTCGTCTCTCCTACTACCCTGCCTATGTGCCACGGACCCTGAAGCCCACCGTGCCACCGCTGACGCCGGAGCAGTACGAGATGTACATGTACAGGGAGGTGGACACGCTGGAGCTGACCCGGCAGGTCAAGGAGAAGTTGGCCAAGAACGGCATCTGCCAGAGGATCTTCGGAGAGAAGGTACCAGCCTGGAGAAGGGGGATCCGATGTCCCCTCTGCTCTGCGACCCAGAGCCCAGGGCTCATTGGTGGCCTCCACCAGCTCTTTCCAGGGTCCACAGTCTCCCTGGTGGGTTTCCCATTGGAGGATGCTGAGTCCTCAGGGTCTGACCCAACCCCAAGCAGTCTCCCAGTGGCCACCACCAACTGGTTGGTGGCACATCCCACCAGGAACACCCTGTCCCCTGTGCAGAGCCCTGTGGGGAACATCCTCCCAGCCCACTGGCTATCCCAGGGGGGACCCATCATGGTCCCATCACCCCGTGGCTGGGGCCAAGGGGTCCGGACGTGCCATGGGGCCATGAGCGCGGCAGCAGGGACATCCTGCTTCCCCTCCCTCGACGTGGGGACGGAGGGCAGGCAGTAGCCTGGTGCTGGGGGCAGCTCGCCCTGGCCCTGGTGGGTGACGCCTGCGCGGTGCCTAGGTGCTGGGGCTGTCCCAGGGCAGCGTGAGTGACATGCTGTCGCGGCCCAAGCCGTGGAGCAAGCTGACGCAGAAGGGTCGGGAGCCCTTCATCCGCATGCAGCTCTGGCTGACCGACCAGCTGGGCCAAGGCATCAGCCAGCAACCGACACCCTCCCAGGGTAAGTGCCACCGCTGTCCCCGCGGTCCCCGTGTCCCTGGGGCTCCTCATCCGTCCCCTGCATCTTGCCCCCACCCCAGCGCCGGGGAGACCTGTCACCCCCACCGGCACCCTGATCCTGGGGAACCCCTTTCATCCCCCTCCCCTCTAGTGCACCCAACTCATTTTGAACCCCCTTAATTAGTCGCGTAGGCAATTTAGGGCTGTTAGATCCTCCAGTGTTATTTTGTAGAAACAGGTTCTGAAAGTCGTCTAGTTAAAAAAAAACCGCAACAAAAATCCTTGGCTTTGTGCCTGGCACAAGGAAGTAACTGTTGGGTTTTTTTTTAAAATTAGTGGTGTTTTCTCTCTACTCTTCCACCGGCTCCTCCCACTTTGCCATAGCCGCCAGAAAAACTTGGCTGGCATCCTCCCTCTCCGGAGGGCAGAGCTGCGGGCATCCCCAAAAATAACCTTCCCGCTCCCGCCGTGTCCCCGCTGACCCCTCTCCCCCCGATGTCGTGCAGCCAGCCCGGCGGAGCCCCAGCCGTCCCCCTCGCCGCCCCCCAGCCCCGCCGAGCACGAGAAGGGCTGCCAGGAGCCCCTCACCCTGGCCTTGGAGAGCAGCAAAGAAAACCAGCAGCCCGAGAGCCGGTCGACGCCTGGACTGGGTGGGAAGACGTACACCAACAGCCAGGGACCCGTGGGCATCCAGGAGATCGTGGCCATGTCCCCCGAGCTGGACACCTACTCCATCACCAAGAAGGTCAAGGAGGTCTTGACGGACAACAATTTAGGTGCGGACCTTCTCCCCACCCGGGTTTTGGGGAGCTGCTGGTGAGGCTGCGTGGATGCATCAGCACGATTCCCGTAGCCGCAGACCACACACACCCCCCGGCGCCCCCCGTGGTTCTCTGCGGGTGCTCAGGGGGATGGTGGGAAGGGTGCTGGCTGGGAAACGGGGTGCACCCACCCCGGGGGGGGGGACTGCGGCGCCCGCCCCGCTGCTCTGCCCCGCTCTAACCACCTCTGCTTCTCCTCCGCCAGGCCAGCGGCTGTTCGGGGAGAGCATCCTGGGCCTGACGCAGGGCTCGGTGTCCGATCTCCTCTCCAGGCCCAAGCCGTGGCACAAGCTGAGCCTGAAGGGGAGGGAGCCCTTCGTCCGCATGCAGCTCTGGCTCAACGACCCCCACAACGTGGAGAAGCTGCGCGACATGAAGAAGCTGGAGAAGAAAGGTGAGGGTCAGGGCGATGCAACCCCCCCGCTCAGGTCCAGGGTGGTGGCCAAGCCGGGGGCTCCCCAAGTTTGGGGGGTGAGCGGTACGCAGCTGGGTCTCCTCTCCTGCAGCCTACCTGAAACGTCGGTACGGGCTGATGAGCGCCGGCTCGGACAGCGAATCCCCCAGCGCCCGCTCCGAGTGCGCCAGCCCCAGCCTGCAGCCGCAGGACCTCAGCCTCCTCCAGATCAAGAAGCCGCGGGTGGTGCTGGCCCCAGAGGAGAAGGAAGCCCTGAAGAAAGCCTACCAGCTGGAGCCCTACCCCTCCCAGCAGACCATCGAGCTGCTCTCCTTCCAGCTCAACCTCAAGACCAATACCGTCATCAACTGGTTCCACAACTACAGGTATGGGCGCTCCCAGACTTTGGACGTCTCACGGTGGCGTGCCACCAAGGTGGTGTCACTATTCCTCTTCCAGCCCTCCCAGTCCCTCTTGCCTAGAAGGGGAGGTGCAGACCCACGTGTGCTCACCGGAGGTCCCCAGGTGCGGGATTGCAGCCAAAACGCTGCATGTGCCCTGGCTGGTGGGTAGTCAAGAGGTGTCAACCACCTTCACCAAGTCATCTTGAGCATCTAAAGAGGTTACCGTGCTCACGTCCACCTGCTCGCTGGTGCAGTACACCACCTGCCACTGAGCAGGAGCTCCACAATGGGTGGGGAAAAGCCGTATGGAGGCTCCTGGAGCACAGGATCCATCCCCACAGCAGCCCTGCCCCATAGAGTGGCAGCATTGCAGACAGACACGTGGCTCCTGAATGCTCCTGAGACCCACACCGAGAGCAACCTGCTCTCTGTGTCAACAGCCCAGGTGATGAGTTGTGCCCCCTCCCCTATACAAACCAGTATAAAAAGACATAATATAAGTGCCTGTGTCAAATCCGGAGAAGCTCTGACTGCCTCCAGCTCCCCCTGGGCAGCATAAAGTAGATGGTCAATATTTATAGGACCCGGGTGAGGTTTCTCACATGAGGCCATCGCGTGGGGAGTGTGTGGGAGAGCTTGAAAAATCGGCCTTTTTAGTGAAACATTGACTAGTGGTGTTTTTAAACCCGCTGCCTTTCCCCTTGTGTGCTTCCCGGAAAGCCTCTTCTGCTCTCAGTAAACACAACCACCCTAAAATAAACCTTTGAAAAATGTTGTGTATTAAACAACAACAACAAAAAAAAGGTAATGGAAAACACTGGCTGGAAACAGCCCAAAGCGTTGCAAAATGCAGTCCCTGTGTTCAAGCAGCAGTGATTTCCCCCCCGAAAAAAAGTGGTTTAAAGGCCAAGAAGGTGGGGTTTTACATCTCGAGCGACGTCGTCGCATTTTTGTGGCTGGAGATGCTTTTTCAAGACGTGATGGCTGGTGGTCGCCAACCCCTCCGCACTTGTGTCCCGGCAGGTCGCGGATGCGCCGGGAGATGCTGGTGGAGGGCACGCAGGACAACGACACGGACCCAGAGCAGAGCAGCGGGGCGGCCATCCCCGGGCGCCGGGACCCCCACAGCCCCGATTCGGATGCTGAGGACCGTAAACCCGTGTTTGGCGGGGGCGAGCATCCCTGCGCCGCTGCGCCCGTGAAGGTGAAGGAGGAGCAGGGGGAAGCGGGCGGCTGGGGCCGCCGGCGGGACTCGCACAGCCCGGCCGGGGCGGCCGAGGGGACCGGACCTCCCCAGGAGGAGCAGGGAGCAGCCCCCCACCCCGCTGCCCCCAGCGCCGGCAGCCTCCCGCGGCGGGGGGGCCGTGCCGGTGCCACCGCCGGGGGACCCCCACCACCGCCACCGCCGCCGCACCCCGACAGCTCCCAGTCCTCCGCGGGGTCATCCCGTTGCAGCTTGGAGGTCTCCCCGACATCGCCCTCGGCAGCCTCCTCGCCTGGCCTCGCCGGTTCGGCCTCACCGGGACCGTCCTCCGCCGGGCCGGTTTCACCAGCGCTGCCGCCGGCTCCCGGCCCCCGGCTCAGCACCAGCGTCCAGCGGCGCCACGAGAAGATGGCCAACCTCAACAACATCATCCACCGCCTGGAGCGGGCCGCCAACCGCGAGGAGGCCCTCGAGTGGGAGTTCTGACACACGCCCCCTCCGCCGCCCTAAATATATATATACACACACCCACATATATATATATATATATTTTGTTAAATGCAGCGCGCACCAAGAGGCGACAGGCAACCGGCGCCACGGAGGGGACCACCCGTGGAAAGTGGGGGGGGCCCCCTGCTATGAAGCCGCCCCCCCCAACTTTGTTTTAAATGTGAAAAACTGGGAACAATTTTAGAAAAGAAAAGAAAAAAAAAAACCACAAAAAATATTTATAGACCTCTTTTAGATATTTTAATAAAAGGATACTTTGGAATTTATTAACAGCTTAAGCTGCTTTGATATTAAAGATAGCTATAAAATCAAGATGATGTAGCAGTTGTGTCATTAAATGTACACTGAAGTCTTGTAGTTTGCCACTGGATGAGATTAAAGAAAAAAAAACCCAAACAAAAAAACCCCACAGAAAAGACTTACTGAGCAAAGCCATCAAGAAGCACTATGAGACTGACCAAATTTAATAAACTTTTGCCGAGCGGTTTCCACCTCTGTCTAAGACACTGCATCGCTTCTGCCCCAGCCAGAGACTGCGTCATAGTCCCTGAAGACTCTAAAGCGAAAACCTTGATGCCATCGAGTATGTATTTAGTTCTGGTGGTTTATGTTTTTTGAAACCTTTGTAACGCAGAATGTCCCGTGCGGTTGTATAATGTTGTAGAAATGTCTGCAATAGCCTTCTGGAACAAGATGTAGCATGGTCCGAACACCGTCCCTCACGCTTCCTCCAGCCGGCAACCGGTGGCGGCCCCGATACGGCACGGGGCGGCTCCTGCCAGCTCCCAGAGGCGGCGGAAAAATAACGCAAAAGCAAAGGAAGCAACCTGTGTCTGCCTTTTCGGGAATGAGATGGGAAGAAGTCGCCGGGGGTGATGCTCGAGGACGGCTCCAGCTTGCTGGGGATGGGCGTCCGTGGCATCCCAGTTCCCTGCGCTCTGCCGTCCTCCGTTTGGGGAAGAAAAGGATGGAGCCTGTGAGCTTTGCACCCGGGGCACCGGTGCTCGGGGACAAACGCCCCAAAATCATGAGCCGCCCGCTCGCGGAGGGGGGACGCTGAGCCCTGCTGGGGGCTGCTCCCAGCATCACAACCAGCTCTTGTGGCTGAAGCACTTTTATTTAGGGAGGGCGCCCGGGCAGGAGCAGCATCCCCTCGCCATGGCCATGTCCCCGGGGGGTGGCTGCCGGTGAAGCTGGGACGAGCCCCGGGGTGTCGCACTGGGCTGCTGTCTGAATTGGGCGAGCTCAGGCCTGAATTGGGCAAAGCACCATCAGGCTTTGGCTCGGCAGGGCTGTCCCCAGGCGAAGGCGCGGGAGCTTGGCGGTGGCACCGTGCCGGCGTGCTCCCCGCCACCTCCCCGACCCCGCTGCCGCCCTCTGCTAACAAAATGCCTTTAACCGCCACGGGGTGGACACCACCGGGCTGCTCTGTCCCCTGCCCACGCGGCACCCGCCGTCACCCACCGAGACCGTCACCGGGAGGGCTCCCCCTGCCAGGCTCCGAGGCTATGCATTGACTAATTTTTCCACTGTATACATTTTTATCAGAATAGAAGGTATTTTTGTATTCGAGTGGTAGTCGACGAGCGATGCTAAAAGCGGCTCTGCGAAGGCACGGCTCTCCTTGCCCGCCTGCCCTGCCCCGGCGAGCCCCAGCTCGCCCACAGCCGCTCTTTTCCCCGCCACCGCGCCGCAGAAGGTCGAGGCCCGACCACTGACCGCTCTTTTCCGCCGTGTGCTAGCGGGAGCTTTAGCGGAACGGGATTCAAGGAAGCACTTAGGATAGTCTCGAACAGGGCAATTCTGTTGTATTAAAGCTAGCGGGACATACCGGTCACGTTTTTGTTAGGCTCATGTACTGTACTTCAAAAGTTTCTATGAGATCGATGAACTTTGTTTAACAATTTTGGAAGGAACAAGTTCTGTAAAGAGCCACTAAATACAGAAGTTGGATACGACTCTGGTCTTGGAGTGTGTTTTGTCTGGAGGTGGCTGGGATGGGAGCTCCTCTTGCCTTTGCCCGGCCCCCGGGTTGATGGTGGCTCCCTTGGAAGTCACAGCCTTGCTTTGGGTTTGTGGCAGGAGCTCTCACTGGGGGGGCTCAGTGGGAAAAAAAGGTGTTAAATGGGGTTAGTCCAGCTCAGGGTGCGATCCTGCCCCGTGAAAGTCCTATAATCACCCCTGCTGAATTTTTGCTCCTGCCCCTGGGGTAGCGCAGCATCCTCCGGCGTGAGGTTCAGCTTGGCATGGCCCGATGGTGCCTCACCCCGGCACGGCTCCTCTTCAGAGCCGACCATCACCGGGCAAGTTTGCAGCTTCCGACCCGAGGCGGGAGGGGTGTTTGCATCTGATGAATTAATAAATCCGTATGTTGCGTAGCTGTTTAAGCTTGTTTGTCGGCTAACACGTTGGGAAGGATTTATTTTTAATGAATACGTGAAGGTCTGGAGAAGCGGGGCTGCTGCCATGGAAACCGGAGTCTTCCTCTGCCGCCGACGGACGGGGCCAGGTAAACCATCTGGATGCTGCGGGTATAGCTGCACCCCGGCTGCCCTCAGCGGCACCGCTCCGAACACCGAAACACGTCGTGGGGTGCCGTGTCCGGCCAGGAGCGGGGCTCGGCGCTCCGCAGGGCCCTCAGCGGGCGAGTGACCCCACCTGGCTTCATGCCTCAGTTTCCCCAAGAAGCATCCCCCCCGCCCCCAGCCCACTGCAAGAAACTGGAGATGTTCATGCAAGTGCCATGCCGTGGGCAGGGACGTGAGGTCACGTTGGCCACATCCACAAGGGCAGTGTCCCTGTGTAGCACCGACACCAGCCCCAGCAAGGGGACAGATATTTGTCCCTGGCTAAGACCCCCTGGGAGAGGGCTGGGGGTGTCCCACCAGGGGCACAGGGCCACCCGACCAGGGGCACCCAAACCTGGGTGGCATTGTGTGATGCTGCCTGTAACCCAGGGTTTGGAGGGACGGTTGTAACACCCCATCGAGCCCGTAATGCACTGGCAACTCACGGTGGGGCACCCAGTGCCGTTTCCACCAGCGAAACTGTGGTAGGGTTGTGCTCCCAACCAGTCTCCCAACTCTTTTCCAACACCCAAACCCCCGTGTTGATCACCTGTGCCTGACTGTTCGAGCTGTCATGGAGGGCAGGACTGTGCTGTCCCTGCTGTGCGACCACCCTGATGCTCTGTGTCCCAGTGTCTCCAGAGTGGCACCATTCCATTCCATCCCACTCCATCCCATCCCATCCCATCCCATCCCGTCCCATCCCATCCCAACCCTGGGGGCAGACACGGGGCTCCAGGGCACCACGAGACCCTGGTGGTGTCTGTGTCCCACTAAGGTGACACAGTCCCTGCCTGACCCCGCACGGACATGGTGGGGACAGGAGGGGGATTAATTGCCACCTGGGCGCCCCTCCTCAGGGGTTTAGGGGCGCAAACGAGAACCGGGGCCAGGAGGGAATGTCTAAAACAACTTTTATTGTAGCAAAATCTTGTGCCTGTCCCAAGGGGGCAAAGGGAGCCGGAGCCACCCAGTCCAAACCTGGGGCACCCTGACTGCTTCCCCCGGACCCGGGGGTGGGTCACCCCCCCTGTCCCAGCCAACACCTTTAGTGTTGATACAAACCCTTGGGGAAATAAAAAAGAAAGATCAGCTTTGCACTGGTTTGGCACATGAATCATTGGACACCCTCCGCCGCTGACACATACGTTCCTGTTCGCTGCCGCGAGCGATGCTTCCCCTTGGCGAGCCGACTGGGGGATGATGCCCTGCACTGAAATATCCGCCCGGCAAGGTGGTGCCCGCAGCTGCCACGGTCCCCTCGGGTCTGCCACGGTCCCCTCGGGTCTGCCACCCCACGCGTTCACCGGCTGGGCTGCGAGCAGCCATCGCCCTGCGCGAAACGCCCGCGGCTGGGTGTCACCCGCTCCCCGGGGGGAGCCGGGGCGTGGGGTGCTGTTGCCATTAAGGAAGGGCTGCGCTCGCCGATATTTTAATTTTCAAACCACATCCTGCTGGAGCAGAGGGGTCGGGCAGAGCTCGGCTGACTACAGCCAGTCGCTTGTGCTGGGCAGAGAGGGGAAGGCAGAAGGCAGCTCCCCAGCTGTGAAACACCCATGCAGGGGCTCAGGCGAGTGAGATCCCGTCAAAATCCTCCTCCAAAAGCATTGTCGATGCACGATGCCGCTGCAAGAGCATCAAGAGGCCTCACCAGACCCAGTGCAGTGGTCAATTCCCAGGAGGCATCAGCCCCCACGTGGTTCGTAGCTCGCTTGTGCTGGCTGGACCACCCCGCACCCACATCTGGGCACAGCTGGAGGGGCGCACCCCTGCGGGAAGCACCCGCTGCCTGGCACAAGGTGCCCAAAAACCTGGAACCCCGAAAGCCCAGGGGTTTCATGCCTGGCTGGTGGCACACTGAGCCCAGCTGCCATCGGTGCCAGGCTGGCATTTCTCCATCGTGGATCAGCACTGGTGTCCCTCGGTGCTGGGCCCTCGGTGGCACCATCAGCAGGTGTCCATCACCACCACAGACAGGGCTGCACATCCCAGGGTGAGGAGGGGACCGAGGTGGCACCGAGGACGATCACCCCCTCCCTGCCACGGGTCCTGGCAGGTCCCCAAGGCTCGGCCACCTCTCAGGGCCGGGGGCCACGCCGCCTCTCCAGCCAGTCCTGCCGCAGCCGGGCCACCTCCCGGCCATACCGCTCATGGAGCTGGCAGAAGGTGGACGGGCTCTCCGCTGCGGCCCCCATGGCGCTGCCTGCCTCGCTGCTCGATGCCCGCCTGCGTGGTGGCAGCGGCGGTGGGCGCGGGTTCCCCTCACCGTCATACCTGCCGCAGCCGGCGGCGTTGGGTGGCCGATCTGCTCCTGGCACATTGTTCCACACCGCGCAGCCATTCTCCTTGGGCAGGATGGCAGGCAGAGCCGGCAGCCGCTCCGAGGACCGCTCCGGCCCTGAGGGCTTCATCTTCCAAGAGCCAGGTGACTCCCGGCAGCCTCCGCATCCACCGGTGGGCCCCCAGTGCATCTCCTCCAGCTGCTTCTCCAGCGCCCGCACCACCAGGCGCATGTAGTCGAAACTGGCCCGCGAGAGCGACTTCACCCACGACTCCATGGCAGCCTGGCTCTCAGCTGCCAGCACGTAGGTGCGGGACTTGGCGCCACTGAAGCGGATGGCGAAGGCGAATTCCTCGGCCGACTCGCAGAGCTCCACGGTGCAACCCTCCAGCACGATGACGCCCACCGGTTCCCGGCTCTCCCGTTCCTCGAAGTAGAACAGCATGTTGCCCTTCAGCACGAACCAGCGGCGATGGTATGCCGTGTGCCGCTCGCCGCGCTTGTAGAGGAAGCCGGCGTTGTCGGCCGGGGAGTCGCAGGTGGCATAAAAAGCCAGGCTCCGCTCGTTCAGCTTCATGGCTCCGCGCCCTGCGGGGACAGAGGGTGCTCAGCCGCCCGCCGGCACGCGGAGGATGGGTGCGCCTTAATTGCACGGTAATAAGCCGTCGGCTTTTTGTTCCCGGCGGCACTGGCCCTGGCACCCAGGAAATGGAGCCGGTGAATAAACAGCCCCGTGACAGCAGCCGGGATAACCCCGCTCCCAGCCAAGGTGCTGTGACCCCCACCGAGCGGGTCGGGGCTCTCCGGGGCTCCCTGGGGAGGGGTTTTCCCCAAAGCTGAATGTTTTCCCACAGTGGATCCCCAGACAGGACTCGTCCCAATGCCGCGCGTCACCTGGCGCAGGTGACCTTACCGCCGGCGCCGTGTTTGCCCTGCGTCATGGCGCTCCTCCCCACGGCACGCAGGGAGCGTTTACGGCCAACGCCGCAGATCCGGCTGCCGCTCCGGAGAGCCTTGGCCATGGACGCTGTCACCCGGTGAAGGCCACCTCTCCCCTTGTCCCCTAACCACTCGTGGCCTCATCGTGTCGGGCTTTCCACCTACCTGGGACTCTGCCTCTAGCTCCGGTCTCCCGTGCCTGCCAGCATCAGCGACGCGCGGGTGGCCGTGGCGCCGTGGCAGCGGTGGGCGTGCTGGCTCTGGGGTCAGCCGGTGCAAGGGGGTCCCTGCTGTCCCTGCTCCAGCCAATGGCTCCGGCACCGAAACGCCTGCGGGTTTCACGCCTCACCCCAGGCTGCGGAGCACAGGGCGGATGTGCGGCAGGGTTATTATTTTCCTATTAAGCCACATCGCAGGGTTCAAGGGGATGAGACGGGGGCTCTCGGAGCCCCCAGTGCCGGGGACCACTTTCCCCCAGGCAGCTCGGGGACCTCTTTGGTGTCCCCCCCCAAAGTCTTGGGGACGTTTAAGAGAGGGGGAGCCTCCCTCCCCCGACACCGGGCGGTGCCTCTCCGGCTCGGCTCCCGCCCGCTCAGCCCCGCTCCGCTGCGGCTCCGGCCCCCCCCCGCTCCCTGTCCCGCTCCCGGTCCCGCTCCCGGTCCCCCTCCCCGGTCCCGCACGGCCACCTTTGTCCTCGGCTCCCCGCCGCCCCGGCTCGGCTCGGCTCGGCCCCGGCGGGCGGAGCGCTGCTCCCGCCCGGCTCCTCCTCCTCCGCCACCGCCCCTCACCGCGGCTCGGGGCGGCCCGGAGGGGTGCGGAGGGGGGCTCTTCGCCCGGCTGAGAAACCGCTCCCGAGCTCGGCCCCGGTGTTTGGAGGTCCTGGCTCGGCCCGAAGCTCTCGGCGGGTCAAACCTCCGGGCAGCGGGGCCGCGGGCCGGGCAGCGCCGGGGAGAGGTGGGAGGATGGAGCCGGTGCAGGGGGGGTGTGTATGTATGTCTGGGGATGTACATGTGGATGTATGCATGGATGTATGTGTGGATGTTTGCACGGATGCACATACACGTGGATGTATGCATGGATATATGTGTGGATGGATGCATGGATGTACACATGGATGCATGGAGGTACATGTGGATGTATGCACGGATATATGTGTGGATATATGTGTGGATGGATGCATGGATATATGTGTGGATGGATGCATGGATGTACATATGGATGTATGCAAGAATGTACACATGGATGTATGCGTGGATGTACACATGGATGTATGTGTGGATGTACACATGGGTGTATGTGTGGATGTACAATCGATGTACGTGTGGATGTATGCATGGATGTACTCATGGGTGGGAAACCTGGGAGCTCAGTGGTGAACGTGGCTGCAGAACACTGAATCAGGTTTTGGGGGCAGAGAGCGGGTGCCCAGGAGCGTCTGGCAGCGAACAGGCAGAGGCTGATGGACGGGGCAGATGATAAAAGGAGCTGAGGCAGGAGTCGAGTGGTCTGGATGGGCACCCAGAGGAAGGTGGCAACTGGTCCAAGGAGCTAGAAAGCAGGGGTTGACGAGCCATTAGCCGGGCACTGGGACTGCTGGGCATTGTGCAACCGCGCGGGCAGACATTGCGGCCCCCTCACTCCTTCCTGACCGCGGAAGCCGCATGGTACTCGAGCCGCTGATGCGCTCTCGGCCGGGTGACCAGCGCTTGCCCCATCTGGGCCAGGGGTGAGCAGGTCCAGCGGTGCCAAGCACTGGGGTTGGGGCTGGATTTCCCACTGCTGGTACCCACGTCCCAGGACAACCATAAACCTTTTGGCTGGGAGAAGACTCCAGGCTGACTTCTGCTCCTGGTTGGCCTTCCGCGCTGAAAGTGACACCAGTCCGATGACCACCTCGGCAGGGCTGCCGGCCTCACCATGTCCCAATAAATACCAGCGTCAAGGATTTGCTCTCCTTATCGCTGTCCCTTTCCTCCAGTTTCTTCGTTCCCCCGCTCAGCTGCACAGCAATGAGTATATTTTAGCAGACGAGGCGTTGGCGTTCCTTTTGGAGGCCCTCAACTAAGAAATCCTGCTGTCGGTGACCCCCACCACAACCACCACCGCCCGCAGGTTGTGGTCGTCACTGCTCCCTCACCACCCCTATGGATGCCCCCACTGCCCTACATGGCTGCTCGGGGCTTTGCCATCTTCTGCTTGTGGCAGTGGTTTTGGGTTCACCGAGGTTTTTCCCTATCACCTGCAGACTTTCTCTTTCATGCTATAAAAAGGGATTTAAACCAGCACTAAAACCATCTGGGCTTTATCTTCCCTCCTGAGCGGAGTGGCTCTGTTCAAGGCCGCTGGTGGGAAGTCTCGGCTCTCTCTGCACCGCTTATCTCCCTGCCTTGCTGAGAGGTGCCCTTTCACACGGCAAGATTAGAAGAGGGAAGGACCGTGGGGAGAAGCAATATCTTTATTGGACCAGCTGGGGTAATTGAAAAAAGGCAGCCGTGCTCCCGGCTCTGCCTCCCCTTGCTGGGACTCCAAAACCCCAGCTGCTTCTTGCAGCCCCGTCGGCTGCTTTAGCACAGGTTTTTCCTCCACTTCCAGCCACTTCCCGGGGTGCCCTTTGGAAGCTGCTTTGGAGAATGTCCCCAATTCCTCAAAAAACACCAGCAAAATTCCCCTATGGGTTTTTGCTTCCCGTTGGGGCTCCCTTGGGACGGTCGCGTGCCGCTGCACAGGCTCCAGCACTTCCCCTTCTGAGCGGCCCCATGATATTTTCCCTGTTGTCTCCCCCCCCCCGCAGCGAGGAGCCCACAGCCCGTGCCTCGGTTTCCCCTGCCAGGTCTTGCTGGGAAAGGTGGGAATACGATTTCCCATGCTGAGCTTGCCCGACAGCAGAGAAGAGGGAGAGAAAAAGGGTCTGAAAGGAGGCGAGGGGCCGCTGGGCGCCATTTGGGACGTGGGCTGCCCTTGGCCTCCGCTTCCTGCTGCTCCCATGACTGGTGACTTGGCGTCGCGGTTACGTAGCGGCGGGTGCTCGACGGCTCAGCGAGGTGCGCTGGGGAGCTCTGAGTCACTGCCGGTGCCGGCTCGGTGGGGGCCGCTCCTGAAAATCTGGGGGTGCTGGGGGGGTACTGAGGGGCCGCTCGATGGCCGGCGCTGCGCGCGTCCCCAACCAGCACACGGAGGAGAAGGGGTGGGGGTCTCCATCGTGACCAGCAGCGAATGGTCCCCAGGGATCCCAAACGGACCCCGTGCCGTGGGGTTCAAGGCAAACAGGTTGTGACTGCCACAGAATCCCCAGTGTGGGGCTGGTGTGACCCTCCACGGCGTATTTCGGGGTGAGGGCACCCCTATCCCGCTCCGGCCCCACGCGAGATTCACGGTCCCACGCGGGTCTCCATCCCGGCAGCCCGAGAGTCGGGTACCGGGCGGGGCTGCGATGCCACCGGGACCCCCAACCGCCCCCCAACCGCCGCCGGGACCGGCGGGCAGAGCAGCGCGGCGGAGCCGGTCCGGGAAGGACCGGAGGCGGCTGCAGTGCGGAGGGTGCCCGGGAGAGGGCAGCTGGAGCCCACCGACGGCTCCGGGCTCGGCGGGGCTGCGGGGGGGGGCAGCAGCCCGTGGGGCATCCCCTCCATCACCACCCTGCCTGTCACCCACCCGTCCATCACCACCCAGCCCTGCGCCCACCCTGCCCTCTGAAGGGGTGCGTGGAAGACAAGCGGAGATTTTTTTGGGGTGGGTGGGGGGGCATTGCCAGCTCAGCACAGACACCCCCCCCCGTAGCCAAGCATTTCCAAATGTCACCCCCAGACCCGCTCCGGGCAGAGGGGGGGACACCCTCATGTCACTGTGGGATGGCAAAGATCACCCGCAGCCGATCACATCCCACCCCGGAAAATGCCGATGTGCCACTTCCAAACCACCCGACGCACCCCGAAAACGAAGCGGGCCAGAGGGTGGGAGTCGAGGAGAGAAGTGGGAAGGATGGTTGGAAGCTGGTTAAGGCTTTTACGGGAGCAGAAAGCAGCAATGGTTAAAAGCTGAGCCCGGTGCAGAGCGGAAGGGAAGCGGTGGAGTGTGTGTGTGCGTGTGTGTGCGCGTGTACAAGGGCATCTGCGCAGCTCTGCATAAACAAACAGAAAAAGCAGAAGTTGGTGGTAGTGAATTAGCAGTTAGGGACTGTAGAAAATCCATACAGGAAGCAAAACAAAAGAGAAATCTCAGGCCACGGGGGCTGAGCACGCTGAGAGGGCGCTTTTGAAATAGATGAAGCTCATAAAGAAAAGTGTGCAATAGCTGCGAGCCGGGACAGCCGCCCGTGGGAAGGAGAGCAGGCACCGGGCGCCACCGACTGCTCGTCCATGCTCAGACAAAAAAGCCAGAAAGTGCAATTATGCATAAAGCAACGGCGGGAGGAATTAAAAAGCAGCTTTTAAGGTAAGATTTTATCACATCAGCTGCTCCCAGCCACTTCCCGGTGGGGTTTGGGGAGGGCTGGTTGGTTGCTTGGACCCCTGGAGCAGGCGATGCCCACGGGGAGCGTGGGTTTATTGCCCTGCAGGAAAGCTCAAATCTGGTCCTGGGGGTTGGTGGGGCTGGAGGGGGTCCGTGGGGCTGTCCCCACACTGGGAACAGCTCAGGGCTGTGGTCTGGGGATGGCCAGCCCTGAGCACAGCACCAGCGGGGGGGGTGTCCCATTTCAGTCTTTTCCTCATGGGAAGGGGATGGATTGGGAATGGATGGGGCAAGCGACTGGGGTGTATTTTAAAACATGACCAAGGACAGAGCCCACTGGTGGTGGCACACAGATGCCCGTTCACAAACAGCTCAGTGTGCCTCAGCCCACTCTCCAAGAGCAAATCCCGCAGTTTCCACCTTCCCAACACCCACAAATTGATTGCGTGGTGTCTGTAAAATCCCAGCTGCCACTTCCCTGGGTTTCCCCGGCTTGGCGTGCTGCACGAGCACCAGCCCCCAGGCAAGGCTGCTCTACCATGGCTCTTGCACGCCCGGTGTGAGCGGCACCTGCGTGGGGGTTTGTGGGGCAAGGAGAGTCCCTCCATCCCCGGTGCTGTTGTTGCTTGGGGAGGACGAGGTCCCGGAGGCGCTCTTGGGACAGCTGGTGACACGGGTGGGAGATGTCGATGGGCCAGACGTGACGGTACAGACCACAAACCAGCCCTTTCCTGGAAAAAGGTGCAGTGAAGTTTTATTGTCCTCCCATTTCCTACGGCTCGCAGGGTGGGTGGCTGCAGCTCTGCCATGCTGCCCCTGCTCCCCTGGGACCGGATGGCAGCACGATGGCTGAGCCTGGCCTGGGTACACCCACCCCAGTCCCCAGCCCTGCTTGGGACCGGAGGGACGCTGCAACCGCTCTGTCATGGCTGAAGGTCTCATCCACAGCGCGGGACGACTGCGGCCCCCGTGGCCTGATTTGCTCCTGCCGGGTGTGAGCGGTGCCCCGTGGTGCCTTTCGCAGCGAGATAATTTCCTCGACCAAAAGGCAGAGGAAAATGATGAGAAATGGGGTTTGAGATGGTGTCTCGCCCACTGCTGCCACCGCAGAGGTCCCTTGGGTCCCAGACTGTGGAGCCGTGGGAGGACGCAACCAGGCAGGGACAGGAAAGCGGGGTGTTTTCCTGCACACACCCCTCCGAGCCCCCAGACGACCTCGCACCCGGGCTCCCTCCCTCCCCACAAAGGGCAGGGACCAGGCAGGGGGGACGGGGGGGGAGGTGTGCGATGCCCGAACACCCCCAAATCCACTGAGCAAAAAATTGTAAAAGTCATAAAAACTAACCAAAAAAAAAAAAACACCAAAACCAACCCCAACGAGCGCAGCCGGGCTGTTTATGCCACTGCCTCCGCGGGCGCGGATGCGATAAGATAAAGGCACCGGCGGGGAGGGGCGGCGCGGAGCGGTGCGCACCCGCGGAGCTGCCGGCGGAGCCGGGGCTGCCGACCAACGAGACGACAGAGAGACGGACGGACGGACGGACAGACAGACAGACAGACAGACAGCGCGGCCCCTCCGCTCCGCCCCCGCGCAGCCTCCGCCCCCGCCCGCGCCGCTCCGCTTTACATAACCCGCCCGGGGCCGGGGGTCCGCGTCCGTCCGTCCGTCCGTCCCCCNATGCGGAGCCGCCTGCCCCGGTTTCCTGCCTGATCCGAGCCGTACCGAGCCGTGCCGTGCCGTACCGTGCCGTCCCGAGCCGCCCGCCCCGTCGCGCCCGCCCCGTCCCGTCCCGTTCCCGGGCGCTCCACCGCGCTCCACCATGGGCGAACGGCAACCGGACGCCTTCTCCTGCAGGTAACCGCGGACGCGCAGGGGGACCGAGCCGGGCTAGAAGCGGGGTGAACCGTACCGGGACGGGTTGTACCGGGACNCCCTTTTTTTGGGCGGGGGGTGGGGGGGTGTCACTCTTATCGCGGGTCTCTTCCGTCTGGTTCCCTCTGTCCGGGGGCTGCGGTCACCCTCGGGGACCCCCATCCTCCCAGCACCCATTTCCCCCGTGGGCACTCCCTATCGCAGGGGCGCTGTTCCCCGTCGGGTGCCCCAAATCCTGGGGACCCCCATATTTCCTTTTTCCACGGAGCACCCCCTCTTCTGGGGTCGCTGTCCCCCTCAAGGTCCTCCATTTCCCAGCACCCCCATCCTGGGGACCCCCTGATCCAGGGGTGCAGCAGGCACGGAGCCAGCCCTGCCCCTCTCCTCCGCCTGCCCCCAGACCCCCGCAGCTCCTGCCATGGGGGTGGCCCCTTTTGGAGGGCGCAGGACCCCGTGGGGTGATGCCCTACCTGCCCCAGGCACCGTTATGGGGTGCTGCCCTGCCTGGCGGGAGCCTGCCCTGCTGCCCCCTTCTCCTCTGCCCCCGTGCCCGCTGCGAGCGCCAAGCGGAGGTGCCAGCCGGAGCTTGCCAAGTGGCTCCTCTGGCTTTCTGCTCCCCGCGGACTTTGTTGGCTCGCAGGCGCTGCCTGGCTTGGCAGGAGAGGGGACTCGGAGCACAAGGCCGATGCGCTGGCGGGCAGCGTCCCGGCGGCCTCCCCGCGCCCTGCCGGCACGGCGTGCCCAGTCCCGCTCGTGCCAAGCCCCGGGCAGGGTCACCCACAGAGAACCCGGACCCGCTGGCTCCGACAGCGGCAGTAACACGGTCATTGCTGCCCGGGCTGGGATTTACTGTCAAGGAAACCGGGATGAGTTGTCAAGCTGCGATTTCGATATTGTTGTTGCAAATTGATTCAAGATGTGCTGGCGTTGTGGGCTGGTGGCCCCGGGGACTTTTCGGGTTGCTGTGCTTAGGTAGGAAAAGCAGGCGGAGGAAGAGGTGGTCGGCGCGGGGACCTGGCGCTGCCGGCTCTCGCGTGTCCCCGTCTGCCCATCGAGCGGTGCTGGCAGGTTATGGGATCGGAGTTTAAAGGCCCGTGAAATTACTGGCGGGTTTCACTTTGACTCGTTCGGGACTAGATCAATGCCTCAGATTTCTTTTAAACTTACTTTTGGTGCATTCCCCGGTGCATTCCCCCCTCCCGCCCCCAATACTGCTTTTATTTTCTCCTTTGCCTTTATTGTATTTATTGCCTCTGAAAAAGATCCGTTTTGGTTTCACCGGAGCGCGTGGGGCAGCGGCTCTGCCAGCGCCCTGGATCACGTTGGAGAGATTTGGGTGCGAGCGCTGGTGGCTTTTGAGGGGTCTTACCTCTTCTTCACCCGGACCAAACCCTCCCCACCCACGCACCCGTGGCGCTGGCACCGGGAAGACGTGGGGACAAATCCTGGCGGGGGAGACGAAGTGAAAGTGCTCGGCGCTTGGCAGGGTTTGTGGTACCTCCTCGGCAAGGAGGAAGGGCCGAATCCAGCCCTGGTGGGGACCACTACAGTGGGGAGGGAGAACCAAGTCATCGATGGCGGGGGGGCGCTGAGCCACCGGCTGCTCCCCCTTGTCCCCGTGGGCGACGCCGGGGACCCCCAGCCGGCCGTTCCGCCGGGAGCGCTGCCTGCCCCCAGCTTCTCCCACGCCTACACCGCAGCGATTCATTTCATGCAACAAAACAAACCCTGTCGAAAGAGGCCACCCCACTGCCGGGCTTTTCCCCGCAGGCAGTGGGTGTAGGAGAGTGTGATGATGTAAATCGGTCTGCGGGGTGCCAGACGCCACGGTGATGGGCACTCGGGTGCACACGGGAGCAGGCAAGAGGGTCTTTGGGGAACTGGGATGGCCACAGTGGCTCGTACTGGTGAGCTCCGGCGGGATGAGCAAGCCCAGAGCTTGCATTTGACCCAAGATGGGTTCGGGATGGGCTGTCTCCATCCCGTCTGTCCCGGTGAAGCGATCAGGAGAAGCCAAACGGGTGGATTTCCCCTGGATTTGAAGTGCTGTGACATCGGCCGTGTCCCCGGAGGTCTGCAGCGCTGCTCAGCCTATGCAGAGCCGTAGGTTAAGGCCAGCTTTGGCCTTTAATATAGCAAGTTGTGTAGTGCCAGGCGGTCAAACAAGGGGGGGTGTGTGTCTTGTGAGAGAGTGGGGATAGGAGAGCAAAACCAGCCCCCCCTCAAACCTCCCGGCTTTTAACCCGATTTCCTAAGAAAACAGCCTACGTCAGTGTGTGGTGGGGTCTGTCTGACCTGCTCCTCTGTCGCTTTTGAGTTTGTTGGTTCAGCTCAGCTGAAGGAGAGGGAGGGAAGGTCCTGAGAACCCCTGGGGTTGGCGTTGGAAACAGCTGGCAGGTCGCAGGGAGCGACGGTGCTGTGCCATCACCTTCTACAAGACCCCAGAGAATCCACACCGCCGCGGGAGGCTGCTCCCAGAGAGCAGAGCAGGACAGTGCCGGGCAGTTTCTGCTGTGGGTTGTGCTGACCCGACGCCCAAATGACCTCTGCGCTTTTATAGTGATGCTGTAAATATGTGGGTGCTGTTTTTGGGGGGGGTGATAGGTGCCCCCGTTGCCCTCCTTGCCTCCGTGCTGCCCCGGGTGCGTGGGCTGGGGCTTTCTGTTCCGCTCGGGGGTAAATCAGTGTTATTTACCCCACTGGTGAAAGCGGGCTGCTGGAAGGGAGAAGAGGCTCAGCTGAAGGGCAGCAGTAAAACTTGGTGGGGCTTTCCGTGAGCGTGGAGTCGGGGGTGCTTTCCATGGCTGCGCTCGCGCTGCAGCGAGCGTGCCCAGGGCAGGGGACGTGCCGTCAGCACACCGTGTTGCGACTCATCTCTGACGAGGGTGAAATCGGGGCGCCCTCCTCCATCACCCCTCCGTATCCCGCATGGGGAGGCTGCGGCCGGACCCTTTCCCACCTCTCCCCCTACACCAGCTCCTCCTGCCTGGCTGAGCAGCTGCGTCCCCATGGCTGTCCCCAAATGGCTGCGCCGCCCCGTGCTCTCAACCCAGGGTCGCATCCAGACGGTCCTCCAGCATCCACCACCCCGGTCATGGGAGGATTGGGATGCAGAGAGGGGTCACAGTCCTGCACCGGCACCATCCCGGGGGGATGCTCCACATCACCCAGCCCTTGTGAGCCCACCCCTGGTGGGCTGCCACCTCCCTGGGGATGCTCATCCCCCCCAAAACTCCCCCGGGGACCTGCATCCCCCCGAGTTCCCCGCACCGGATGCTCTCCCATTGAAAAGTGCCGTTCATTGTAACCCGGCCTTTTATAGCTGCCTCGCGAGCGGGCTGCGGGACCGTGCCAAGAAAGGCCGCTGCCGGCTCAGAATAGCTCTTTTCATGGAGGACATCCTGGGAAGGAACAATGTTCCCGCTCTTGGGATTGTGGGAACTTTGTATTTCTGCCACTCGGGAAGCCGGGAGCTGCGGGGCCGGCGAGGGCGTCTCCCAGCCCCTCGCTTCACTCCCTCCTGAAAATAGTCCTCGGGGGTGAATTTTGAATAGCGCTGTGCTTATAAAAAGAGAGCCGAAAGTGCCGCCGGCTGCTTTTCCTCCGGTCGGGGAACAGTTGTTTCTGGGAGAGCCGGCACGTAAATCAAATTTCCTATTTACGTTGCTGGCGTGCGTTTTCCTGGCATGGAGAGTAGCGGCGAGGAGTTGGGGCCGGTTTCATTTTCGGATCGCGGCGCGCTGGCTCGCGCCGCACATGCTCCGGGGGCAGCCTGTGCAGGCGCGCGTGGGTGAGCGCGGCTCGCTGGGCGCCGGGCCGCGGGCGCCACGGTCTCTGCTTCGTAACGTTGCCCTTCGAGGCCGGATTTGCCGCGTTGGCTGCTGGGGGCTGCCCTGCCAGCGCAGCCGCAGCCCCCTGCGGGGCTGTTTGGGGGGGGAAGGTGTCCGCGTAGCCCCTCTGTGGCATGGCTGGCCATGGCTCCGAACCCACAACCTCCAGGAGCGGGTGGCAGAGCTCCCGGCGCTGCTCGGTGATGCCGGCTCCTCTGGGTGCAATCAAGGAAAAAAAAGAAAAAGCATTTACTGGGATTTTTGCTACCACGAAGGCACAAATAACCCATTGCCACATCCAAGCTGTGGATTACCGTCCCGGCCGGTGCCGGCACCCGCTGCTGCGGCAACACTCACCGGGGTTGGGCAAGAGTTTAATGGAATCTCCCGGGGGCGGCGCGGCGGCAGGGCTGGTTCCCGTGCAAGCCGGGGCTCGCCGCCCCAGCCCGCATCAAAGCCAGCCTGCGGCTGGTCCGTCCCATCCCGCTGTTCCTCGAGCTCCCGACCCAGCACCCCGAAACAACCCCAACACCCCGAACCAGCCCCGAGACAGGGCGGGCCGGGTGGCATACAGCTCTTCCAGTGGCTGCGGGGAGGGGGGGACGTTAGCCCCCCCCCCTCCCCCCAAATCCCAGCCAGCCCGTGGTGTGTCCGAAGGTGGGCTGGATTCTCCACGCGGTGCAAATTAAAGCAATTAGCCGTTGCAGCAAGTCCCTCAGCTCAGCGGTGACCCGCAGGAGGGCCGGGAGCCCCTCGTAGGAATGTATGGGGTATAAGGGATGCGGGTGTAAGGTCTGGCTGCTGAATTCCGGCATCGCGGAGCGCGATGGGCTGGAGCAGGGAGAAGCCCAGGCAGCGGTGGCACTCGCATCCCGGTGGTGTTGTCCCTGCTGGAACCTGGGGCCGGGCGGAGGAGAGGGATGCTGCTGCGGTAGCCCACACGTGGATTCAGCCGGGATAGCCACTTCCATGTGGGAAGTGCGCCGGGCAGGAGGAGGGAGGACGGCATCGTTGTCGGTGCTGTGCCGGCAGGAGGAAGCGCTGGAGTTGTATTTCCCATCGTCGCGCCGCTTGGAAAAAAGCACGTTGCTGCCGGAGATGGCCTTTGGCTGCTTCCCGCCACGTGGCACAGGCAAAGCCCGGCTTTTCCCGCGCCGCAGACCTCTCCTGAAGCCGGCGTGGAGGGAGCCTGAAAACTCGGACGGCGAATTCCCCGTCCCGGGAATCTCCCGCCCGCCTGAGGAACCGTCCGTGCGGGCGTCCCCGGCTTCTTCCTGCGTTTTGGGGGCTGCGTCCCTCCGAGCGCGTTGGCGGTGCCGGCGGCCGCGGCGGCGATTCCCCGGGCGCCGGAGGAAGCGGGAGCGCGGCGGAGGATGCTGAGTCACGGGCAGGCTGGCGGCGCTGATAGACGGCTGCGTGCGGGGCCCCGCCGGGGGGTTCGGCCAGGCCACGGGCAGGCGCACACCCGGCATCATCGCCGGCAACGCCGGCCGGCCCTGAGCCTTCTGAGAAGCCGACGAGGCTGGCGGGGGACAGATAACATCTCCCCTCGCCTAGAAACTTCGCAGGACGTACTAGGAAGGGCGGCGGGTGGGCAGAGATAGAGGTCCGCTTCCCGGCGTTATCGCCTCCCCGGCTGCAAACAAGATCCGCCGTGCCGGCACGCTCCGCATCGCCCCGCTCCCTTCCTCCCGGCCCCTCGTATTTTATTTATTTATTTTTAAATTTTTCCTCCTCCCCCCGCGACAAATGCAATCACTTTTCCTCCCTTCCCAGCTGCCGGGGCGCTGCCGCCGGACAGCCGGAGTTTTGGGGAGGCGGCGGTGCCCGTGCCGGCGCGGCAGGATCCGGGCGGGTTGGCCGATGTTTCCTGCCTGAGCGGAGTGCGCGGTCCCGATAAGTGCCGCGGGCGAGCACGAGGTTCGGCGGTAAGCAGCGGGGCGCAGCCGGGTCAGCCGTGGGGAACGCCGCTGCCGGGCTCAGCCGGGCACGCCGGGGCGGCTGCACGCCGGCCATGGGTGCCGTCAGATTGGCTTCACGACGAAATCTGCTCAGGGCAGAGATACGGCATGGTTTTTCGGAGCCCGACGGCTCCTGGGTCCCATAGGCAGCAGAGCATCCTCCTGGGGACATGTGGCCGTGCTGTCGGCGCGGCCGCATCTCCCTGGGCTGGTGGAGCCGGGTGGATCTGGCAGGCGAGGCAGCTCCCTCCTTGGATTTCTGCAGCTTTTCATGCTGTTTCCTCCCCCTCCCGCCCCCACTCGGGTTTTATCAGCTCTGTCGAAATCAGTCCCTGGAGGGAAACCCATCGGCGCTGCGAAGCCTTGGCAGGAGGCGAGCGGATGCGGCCCGGCCGGGCCGTCCCCGCGGGGCGGCGGGCAGCTGCCAGCAGCTGTGCTGGCAGGAAGCCGCGCGGACGCTCCGCTCCGGGACCTGCCTGCACCCCACCTCGCAAGTGGGGAAACTGAGGCACGGCCCCGCCAGGCGGGGATGGGGACGCGAGGTGCTGCGATGGGGTTGGGCATTCGGTGTCTTGCACAGCCATCGCCGGTGGCGGGTCATGAGCTGTAGCGGTTGCTCGCGTGTCCCTGCGCTCTGCGTGGGTGAAGCATCTTTGATGGGGGGGCTACGGCACGCACCGGGCTGCTCGCCCTGTGGGTATGCATCTGGAGTGGCGTGCGGCCGCGCTGGCCGGGGGCTGCCGGGGGTGGCGGGGAGGTGCCGGGGCATTAGGGCCACCCTGACACCACCGGTGTGATCTGTCTTGCAGCACGGCCGCCTCGCTGGAGCCACGGCAATGAATGGGCACGCTCTGCCGGCCGGCACGCCAGTGCATCCCCGGGGCTGGCATGAGTTCTGCGAGCTGCACGCCATCAGCACCGCCAAGGAGCTGGCACGGCACTACCTGCGCTTCGCCACCGAGCACCCCCACCATGACCTCCTGGCCGCCGAGAACTTCTCGGTGCAGTTCACCGACCTCTTCCAGCAGTACTTCTGCCACGAGGTGAAGGAGGGCTTCGCCATGAACCAGCTCCGCATCCTGCCCGCCGGCCCGGCGCGGGATTACCGGGAGACCCACCGGCGGCACATGGACGCCTCTTTGGGCACGGTGGCCACCAAAACTGAGGCGGAGCCAAGTGCCCGCCCCGAGCAGCCCGGCCGAGCCCCCGAGGCTGCCCCCATGGGGCTGCGTAAGTCCTGGAGCTCGGAGGAGCTGGCGGGGCCGGCGCGGCGGCCCTTCTCGCTCAGCCAGCTGCGCAGGAGCTGGCGCAGCTTCTTCCGACGCCGCTCCTCGGATGCCCTCCCCGGGGATGGGGACGGGGAGGCGGTGGCAGCGGCGGAGGTGGGTCTCAAGCCGGGACTGGGCAAGCGCATCCTGCCGTGGGTGCTGGCGCGGGAGCAGCCCCCCGAGGTGCGCAAGGAGGGGGTCCTCAAGTACGGGCTGTTGGACGAGACGTCTCTGGACAGCGGGACGCGCTGGCAGCGCTGCCGCCTGGTGCTGCGGCGAGCGGGGACGCCCGACGGTGAGGACTATGTGCTGGAGCTCTTCGACCCGCCCAAGGTAAGGAGCTGCTGGCTCTCACCCCTTCGAACTGGGTGATGCTGCGGGTCCCTCGGCAGGCGGTTGGGGATGATGCCAGGGTGCCGGGGAGGAGTGGGGCCACGGCGCATCCCTGGTTGCAAGGGGCTCTCACCGCGGGCAACGTCCGGGCGCAAACCCGGGACACGGCTCCGCCGCTGCTTTCCGGCTGCTGCGGCCGTGGGGACTGCGCAGTGTTTATTTGAGACCTCTGAGAAGGAGAGCCAAGCCACCGCCGTGGGCTCGCGTTTTGGGGGTGCATGAAAGATGCCGCGAACATGCCAAGAGTGGCACAACCCCTAATGATTGCAGTCACCCAAGATGCAATGGCATTTCTTCCCGCTGGGACCCCCAGCCTGGCTTTTCTGGCTAGAAGCAGAGCTCCCGCCTTGCCCTCGGCGCAGAGCCGAGGAGAGGGGTTGGTGACCTCCGCGCCGCTCATCCTCGGCCCCGTGGACCCGTCCCAGAAAGGCGGGAGGTCACCGGGTCTGGCTAACCCCAAATTCACCCTGTCCCCGCTGTGGCATGGCTTCAGCAGCCGGGGCATCTGCTTGCCTGGGCAAACTGGGAAAGGAAAAGGAAAATAGAAATTAGGCTTTGTGCCTTCCTCTCTTCCCCGTGGGACCTGTAAGGGAGTTTAATTTTCTCTTTTATAAGTATTTTTGTGGCTTGAAATTCAGACCCCGGCTACCCCGGGGAGCTCCCGTGGTGCTCAGACGCCGGCTGGAGCGGAGATGATGCAGGATGTGAGTGAACGGGGAGCGATGCGGGGGGAGCCGCGGTGTTTAATCTTTAAAAAGACAGTTCCTCCACATGGCAGGTCTTACGCAGGCATTATGGGCTGGCTTTTCTTTTTTCCTATTTTTTTTTTTTTTGGTGCTCGCTTCACTTTGATGACTAACTTGTGCTTCGGGAGGAGGAAGCCTCGGGTAGAGCTGGAGCCTTGTCCTGCCTTGGGGCTGCGTTTGCCGCTCACCGCAGCAGCAGGGCCAGGGAGCAGCTGGCTAAATTCCTGCGATTTCTGTCAAACCACCCCAATATTATTATTTTTTAAAAAAAAAACAAAAACAAACCAACAACAAAGCAACACTAAAATTCTAAAAAAAGTAAAAGCCGATTTTGCTCCATCGTGTCAGGGCTTGCAGTGGTTTGTCCCCGTGGGAGCCCGTGTCCCCATCCCAGGGCACGGGGAGGTCTGACTCCAAACAGCATCGTTTTGGGGGCTCTTTGAGTGCAGTCCCAGCAGCCGGGCAGCACCGTTGAGTGCCGACATGGTCTGGATCCCATCTCACCTGGATGGCACTGGGCACGTCAGACCCTGCCGGCGGGGAGGGGGTGTTGGGCCGGTGCTATTTCTGCTGCCGGTGTTGCTCCTCTGCATCCTCGGTGGCTGCTGCCCGCACCTGCCCTCGGGGCTTTGCAAATAAAAGCCGGCCAAAAATAAAAGCGAAGCGAGGGGATGACCTCCCTGGGGATGGCCGTGCTCCTCAGCCTGGGGGGGCTTCGGTGGTTGGGTCCGAACCTGCCTCTCCATGGTCGCCCACCCGTGCCCCCCACGCACCCAAACCCCTGCGTGGTTTTTTTTTTCCTCATGGACATTGCGGCTGCAGTGGATTTGGCTGCCTCCACGCCAGATAAAATCCCCGGTGACCCGGCACAGCCATGGGGGGAGCTGAACCGTCCTTTCTGCCGAGCCTTTTACCCCAAAGAGCTCCGGGCACAACGTGGGGAGCAAAGTGCCATCGCGGCACTGGCACACCGCAGCAGCGCCCGTGTCCCGCAGGACGAGCACCGGGCTGCGACCCCGCTGCGTGCCGCCTGCCGCCGGGACCTGCTGCTTCCAAATACTGCTTCCCCCCCTCCTTTTTTGTTTTTTTCCCTTTTCTCTTTATTTTCCCCCCTTTCCCTCCCCTTGGGAAGCAAGCCCAGCGCGCAGCACGTTCTTCCACGTCGACCCAGGGGCGGGCGGCATTTCGAACAAGACGTTTAGCGGCTTCACCCGGGCGCTCCGCAGCGTTATTCTTTTGTCGTTTGCGACAAATCTCCGTCCCGCAGAGATTTCCCGGTGAGTCCCCGTCGCCGCGAGGCTGGGGACCCTGCGCTCCCCCCCCCGGGCCCCGAGCAGAGGGCTTTCTCCGCCAGGTCTGCGGAAAGGGGGAATATGTTCCTCGCTGGATTTCGCGACTCTCCCGAGTAAATTGCTTCCTGTGCAAATATTCTCAGGGCGGGTTCTTCCTTTGTAATTAACTGGGCCGGGGCCAGATCTTGTCTCCTTTACAGCAGAATCAATCCAGCCCCTTTCCCAGTAACTGCGGTTGAATTCTGGGGGCGGTGGAAAGCCCTCTGCGGTGCTGCTGGGTCCCACTCCCCAAACCCAGCAAGGGGGCAAACCCCAGAGCGGTGGGAACAGGACAGCTTGTTGGTGTATTTCTTTTTTTGTTTCCCCTTTTAAAATAACTAAATAATAACCAATAACTCCCCGGGGAAGGCTGTGCGGAGCCCCCTCCCCTCCATCCTCCGGCCCCGGGATGCTCACAGGGCTTTGCCGCTGCCTTTCCCCCGGTGTCGCGGGTCTGTTCCTGATTTAAAGATGCCATCGATCAGCATGAAAGATTAATGTTTTTAAATAAGTGACTGTAAAAACAGTCCTCGGGGGCTTTCATCCCTGGCTGATCTCCCCAGAAGCCCCCTCCTCTTCTCCCTTTCTACCCTTTAAATAATACAACGTAAATCGAAATACCGGCTCAGCCTTACAGCACCAAGCCGAGTCCCCAGGTACTCAGCACCTTAATGACCTTGGAAGCGTGGTGTCCATGGGGGGTGTCCCCACACGTGCCCCACCACGGCTCACCTGCTGCTCCCTCGCTCTGCTTTGGGCAGCTTTTATCTTATTTTCCCCCTTACTTTCCCCCCAGCGAGCTCTAACGGGGCCTCTCAGCCTAATCCCCTAACGTTCCGGGCATCAAAGGCAGCAGGGTGCTTTGAAGAACCCTAATCCCATTTACTGCTTGGGTGCCTGTGGCCGGCGTTGCGCCGGGCGCAGGGGTGAGCGCCGGCGAGCCGTGCCGGAGCCGCCGGCAGTCCCTGCGGCCGCTGCCCGGCGTGGGCATCCCGTTCCCCGGGGACGTGCCGGCTCTTGCGGGAGCTTCAGCCGGATGAGATGGGGCTTCCCATGCTTGCAGCTGCTGCTGGGTTGGTTTTGGCATCGCTCCTTCCTCCCTCGAGCGCTGGAAAAACGCTGTCGCAGAGGAGGGGGGTTGGAGGCGATGGGAGCCGGAGCTCTCCCGGGAGCGGGTCGCAGCCTCCCGCGGGGCACCGGTGGGCTCAGGGCATCTGACATAGGGCAGGGCCCACCCGGACCCCCACCCTGGGGACACGCTGGAGGGTACCGGTGTGCTGGGGAGAGGAGGGGAGCGAGGATGCCGTGCCACCCACCGGCGCCGGGGTGAGGTGACGATGCTGCGTGGCATGAGGCTGCCGGGGCCGGAGCCAGCGCTGTGGTGGGGCCATCCTGACGCGCAGAGCGCCTGGAGCAGGGGCGTATCAGGGGATCTATAATACTTGTACATACGGGTGTATATATACATGTGCACAGGAAAACCGGTGAAACCCTGGGTATGGTGCTAGGCGTGCAGAGCAGGTGGATTCTCTGATGTCTAGTATGAGGGCGATGCTCGCCAGTCCTCCCTGCTTTCCACGGAGGCACTAAGGGCTTTGTCCTCTACCACACCGTATAGTCTCATATAATTTGTAGGACAGGGTAGCTCTGAGACCTCTCCACCTTCGTAAATTTAAGCCAAAGCTGGCAAAACAGGTTTGTGTGTTTTAGGGAAGCCCTGTGGAGTTTCGGGGCTGCCCTGTTCATCAGCTGAGCCCCGGCCACGAATGCCTCTGCCACGGCCAAGTCCTAAACGCCAAGAAAACTGTGATTTGCAATGGAAATGTCCCAAGCCGTTTCTGTTGACCAGATGTTTTTACAGGAAGGGGAAGGGAAATGGGATTTGCATTTGCGCTGGTTGCTTTATAGCATTTTAATGAAATCCAGTGCATCCCGTAAATTGATGGCATGCCGAGACGAGCCGGGAAGACTCCTTCCGCTGAAAACCCATGGTGCCTGTGTCAGACCTCGTACGTCTTCAGCCGCGGCCGCAGGAGGAGCAGTATTTTTATCTCTGCTCAGCGTGAGACTGCTTTGACTTCCTTTTTTTCTTTTTTTTTTTTCTTTTTTTTTTTTTTTCTCCCCTTTTCTTTCACCTGAAGCTGGTTTCTGAGAACTGCCACCTCCTGAGCCAGCAGGTCCTGCGCGGGGCGGCTCTGATTTTCAGCGCCTGGGGCTCTGCGCGGAAGCCGGCCAGGCGTGGGGTGGGGGACACCCCGGCGTTGCGGTCCCCGTCCCCATCCCGGCTCCTCCTGGAGCTGCTTTGTACCTCCGGGAGCAATTGGGGCTGCTCGGACGTGACCTCAAGTGACTCAGCCGAGGATATATGGAGAGGCAGTGGTGGAGCTGCCGGTTCCTGCCCGCAGGGACGGAGAGGCCGCGTTTTGGGAAGCCTTGACCCCGGCAGCAGCTGTGTTTGCATCCCTGTCGCAGGCAGGGATGTGGGCAAACCCCCTCTTCTGCAGCACAATGCTTCAAATCCAAACTACCTTCCCTCTTACTAGTGACCTATAATTATGCTTAAAAACTGGATGTGCCAAGTTGGATGCACAAATGCCCTTGTCCCCACTGCAGCCCCGTGAGCTCCTCTGTTCCTCTCTTCCTGCAAAAGAAATGATGCAAAATAGTCTTTTCCTCTCAGAGCCACCGTGAGCGGGGCACCTGCTGCCCGTTTCGGTGGTTCCCCTGCAAGAAGGGGTTTGCTGGTGATGGGAAGCGTCTCAATGTCCCGGCATTGCCCTGGCCCGGGGAAAGGCGTGTTTGCATCAATCTGGATCCCATTTGGTGTCCTCCATCCTGTGAGCCGGAGCAGTCTGGACCACGTGTGCTCCTGCCCTCGTCCCCGTTGTTTGCCCAGGGGCCAGCCGGCTCACGCCACATTTTTTTCTCTCTTTGTTGCAATTAAAAAAATGTTAAACAATCCCAGGCTAGCGGGGGCTGCTGCCTTGATCCTCCAGCCAAGAGCGACCCTGTAGCATTGTCCCTTGGCGGATGGACAGCACATGGCCGGAGAGCTGCATCCCTCTCCTGGCATCCCCAGGGACCACATCCCTCTCCTGGCATCCTTCTCCTGGCATCTCCAGGGGCTGCATCCCTCACCTCGCATCACTCTCGCAGCATCCCCAGGGACCACATCCTTCTCCTGGCATCTCCAGGGGCTGCATCCCTTACATGGCATCCCTCTCCTGGCATCCCCAGGGACCACATCCCTCTCCCAGCATCCCCCGGGACCGCATCCCTCTCCTGGCATCCTTCTCCTGGCATCCTTCTCCTAGCATGTCCAGGGACCACATCCCTCTCCTGGCATCCTTCTCCTGGCATGTCCAGGGGCTGCATCCCTCATCTGGCATCCCTCTCCATGCAACACCAGGGACCACATACCTCTCCCGGCAACCCCAAGGACCACATCGCTCTCCCAGCATCCCCAGGGACCACATCCCTCTCCAGGCATCCCCAGGGCAGGAGCTGGGAAACCTGCCATGGGGTAAGAGCCAGAGGGGTTTGGGTGTACTGCGATTCCCTCGGGAGAGGTGAAACTGCACGCAAGGGCACCCAGAGCCGCACCGAAACCCGCCCGCAGACTTTCACCGCCGAGCAGGGCGGGCGGCGCATCCCTTCACCGCTTCGCTTTCGGCACTGCGCCGCTCGCTGTTCTTCGAAGGCGCGCGGGGCTGGGCGTCCTTTCAGCTTTTTGAGATTTTGGTGGTGAATTTTTAAATATTTCCCGCCCCCCCCCCC
>VUYV01000662.1:2539-12791 GCA_008711295.1 Anarhynchus alexandrinus | reverse complement strand
TTTTTTTTTTTCCCTACCTAACCCCTCAGAAAGCAGCCTTGTTCCGCTCACACATTCCCCAAGAAACAAAACCAGGTAACTAGTTCACTACAAAAGTTTAGAGGCTGTTTGGAAACGAGTAATAAAGAAACCTAGGTAAGGTTAAATTTAAAGCGGAAAGAAGTCATACAGCACCTACTTTTGCCAAAAAGTAAAGCTGCAGAACGTTACTCTGAATTAAAGATTAGACTTCAATTGTCACTTTACTTCAGTCATTAGAAGTCCAACAGCCCTACCCCCAAGCAACAGTTTCACTCCTATCCTCAAGACTGATCTCTTTAAATTTAATAAACCCCCAGATCGTTATAAACAGGCTACACAGACAGTCCATCCCCCACAGCAAAACCACGGCAAAACCTGGCAGAACACAGTCCCACAGTGCCGGTGTCTGCGCAGTTATCCGTTTCTCTACTTCAGCTAGAGAGAAGCAAAGTCTTTGCTAAATTGGCCAAATCTCATACGCTTATCTCGGCTCCCATTTGGGCTGGCAAAGTATAAATGCGAAACGCAGAAACGGTTTGCCTTCAGCAGCCTGCCACTCTTAAAAGGACATCTTAAGGTTTGTATTTTTTTTGTTGTTCTTTTCCCCGAATCTGGTTCATAACAGTTCTCACTACTACGACCTGGCTCAGTTAAGGTGCAGGTCTCCCGGGCACACACTCCTCACCTGAAGGGTGCGTCATATAGGGGAAATGTGTTGTTGTCGAGACTGGAATGGGCTGTAGTGCACTTTGAGCGATGGCGGCTTGGGGACCACCAGGTGGCTGTGTCGTCATTAGCATCATTGGAGCATGGGCAGTTGGGTGAGAAGGAACCATTCCTGACTGTACATGAGCCTGAAACAAAGAGCTCTTTAGTATAATGGTCACAAGGAGGCATCACTCCCGGCCACATGACTGTCAAGTTTTCTCCAGCTGTACCAGTAAATCCAGAGATTTACTCCATTTTAACTAGATTAGCTATAGGGATTAAGTCAGAGATCTTAACACAAAAATAATAACTAAAAAAAAAAGACAAAAAAAAAAGAAAGGGCTCAAATCCTTACTGCTGGCTCTGAGTCACATTCTCAATTTTAGCCATTTAGACAGCGAGTGCTGAGAGAAACTGCCAGCATTAAAAAGAAGAATATTTAAAAAAAAAAAAAAAACACAACCAAAAACCAACCAAAAAAAAAACCAACACAAAAACCAAAACAAAAAAAACCTCAGCAACAAATCTTCAAAACATTACTGTTAGTAACCTAGATCAAAGCACTTCCTATGCAGAGAACGCGCCGGGTACAGAGACAAACTTCACAGGCACTGGGAGTCTGGCACCCCTTCCCCAGCTGCTCATTACACAAGTCCACATTCTTTCATGGCTCCCTGCCCCAGAAACCACTCTCTCCAGTGACCTGTGCCCACATTATCGTTCATCTAAGCAGTCATCGAAGATGCGTGATTTCATCCCTTTATACTGTTAGGTCAGCTTTGTTCTGTTTCCAGTTAAGCTCATCACAGTTAAGGTCCTTGTGTAATCTCAGCAATCAGAGTTAAGTCTCAGCGGAAAAAGGAGATTAATCTTTACGATGGCTGATCACCTTCTGGCAAACAAGTTCAATAACTTGTCAGTTGGCTTCTTTAGCTCAGAGCAGTTCACGACTCTAGAGGTCATCAATTTTTTGGTTTGAAAAAAGCTAGTAACCCCTAGTTTCTTAAAAGCACAAAACATTAAGGAACTCTTCGAGCTCTCAGCGGGTTTCTCTTGGAAAAAAAAAAACAACCACATTTGTATCTAAGGTTTGCTTTGTCCTTCTACCATATCCCATTATCAGAGCACTACGGTGCAATAATCAGAGCCTCACAAGTTTCACATGCCAGTAAAGACAGATAGCAGGTAGTGGCCACAATTTTATTTCTTAAAAGACAAAAAGGTTACTTGACTCATCACAGACATTCCTCAAACTCTTTATCAGACTTGCACTGTATTAGTAGCACTCAAGAAGCCTTTAAAGGCAGGAACTGCAATTCAAATCTCACTCTTTGCTCTAAAAAAGGCTTAGAAGATAAGGCTGTGAAACAGAAACACCTTTCAGGATCAGCACCATTTTTACTTTGACAAACACGCTATTATAGCAGCCATCGTTATAAAGCAGATATTCATACAGCAGCTGTATTCAATACACACATTGGATAAAAATTTCTGCTGTGGCTCAAATACTTTGCAAATTGGCAGCTGACAGTACTCTGTAATGAATTTTAAAGTACTGTTTCTCAAGTGAGATATTTAACAACTCAAGATTCATCTGATAACCTAAAGGGAAATTCAACTGATCCCTTGTGTTAGCCTAACTGAAATTCCTACTACCCGGTATTTCAGAATCGTGTGCAGAAGCTGGAGATGAGGCTGCTAAGAAACTATTAAATCCAGTGATTAGTTTCCCCACAATGGAATAATTACATGCATTTAAAATTTCTTACAGAACTGTAGTTATTCCTTCATTAGAGATTTTTGAGGGAACTACTTCATTTTGACAAGTCAGTTAGTTTGGTGTAAGTATCATGGATTACAGATTGTAGCTTTCATCCTAAAAAAAATTACAGCAGAAGAGACTGCGCAAGTCAAAAATCAAGGGTAAAGCAGGCTTTGCCTGTGATTGCTAAAAAAATCCTGACTGAGCAGCCAGTTCGGGCTAAAAGTTGCATCTGATTCGCTTTAGCAAGGTTTGTTTAGTAAGTGCTTGGCACACAGAAAGGCAAACACAGCACAGGCACGGGCCCGGCCGCGATGTGTGCAGCACAATTCGCGTACGTTTTTACCTTCGTGCAGACCTTGAAACGCGCGTGGTTTGTGTTTCAAGGCACGGCATTGCTTGCAGCAAGCCCCAAGGGTTGCACGTGAAGCACCCCGAGAAGCTCTACAACCTAGATGTTCGCAACCAGGGCCATCACACCAGAGCAGAGCAAGTATCTGGTTTCTGGCAGAAACCAGAGCCTGGAGGACATGGCAAGACGCCACAGCACTAGTCAAGTTTGGACATTCTCTCCTTATCCTCCCGCAGTACAAAAGCAGCGAAATTAAAAGCCTAAATGGAATTAAAAAGCTGAAAACTCAACATCAGTAAAACAATTCCTAAATAACTATTAATTCATTTGCTTAACTGACTGTCCCAGGGACCGAGCAAAGATTTTATCCGAATTCCGCAAGGGATCGGACACCTATTATACTAACCTCCCTAATTACAGTTAGTCGTGACATCCTAAACTATTGTTAACCTGTATGAGAAGGCATAAGCCAGACACCAAGTACTTGGTCTGGAGAAGAAATTGTGCAGGCAAGTTACTGATTAACTGTCCGTTCCTTGACAAAGCACACTAAATCCATGAGATTTAGTAAACATCAGAAAATCTTTGTAACACTGCTTTCCGTAGAGCGCTTGATTAATCAATCACGTGCTTCCCTTCCCAAAATCCTTTTTTTCAGTGAGTTGACCACAAGAGAGCAGTTAAGAGAAGTCGGTTTCTGATCCTGAAGCAAGGACTGTTGTGACGTTGCCCAACAATCATCGGGGATCTTCTGCATAAGCAGTTTATTAAGAACCACACACAGACACATACACACACACACGCACACACGGTTTTCTCTTTCAGCAAGGATTGTCTTGCAGTCATCTGAACTGAACGTCACCTATCTCCTCTCGCAGTGCCTTGCTACTCCCTACTAATCCTGTGTAATATCCTCTACTGGATGTACTTTGTATAAATTTGACTACAATGCAGAGCCTAAAACTGCCACCAAAAGCAGCAATTCAGCCTTCCTCCACTCGGCTCTCACCTCCAACCCTTCTGTATGCCAGCTCTTCCTGTGATCATGCAGTGAACCTGAGCAGTGAACTGATTTGACTGAGAAATAGCCTAAAATGGGGGTACGGGAGGCACACTTCAGCTGAATCATGTCCCCAGTCTGGTTTGCTGCATGGCCAAACAGTTCTGTGAGCGGAATGGTGGGGCAGGACAAGGATGGGAGCCGGGAACTGGGAAGAGAGCTCAATTTCTTTCAGTAGCAGTGCCAGCTTAAGATGTCTTCGTTAAACTACAGTTGTAGATGCACTGGGTGTTGGAAGCTGAGGTCCAAATATCTTGTAAAATTCTAAATAAAGGCAATGTACAGACAGAAACCTAAATAACACAACAGGTAGTCTGTGCTGAGAGGTGACAGAATGGAAATCACTTCAGCAGGCCCGACTGTCCTAACTTTGTGGCATTAAGACATTTAGTCTTGAAGGTTGTTAAACTGTGTTTACCTGGGGGACATGGGCCATGTGTGGCGGATTGGTATATGCAGGTTGAACATGGGAGGGATGAATGGTGAAGACTGTTTGTTGTGCTGTAGGAAAACTATTTTGTGGAGACTGCGTGTTGGAGCCTGGCGTCATGGAAGGTGGGGTTGGAGCTAGACCTGCGTGGTAAATTGCCGACTGCTGTTGTGGGTTTGCCAGGTGGAGTGCCTGAGCAGCCTGGTGCTGATGATGCTGCAAAAAAAAAAAAACAAGATAAAAGATCATTTAGGTTGCGGTCTGGAAGAGAGACACGTTTATTCTGTAAACTAACATGAGGAAGGTTTGCAAAACTGCTCTCAATACGGAATCTTTTAAGTGGCAAATTAAGGATTTCAATTCCACTGGGTTCATTTTCTCCTTGCACTAAAAAAATCACGTGAGCAGGAGTCTGGAAAACAGAACCCGGACTGCCAGGTAAAACCAAGGAGAACCTGCAACCATGGAGCTGGATATGCTTCGCAGTTGCACGAAAGCCTAAAGTTATTGCCAGTAGGTAACTATGGCACACAGCTCTGTCACGAGGCCTATTTTGTTTTCAGCTGCTTGTCTTTGACAAAGTATAATCAAATGCTTCTCAGCATTTATTTATCTGCTCTTTCCAGTTGTAACTCCACTCATATTAAAGCTCTGGCAAAATTATGATCCTTCCTCAATCATTAACATGGAAGCAAGCTATACCTCATCCCCTGTGAAGGGGGAGAAATGAATGGTTGGCCTCTGACACTGGTCCTTACTAAGGAAAAGGGACTGCCACAAGTTTCCCCGATAGCTTATCTAACGAACTGCATCATGAGCCTACCACCTTTTGAGTCCTAGCCACTGCAAGCAGAGAAAATTATATAGCTCTACTTACTCCATTCCCTCCTTCCAGCAAACAGGGGGGTATCTAGACAAGCCCTGCATGAGATCTGCCACATGCAGTTCATTTGGGCAACTGCTCCATCCTACCATTTTTCCTCTCAAGGAAACCAACGTATCAGTGCCAAGCATCAGACAGACACAATACCTTCCAGTTGAGCACGTTAAATACAATTTAAAGACATTCACTCCCTTGAGTTCTGTTACCTGCACGGGGCTAGGAGCAGGGTGGCTTCCAGCATGTTGGCTTTGCTGCTGGCCAGTTGGTGTAGCAGAAGGCTGAGGATGCGGAGGATGCGGATGCAGGGTAGCATTAGGGTGGGCATACTGCTGAGCAAGTGAGCCAGTGGAAACTAGGATGAAAAAGAATAATATTTAATAACAGATACAGAACATGCATCTCATCAAGTCACCATCTGCACTTGAAGATTTCACTGTATCTCAAACATACTGTAAATACATTCCCTCCCCCTTCTAAAAAAAATATTTATCTTGCAAATAGCTGAGTATCTTACCTTGCTTTTGTGTAGTTTGCTTTTGCAGGAAAGTCTATAAATAACCATAATTAGACAGTTCATCTTCCCTAGTTTGACAATGTAACAGATACTACATAGAAAAAAGCAGTATTTCATCTTTTGTTTTGTCAAACAGACCAGTTTAAAATATCAAATTTATCATTTTCATAGAATTTAGTTTTTCCTGAAATATACTTTTCAAAGGTGTTACAAGCCATTTTTATTTCCACCATCCAAAAAAATTCTTTGGCCTTATACCTGGCTAACCTCACCATGCTACTCTTCTGGAAATTGCTCACAGTACAGTCAGTGTAAAGTATATTCACTGCATGTATGCTTAAGAGCTATAGGGACACACAGTATATACGTAACAGCTGAGAAAACTGAGGCTGCTTGAACATCAAATTTTTGCTGAAGCCGGTATCTTGTACTAAAATAAAGTATCTTGCCTCTCCCCTCAAGGCCAATTACAGAGTCTGTTCTGGATCACCACTGTTCTGTGAGCTTCTCAACGTTGCCACGAAATTCTTAATTCCTTGAAACGGTAGCAAATAAGGTACAAAATTCCAAAAAAGGAAAAAACTTAACAACATAAAACTTTCACACCAGTGAAACCGCATCTGTTGCTACAGCCGTACCAGTCTCCAACAACAAACGAATATCAACACGTCCCTCCTTGAGGAGTCCTGCTCTGTTCTGCTTCAAAACGGGCCACACTAAATAGTGTGGGGTTTGTTTTTTTTTACTTTTGAGGGAGTCTAAGAAACTACAAAAAGCCATAATGACAGCAAGCCTTCCTTTAAACACAAAGCATGCAACCCGAAAGCAAGACCCTAGGAAAATGAAGATGCTTTGCCTATTCCCCTCTAGTGCTTTTAGATTTTGTGCAACAACCAGTCCACCGTTTGCAACTCCACTTCTGCACGTGACAACGGGCACGACTCGCTCCAATAGTACAGCTTGTCAACACCGAGGCTACTTTTGCTGACCACAGCGCTAAAAGACAAAACCAGTCAAAGTCAAGTATCAACTTGCTCCTGAATCATCCCTGCAACCGTTCCTTATTTGTTTTGCTACCTTTTCGTCGTTCTGACTTCGTTTTTTTAAATGGGGTTTGTATTATACGAGAACTTGATGGCCTGTCTGCAGCATACCTTTAGCAGTAATGGGTTTTCTAGCGGTGTTGCCCCAGTAAACAAACCTGCAAAGCAGGGCACAGGGAGAAACTCCGAGTGCAACAGTTAAGCTGCAACCACCTGCCCCGTGCATTCACGGCTAGCGAGGAGCCTCATCTCACTTCTGCAAGTAACTGCTGAAGCTTCAGAAGAGTTCCACTGCGCTGGGCTCTAAGTTCATGAATAGACAGAACTGCCTGAGCGTAAATAAAGGATGAAAGACAAGATGGGTGGAGAAAATGGACAAAAATGTAGCTGCATCTGAAAGCACAATGCTATTCAGCAAAAGCAAGTCTCAAGAAGACAGCAACCCTACTGTGCTCTATTGACCAGCCCTGACACACTGCTCCCCTGTGCAAATACTCGTTTTCCTCCAGTTTGGCTTGCTATAAAGCTTACAAAAATGAGTTCTAACATATTAAAACTCACTACAATACATACAGACAGTATCTTTTTGCCTAATTGAGACTTTTCTCCCCTGTACAGGCCACTATGAAGGTTTCTCCTTTAGAAAATAACTGCCTACCACATTTAATTTAATCCCTCCCTGCTGTCTTGCAAGCTCTATTAAATCTTCACTGAACAAATGGTCTAACAGTGATGTGCACTAGAGTTTCAGGCTATTAATGCAGATGAACCTCATATACCTTTGTAACCTTAAATTCTTGCAGTCTGAGTTGATCTTAACATACTTATCCGTGAGCATGTAAGCGTACTTAAGCACGAGCATACAAGCATACTCATACACTATGAGCATTTTGGATCGAGAGGGGTTTTGAAAACACCTCAATATTTTCTATGCACACGGTCAAAACTACCAGTATCTTCTGCCACAGCACTTTGTTAGGCTTTCAAACACAAGTATTTTTTTTTTTTATATCACTACTAAAATGTATTTTGCAGCAGCATCCCCAGTAGGCTTCTATTTGACTTTCAAACATCACTCCTTCTTATGATGACTACATGAAAATTATCAGTGGAAACACTGATCATTTTTACAGTATGAAGTTTACCGCTTCCTACAGTAGGAAAATTTCTCAACCTCATTATTATACACACTCAGAAGAAGGCCAAAAGTTATTATCTCTGGCAAAGTAGCAGAAATAAATGCATAGAGGGATTCACTTGCTTGCCAAAGGGCACGCTACCAGAAATCTTCCTCGGCTCTCATCCCGCTGCCTCAGCCACAGAGCTGGCACGCCTGACTACAAATGAACTTCAACTCCATTCAAGAGGTTTTCAAATGTATATGAAGATTAATTCCAAGCTGTAAGATATTCAAGGCTTCCCACATCCTGCCACACTGCTTGTTACGAGCCCCTAAAATAATGTGGTACTCCCTTAAACCATTTGTGCAATTCATCTTTCATTTCTGTATAGCCGAGAGAATAATAAACTCAGTTATTCTGAAGCAGATACATTAATACAATAAAACTTTACAATGAAGAATTCCTCTCTTAAGAAACCAGTTAAACTGAGGAACAGTACTCTAAAGAACAGATACAGTAGTGGGGGGAGGATCGCGTTTTTGTCATAGTAGCAGCTCTTCCATAACCTTCTAGTATCTTTTATCCGTAGCTTTGCATTTAAACTACTAGATTTTTTATACTGAAGAATTTTGATTTGCCTAGCTTCTCCTCTCCCCCATTTTCTCTTTAACAGATTACTATAATAAGCTCTACAAGTTTGGTTAAAACTAGTTCAGATGCTGCTGCAAATTACGTTCTAATAGTTAATATTAAAAGTGCCTTTCAAAAAGTGTTATTTACTTATCTAAATCCTGTACTGGTAACTGCATATGAATCAAGAACGGTTCAGGGCGAGTAGCTGCAAGTCTGAAATACGTGCAGAGGTCTTTGTTAGTTCAAAACCAGAGTTCAAACTTCAATTCTAGAAATGTGAAAGGTTTTCCATGTTTAGCTAGTGCAATTAATAGTTCGTGACAAGCCAATGAAATCCATGAGACTAGCAAGCCTGTGAAAGAAGTCTTGCAAAACAGTCATGAGAAATTCAACTGCTTAGCCATAACTAAAGCACTTTCACTGTGACTTTTTCCAAGAATTTTTGCCTGTTCATCAAAACAGCTCACAACACATATCAAATAGCAAACATGGTAAGACACGGGGTGAAAAAAAAGAGAACAAAAATATATATGTAAAAAAATCACCAATTATCCAACATCCAAAAATCACCAATCATCCAAAATGATCCCCAGTTGTCAGTACTCTGGAGATTTTCCAAATAGCCATCTAGTATCCAAGAAAGTGCTGAGAAAGCTCTAGGAAAGGACAAAACAAATCTGCGTATCTCCTTGCTGCAAGAAACCTCAGCTCGTTCCAGCACAAATACACTGTTTTTCTCACCCTTTATGCCTTAAGTTCCTCTCCCCCAGAAATACTCCCTGGGCTAACCTGCTTCACTTCAGCATCTTTTTCATTAAGTCAGTTCCTAATGTGAAATATATATATATTTAACTGCACTAACCTTGCAGGGATACAGAGTGAAGATAAGTGATTCAGTAACGAAGTGAGCAAAAATATCAGACGGATTGAATTACCAAATTCAACTCTACAAAAGAGCAACCCATTTTTCTGAGAGGCAAGCAAGTAGTAGTCAGCCACCAAACCCACAGAAGGAGCTGAAATCAAAAGAGGTCAGAGCAGCAGAAATCAAGCAGAACTCCCAGCTACGAGGGTATATGCAAAACCCACGTTAAATGTAATTTCCTATTTTCCCTGGTAGGAATTTCAATGCTGCCAATGGTGGTCATCGTTGGTCATCGTCCAAAGATGCACTGAAGAGCCTATTTGCAAGAACTGACCAGTGAACAAACTTCAAAACTATTGCCAGACCCAGTAAGATGGTGAGGATAACTACATTTAAAAGACCTGAATGGTAGGAAGCAAAGAAATAGCAAATGTTTCTTTCATCATACAAACATTTAAAGAAGTCATTTTACACAGGTAGAGTGGACTCCACTTAAAAGATTATCCATGAAAGGAACGAGCTTATTAAAGTTATTTCAGTGCACCAAACCAAGACGCATGAAAACAGGACAGGTCAGCATCCTACAACGCTAGCTCATGCAGAACCATTTCTGTACAAGAAACACAGGAAGTCTGCTCCAGAAGAGATTTTTGGAGAACAAGTGGTATTTCTCACATCCCTATTACGTGAGCTAACTCAAAAAAAAAAACCAACCCAGAAGAGTGCCTGGCATAGGCTGGATGGAGTTGCAGACAGACACAGTAACAAGTCTCACTGCAGGACAGGAGCAAGTACGAAAATACCCTGAAACTCCAAGTCCTCTTTTCCCATGTCTTGGGTGACAGCTACAGTTCACCCTG
>VUYV01000661.1:168834-236598 GCA_008711295.1 Anarhynchus alexandrinus | reverse complement strand
CATATGTCATTACTTAAGGGCAGTTGTGTCCCAGTCTACGATATTAAACTAGGAAGGGGAAGGCTTCAGGAGCTATAAAATACTTCCTGCATTTATTGTTGCATTTATTGTTGCATCGCTGGCGACTTCAGACTGAAAAGCCAGTATTAGGGAACTACAGAAATAAGACAAAACACAATGTTAGGTCTCAAGTGTCCCCAGGCTTGACACTTAGGTCTTTTTTTCTTTTGTTTTCTGACCAGAGGTGTGTAGTAGAACGAATGAAGCCTTTGGGTGGGAGAACGCCCTGGTTTCTGACAGCTACGGGCACAAATGTGGATTGCGGTAAGGGGTTGCCTCTAACAGAAGGAACATTCAAAGTTGAGGCAGCTCTTCTTTCGTGTGGCCCTGTGTGATGCGTCAGAGTTACTGTGCAGGCGAGGTGTGTCCATGCCTTCTGTGCGCCCTGCAGGTACACAGGGTGTAACAAGCAGGCTTCCGGGTGAGGGGGAGACCAGTCAGCCTCTGATTGATTCATTTCCTTTTCCACTTGATTAGTCTTGGTTGTGTCCACTTCACTTTCTGCCACCAAGATAAAAGAAGGATGGCATTTTTGTGTCTTGCATGTTAGACAACACGCACGCACCTGAGTGGCAGTGACAGAATTCCACTGAAACGGCAATCTGTGCCAGCCCCCGCACCTGGGAGTCACTCTGGCACTTGACTGTTCAATCTGACTTGTTCAACCCAAGTTTTGAATGTGTATGTGAACAATTTTCTTTTGCTTGATATTCACTTCACCTACTTCTTCTGCAAGCAGAGATTGTTGGGAGTACAGGTCTGTCTCCAATCTCAAAAGCATAGAGAAAGTGTCATGAAAAGATTTTTGTTTCATTCTTCTCCTAGATAATCTTCTCAACCTTTCTGCATCATCTACCAACTGGGATATAGCATCTCTGTTCCTTCCCCCTCCAATTGTCCTCATTATTTTTAATATGTTTATTACTATGATGATGTTATTTATTACTTTTCAAAGAGCAATGCTTTATCATTTTTAGTTGAAAAAAACAGATATGGTAGGAGAGGTATCACCGGTCTTTAGAAGGGTATTTCCTCACTGTGTATCCCAAGATGTTGCCTCCTAGGAGGAGACCGTTGGGAAGGGTCAGAAATTAAGGTTGTCTTGCTAAACTCTCTGGCTAGGGCAAGCTAGCGTCCACTGTGTGCAGGGTGTCGAGTGCCACAGGCAACCGTGGACTCTGCTAGAAGGAGAAGAAGTCAGTTTTGTGCTGCCTAACTCCATTTTGAATCACGTGGGATTAAGCTGCTTCTTAGCTGGTGCTGAATTGCTTTGCCAAGTCAGGAGGGAGTGCCGGACCAGGGCTTGAAGCAGCTGCTGCAAGGCTGGGAGTGAGGCATCCCATGCGGCTGCGCGAAGAGGGTTTCCCCCAGTGCCTTCCTGGCCCTGGTTTGCTCGCTCAGTCTCCTTCGCAGGCTTTGGTGCTCTCTCATCTCCACACAAATGTTTGCGTGCGGCTTAAACTGGCCGTGGTTTATGGTGCATAGGAATGATATTTTTTAAAAAGTACCAAGAGAAACTTGGTTCCCGTTCAAAAGCTGTCACGATTTATCAACCTGCCTAGACACTTTGTCTCTTGTGAATCAGTCTGCGTTAGCGCTACCCATCTGCATTTAGCTCTACTGCTTCCCAAGAGAAGCTGCAGCCTGTGTGCTCTCTTCTTTGTACAGGGCTTAATTTGACTGACCAGACGCAGCCATCTGAAGTGTGCTAAATCTAAATTCAGTCTGACTAAAAGTTAGTCTCCATGCCTATAAACTTCTGGCTACTTGAATTCGCAGCACCTGAGTGTTGCTTTATAGACTCTCAAGAAGGTGCCAGTCCCCACCTCAGGCTTCACAAAACTCACTAGGCAGCACGCTGTCAGAGACAGAAAACCTGACAGCATGAATAGTGTCCACATAGCCACCGTTTATCTCCACGGGGCTCCCTCGTGGCCAGAGTCATCTGGCATTAGGAGCTGCTGCACGAGCGTAAGCATCTATCAAGTTCACACAAGCAGGAAACCGCTTGCTCCAGACCTGGCACGGCTGGTGCATGGAGTGAGGACTTGAATGCTGTTGGGCAAATGTGGTCGTTTGCACTCATTTAAGTTACTTCGCAAAAGCCTTTGAAATTCTGCGGAGGCTGTGGGATGGCGGTGATCCTTCTGCAAACTAAAACAGGATCTTAAAACTCAGCAGCACTTCTTAGCTACACAAGTCCTGCAGAGCAGCACAAAATTGTGTACATTCTCACTTAGTGGGCAAGGGTAATGGTGTGCTTCAGAGTTCATCGCTCTCCTAAGCCTTTCACTGATATAATACCAGCGTTAGTCAGGAGTTCTGCCTGCCCCTTCAGCGTAAGTCAGTCTAAACAAACTCTTGAGAGATGCCAAAGTGGTGGACATAAAGCTTGTAGAAATAAAATCATCTGTTTTCCAAGAAATATCCGAGAAATTCCGTGGAATTAAGAGGAAATGTTTGAAGTTTGCAAGGTTTAGGAGCCGGGTCAGTGAACGGAGGAATTTAATTTAATTCTTGCACTGTAAGTCTCAGATCAAAAAAGACGCTCTACTTGGCCAAGATTTCCGATCTCATCTTCTAAGTAAGACTGAGATTTTGCCAGTGGTAAGTGAGGCCTGCTCAGGAGACAGCCCAAAGGCCTCACCTCAGAGGCACATCACTGGCATTACCCACTTGCCTCACGACCACTTGTTCTGGGAAGCTGAATTTCATCGTTCGGTGAGGGAAAGTTTCCACAGCACTCCATTTAACCGACTCAGTGTTTACTATAGAAAGAGTCCCTTCCTACTAAGGCAATGCCGTGGGGTCAGACCAGGTGATCAGGGCTTTGACCAGCTGGGGCTTGAAACCCCCCAAGCACAGAGATGGCACGTCGTCTCTGGGCAACCACCCCACGGCCAGACTGTCCTCATGGGGGAAAGGTGGCCCCGGTCTCCAGCACCAACTCCCGAGTTCCAGCTGATGCTGTGCAGAGGCGGGTGGCCCATTGTGACATCACCGTGTCGTGGAGGGTGACATCAGCTGCTGGTGCATTGTGACATCACATCCCGCGTGATTATATATGGGTGCCGGCAGAGCCTGGGCCAGCCTGGCTCATGCCTGGACTCCTGCCGAGCGTGCCTGCGAGGTGTGGAGGGCCGAGCGAGGCTTCTCCTGGTGCTGGGTGGTGCTTTGGGGGCTGCCGTCAGCAGCTCTCAGTGACTGTCCCAGAGCCAACCCCTGTGTTTCCCCGGCCCTGCCTGCTTCAGGCAGCCGGGCACCGCGGGACGCGCTTGCAGCAGAAGAGGTGAGCTGTGGGGGAAACTTTTCCCCAGGGTGGCCATGGGGTGGGCAGTGGAGCTTGGGGAGCCGGGAGGGTGTCTTTCTCCAGGGGCCTGGGCATTCCTTCCTCCCTTCCCTTCCATGACACAGCGACTGACTGTGGCCTCTCTCCATTTCGTAGCACAAGACACCTTTTGGCAGTGCCGGTGCCAGCGAGGAGGAGCAACTCCTCATCCTCAGCTTTTCCTCAACCCAACGCAGAGCACAAAGATGGCCACAGAAACAGAGTGGAGCTGCCTCATCTGCCGAGATGCTCGAGATGATGTCGCTTATGTGATTCCCTGTCTCCACCAGTTCTGCCTGGGCTGCATCCTGCGGTGGGCAAAAGAGGCATCAAGTTGCCCACTCTGCAGGCGACAGATGGAGAGGGTGAAATTTTCTGTGCGGGCAGACGATGATTACCTGGAGCATGTCATCACACCACCCGCACAGCCATCAGCCTCCAGCAGCCAGGCAGGCCCGTCTCCCAACCGCAACGCCAGCAGTGGCCCCCATCACCCTGCAGCATCTGCTCCGTCCTCTCCACAGGGAACTCCGTTTCGGGAACAGCAAGAGGCTGCAGGGACAGAGGCTGGTGCTACCATGGGTGGCCTCCTGCCTGAGGTCTGGGCGGCACTCTTCCGTCGAAACCGGCATCTCCTCGACCCCATGCTGCCCTGGCTGCGCCGGGAGCTGGAAGAAATATATGAGGAAAGGTGGTGGCTGGCAGTAAGAGCAGAAGACCTGATCCTGCAGGCCCTCTGCTTCTATGGGCTGAACCAGCAAGCCATGGTGCGGTGGCTGCAGCCTGGCCTTGGAGAACCTATAGCACTGCTGGTCCGTGGCCTCATCAGTGTTATACTGCATCGGTGCAGTGAGGAGGCCTGGAGGCTGCTGCGCTCATACATCGCCAGAGGGGTGAACAACAGCCCTGCAGCCAACACCAACAGTGCCACTGCCACCAGTGCCAGTACGACCAGTGCCAGTGCCAGTGGCACCGCCAACACCAGCGCCAGCTCTGGTGGCACCACCATCTCCAGCAGCTCCAGCAGCCCAAGTCCCACCACCTCCCGGGGGGGAACACCTGCCCCCCACCGGCACTCCTCCAGCAGCCCTGCGAGCTCCAACGTGGAGGACCCCCCCAGCAACATGGAGAACGCACCCAGCACGTCGCAGGCCGCCCTGCCCGGGGCTCCCATCTGCCCCCCATCTATGCCCATCCCTGCAGAGCAGGAACAGCCTCAGGAGGAGCAGGGGCCGGCGGTGGCTGGTCCCTCTGCCCAGGGCAGCAGCCACAGCCCCTCCACTCCTGGCTGCGACAGGGACCGCCTGCCCGGAGCACCCCGCCGCCCCCCAAAGAGGAGGGTCCCCGGGCCCCAGGACTCTCCCCAGCCCTGCAAGCGGCCACCCCGCCGTCGGCACTAGCAGGGCCCTGCCTTGCATTAATTTTAGCAAAAAGCAATAAATGTCTATTTCCCTGACACGGTCTCTGTTGCCACTTTCTGCCCCTTCTCCTGCTGCCTTTCCCTGTGCCCCACACCCCATCGCGGGTGGCACCGGCCTGCTGGGGGGCACGGCCATGGGCGCTCACAGAGCATTCCCTGCCGCCACCAGCTGTTTCTTGCTGTGCGGTACGCTCTCTGCTGCATCGAGGCGCGCTGTGCCCCCTGCTGTAGAAGGGGTCTCCTCCAGGAAATTCAGGCAGTCTCAGGAGGGCATAATTTGCAGAGGACTGCCGAAAGAGAAATGCATTTCACTTACAGGGCACCAAGGGATACGGCTCTCCTTGTGTGGTGGGTTGACCTGAGTTGGACGCCAGGTGCCCACCAAAGCAGCTCTATTATTCCCCTTCTCAGCTGGACCGGGGAGAGAAAATACAACGAAAGGCTCATGGGTCGAGATAAGGACAGGTAGATCACTCAGCAATTACTCTCATGGGCAAAACAGACTCAACTTGGGGAAAATTAATTTTTTTACCAATCAAATCAGCATAGGATAATGAGAAACAAACTCAAATTTAAAAAAAAACAACTTCCCCCCCTCCCTCCGTTCTTCCTGGGCTTACTTCACTCCTGATTTTCTCTACCTCCTCCTCCCGAGTGCCACCGGGGGATGGTGGAATTGTTATTGCGTTTGGTCCATCGCATATCTCTGCTACTCCTTCCTCCGTTTTTTTGCCCTGCTCCAGCATGGTGTCCCTCCCACAGGAGACAGTCCTCCACGAACTTCTCCAATGTGAGTCCTTCACACGGGCTGCAGTTCTTCACAAACTGCTTCAGTGTGGGTCCCTTCCACAGGGTGCAGTCCTTCAGGAGCAGACTGCTCCTGCGTGGGTTCCCCATGGGGTCACAAGTCCTGCTAGCAAACCCGCTCCAGTGTGGGCTCCTCTCTCCATGGGTCCTGCCAGGAGCCTGCTTCAGTGCAGGTTCTCCACGGGATCATAGCCTGCTTTGGGGCATCACCTGCTCCAGCGTTGGGTAGTTCACAGGCTGCAGATGGATATCTGTACCACCGTGGACCTCCATGGGTTGCAAGGGGACAGCCAGCCTTACCATGGTCTTCATGACAGGCTGCAGGAGAATCTGCTCTGGTACCTGGAGCTTCTCCTCCCCCTCCTTCACTGACCTTTGTGTCTGCAGGGTTGTTTCTGTCACATTCTCACTCCTTTCTCTAGCTGCAATTGCTCTTCTCCAGCAACTATTTTCACCTTCTTAAATACATTCTCAGAGGTGCTACCACTGTCACCAATTGGCTCAGCCTTGGCCAGCGGCAGGTCTGCTGTGAGGACAGCCCCAAAACTCCCCTAAAAATGAAAACGGAGGAGCAGATCATAGAATCAGAGAGTCATAAAATGGTTAAGGCTGGAAGGGACCTTGAAGATCATCTAGTTCCAACCCCCCTGCTGTGGGCAGGGACACCTCCCACTAGACCAGGTTGCTCAAAGCCCCGTCCAGCCTGGCCTTGAACACCTCCAGGGATGGGGCATCTACAACTTCTCTGGGCAACCTCTGGGTGCCTCACCACCCTCAGAGTGAAAAATTTCTCACTGATATCTGTTCTAAATCTCCTCTCTTCCAGTGTGAAGCCTTTACCCTTCGTCCTATCACTCACTATATGCCCTAGTAAAAAGTCCTTCCCCAGCTCTCCTGTAGGCCCCCTTTAGGTACTGGAAGGCCACAATAAGGTCTTCCCAGAGCCTTCTCTTCTCCAGGCTGAACAGCCCCAACTCTTTCAGCCTCTCCTCATAGGAGAGGTGCTCCAGCCCTCGGATCATCTTCGTGGCTCTCCTCTGGACACACTGCAACAGGTCCATGTCCTTCATATGTTGGGGACTCCAGAGCTGGATGCAGTGAGGTCTCACGAGAGTGGAGTAGAGGGGCAGAATCACCTCCCTTGCCCTGCTGGCCACACTTTTTCTGATGCAGCCCAGGATACGGTTGGCCTTCTGGGCTGCGATTGCACATGGCTGGCTCATGTTGATCTTCTCGTCAATCAGCACACCCAGGCACTTCTCCTCAGTGCTGCTCTGCAGCCATTCCCCGCCCAGCCTGTATTTGTGCTTGGGATTGCCCCGACCCAGATGTAAGACCTTGCACTTGGCCTTGTTGAACCTCATGAGGTTGGCATGGGCCCACCTCTCCAGTCTGTCCAGCTCCCTCTGGATGGCATCCCCCCCCTCCAGCGTGTCTACCTCGCCAAACAGCTTGGTATCATTGGCAAAGTTGCTGAGGGCGCACTCGATCCCACTGTCCACGTCACCAACAAGGATGTTGAACAGCATGTTGTTGATCCTGCATATCAAAAATGTCAACGTACTTTCTTTTTGGTAATTTATAAAGAATATTCATGTGTAGCAAGGAATGAACAAATCTGCTATCCTTGGCATCAGGAAAATCTTTGTACGTAAATTTAGGAAAGAATACCCAAGACATGGATAGGAACTTATCACATCCCTAACAAGAAGTTTCTTGCTTAAACCAGGAATGCTCCACCATGTGGAGACCTCTCAGATATGCAGCTGATCACTGAGTGTGCCCCGTCACAGGTGGCTGGCAGGAGGTCATGACATCCTTCCTATGGGAGCACCCCAACAAGACGCATTCAGCTACGAAAAAACGTTCCTGAAGAGTGCAGGCTGTTGAAGGGATGGCATCCTGCTGTGCAGCACTTCATTTTCTGCACTCCCACCTGGGACAGTGTCTCACGGTGAGAGACGCAGGCTATGAAAATGTTTAGGAAGTCCTGTTCAATGGCCTTTATTGATAACCAAACACATAGTTAACAGCAGTGAAACTGAGGAACCTCCCTATCAATCAAGATTAGTTTCTGCACTCTGGTAAAAGTACAGCACAGGTGACTCACCAGCAGAGGACTCTGCATCTTGAAAACAGGAGGGTGGCAATAAGGCTGCAGCATACCCGCTGTGTGACTCCCTTTCCTGTTAGCCCACCAACAGAACAGCCTGTAATGCTAAGAAACTTAAAACATGGATGCACAAGGCAGTGGAATGGCTTAAATTGCTGTTGTGCACCAGTGTTGCTAAACAGATCGCTTGCACATGTGGCCCAGGTCTTGTCAGCAGGTGGGGCAGGCAGTGTGAGTGGGTCAAATCAATCTGCTTACAAGTACTGCAAAGTAAAATCACCTTATGCTTATGAAAGATCTTGCCCTGAAGTTTGTGATGTGGATTTTTTAAATACCAATACTCAACCTTTTGAGATCTGCTATGTCAGGCAACCAGAGTCCTTCCTTCCTAAGCTGAGATGAGACACCGCTTCCCCTCATGACTCACCACACTTACTTGGTCAAGATCAGTAGTAGCATCCTCAGTACGCACACACCATCACTTCACTTTTCCGGAACTCGATTTGACAACCATGGAAGTCAAGGGGAGGAATGTGAGAGAAAGAAAGACTTTGCATCTGTCTCATTTAGGGCCCGTGTTAAACTTGTGGTTTTGTTTCACCCCTGGAGGACCGCTGGTTTTAACAATGAGAAATCGGGGGATGTTGGAAGATTTTGATCACTGCAAGGAACATGTCCATGGTCTTCCTGACAAGCAGAATTGGCACTCACTCATCAGCTGTAAATGCATAAAGACTAGCTCAGTGCCTGAGGGAAATAACTCGATAATGGTAATGAAGATTGCTAGGACTTAAGTTTTAAATAATCATTGACATTAGATGACGCTGCCCTTATTGGTTGGATTTCTCCATTAGTACGAGTACGGATTCTTCCTGTGAAGAGCCCAATTAGGCAGAAAGTAAAGGCATGGAATATTTGCACATCAAGAATAATGATTAGGAGACACAATTTGATGGCACCTGAAGGTAAATCCACACAAAAGCCTCTGAAGTCAATAGTAATGACTCCAGACTTGTGTCAGAAAATGTAAATCTGACACCGATGTGTTACACTAAGTCCCCACTGAACTGCAGTGTCAGGCTTCAAAAATTTCTTTCGGTAATTATTGCCGTTGTGTAAGTCATACAAAATCCAAGCTGTGGTGCCCCTGCTGCAGTTGTGTCCTCTATCAGTCTGGCAGCCCAAGAAGCTGTTTAATGGGTTGCAGTGGCATTTCTACTTCCTCCTTGATAAAAGTCTTCATCATCATACAAGTCAGCTGATATGCTGACTCATCTTTTCACTTTGTCTAATTTTTTTTTTTTTTTGCAAGATTATCAGCTTTCAGTGGAAAAGTTCTTCAGACCACAACTTGTCTTAAGCTACTTTAAAATCCTGGGTGCCAGGCACCTGAAATAACTCCTGACAACTACTTGGCCATAACAATAATACATCACTGAAACAGCAGAATTTACCAATACTTCTAGACAAAAAAGTCTTTTTTAGTCAAAATACTGTAAATATTCTTGCAAATTTTTCAACATACAGCAACTGACATAGGAGAAAACATGAACAGAAAGAAAAAGCCATTTTGGAAGGTGCCCACACAAAGCAATGATGCGTACTCTATCTGGTTTTTAAAACTTAACTGATATGTGCTAAGATTCAGCAAGAAGCTACACAATATAAAAATCACACATTTAGTCACTACATAATATTTGAAGTCTATACCCCATCATTAGACAACACTAACTGGATGCACCTGTCTAGCTCATCCTGTATTAACCTTGTATTTACAGAATTAATGTAAAAAGATGCAGCAGGTTCCAAATCATTCCTGGCATCTGTAGTCAAATACTCTGAATTCCACTTGAACAGGAACAGATTTATGAATATTACTGCCTGCACTGTTAACATGCTGGGCAAAGAGCCAGTAAACACGCTATCTTGCTGAAACTTCAGTTTTTCCAGTGACCTGAAAGCACAGCTAATTATGAACAGCTGTGAACTAGTACACTTCTTGATGTACAGCAATAAAAGTAATAATCCAAGTGTCATGTGGTAGATTAACTACAATGGGTTAAAATACAAGTTGACTACTCAAACTGTCATTCAAAGCTTTTTTTGAAAAGCATTATTGAAGAATAATGTTCTCCATTCCCACAGGCAAACAAAACAATCAGACCACGTTCATATATTAATTTTTATTTTCCCATACAATATTCACAGGGTCTGCTTTTTGTCTTGTTTAAACTAAACTTTTTTTTTCTTTTTTTTTTTTTTTTGTTTTTTTTTTTTGTTTCCCAAAACTAAAACAAGAACTGACATTTCAGGACAAGAAAAGAACTTCTGTAAACATAAAACATCCAAGGAATAGCTGAAACCCAGGGCCTTTAACATTTAAAAACAGTTATATCCCCTTTAACGCAGGGTGTTTACTTGTGTATCACACCATTAACCGAACTATTGTTTTCATATATTAAAAAATGCAGCTTTAACCAAAAGTCACAATGCATTTCTTCACCCACTGCGTGTTAGCATGTGTTTTATTATATCCTATTCAGTCACTTATTTTAAAAACTATATACAACTATGTTTAAACATGTGTATTTGTGCCATGTTTTTAATAACACAAAAATAAAGGCATTTTTAAGCTATTGCTGCATATTATGCAGCAGGATACCAGAGGATTTGTTTGGATACCTAACTTCAATGCAAAAGTCAAGTCCACTAAACCTCTGCAGTGGGAGTAATGCTGAGCTGAACAGTCCCACTTCACACATTCAAACATTATGAAAGAATAAAGAGACATGTACGTGATGGCTGACCATTAACTGTTTTATCCCATCGTTTACCAATTTTGACAGTACACAGAACTCGGTGGAAAAAAATACCAACGTTTCACGTTTCAGTCTTTAAAACAAATGCTTTTGTTGTGATTAAAGCTACACAAGTGATATTCAAATTCCAGAAGGTAATAGTGGATGCTATCAAAACTCCAGAAGATAATAGTGGACACTATCAAAATTAAATCATGTTTTCATCCAACACTTGCACCAGCAGTGTACCACTTGCTTCATTATTGTGTGCAATGCAGCACAAAAAGTATTGAGTATCAGTTGCTGAAACACAAGAATAAAGCATACAGGTACAATCAAGAATATTGTGTGCAGGCACAGATTTCTATCTTAAGAAGAAAGCAATAATTTTTTTTTGTTTCCTTATCTTGTAACTATTTCTGGGAAGCTTGCATCCCAAAATGGGACTGCAGTATTTAAAATTCACTACAGGATAGAAAAACATTACATATAATCCTGCATTTTACATATATTAAGTTTTTTAATACCCCCATGACCTTTTAAATAATTTTTGAGCTGTTTGAGGTTCTTCTTCAGCACCCAAAGGGCAGTCATTCAGTTCACAACAGAGAATAGGTGCACTTTTGTTTGTTTTTTTCAGCCATCACAAGATTTTAAAATCAAGTCATCTTAGATCAATTCTTCAGACTGCTCAAGTGTCACCTACACATGTAATTTCAAATTTTTGCTAGAAATAATATAGGCAATTAATAAGGGTTTAGCATTCTTTCTCTGCTTGCTGAGAACTTGCTTAAGAAGCATCTTTTCAATTAGCCAGTAATACATGACAAATTTTTTCACCTTAGTTTAGTTTGTGTGCACTTAAGAATCGGTCAGTCCACTTATTCCTCCAGAGCCATTTGAAGGAGTTTATTGTGAGCCTTATTATGACCAGCTCAATTCAAGCTACTTGTAGGTATATACACTTACTACCATCCCCATCCAAATAAAACAAGACTTTACAGTACATAAGCTACTAAAGACATGAGCAGTGGAAACAATGTAACTATAACTCTACCAAAAAGATAACCTGAAATATTTAAAACATTTCCTGACCACTAGCAAAAAAGAGTGGCAATTAGATGCACAAGGCCATCAAGTATCAGTGCACCACACACAGGAAAGTAAAATTTACAGCACTCGTGCAATGCAGTATCAATATCAAATTGGCCTCCTAATAGGAAAACAATTTAGTAGAGAGCTTTGTATGTGCCTAACACATAATATAACCTCGTCCAGTGCTGGTGCTGTGCTGCTTAACAAACCAAGCTACTTCTGGTCTTAAATCCAAAAAGCAGCAGCAGCATATAAGAGCATAGAAACTGTACAGTTTCAGTGACAAACTTACAAGATTCCTTATTTTATTGCATGTTTTTGAAATAAACTTGGAGATTTGGATTTTTGAATACAGAAACTGGATTTCCTGAGTAGTCTCAGCTTACAATTTTTTCAGTGAAACAAACATTGTAAAAGAAGAAATGCATTTATTTTAATATAGAAGAATGTATGTTTAAGCAAACATACCAAAATATAAAATTTAGCAAGATTTGAAAGTGGAGACTTACCAGGCTGATGCAGAATTTGCATCATGATGTAGTGTCAAGCTTGCAACAATTTTACATATAAGCAAGGGGTATCATTAGATTATTTTTTTAACAGCAAATCAAAACAATGCACTACAGTTCATCACATTTGGCTTTTTATAATCCCACACATTCATCCTGAAAATTAAAATCAAATAAAATTTTCATGTATATTGGCTCTCGTATCAGACACTAGACTGTTGGGTTATTTTAAAGTGTTATACTGCAGACGGCTAATCTTACTGGTAAAAATCAAATGCAATTTGGATTAAAATCAGTAAAAATGAAGAAAGGCTGGTCACTGCCAGATATTTAATACAGGTATCAGAAAAAAAACCCAGAAAGTTCCAAAGTATCTTTAAAATATTTCAGATCGTGCATCCCTTTCATAGTATTTTGGGTCTGTTTTGTGATTTTTAAGGGATGAGGGGTAGACACATTTGAATGTTGCATATATTCAGATCCTTTGTACCTGCAATTAATTGGAAAACTGATTTTTACAGATGAGTAGCACACAATGACCTGAAGCATTACCACTACCAGTTATGATCCAACACGGGTTGTTGTGGTTCTTTTATCCGAGAAGAAGCTTTTGAGGAGAAATACCTGCCCGATACTAACGACAAGAAGAATGATTGCTTCCCCTATTGACCAGTAGGCCACCCTCGTGTTTAAATCCTCTGCTCTGCTGCGGCCCTGCGCTTCCCTCAAGCGGAAGTGAGTCTGATAATCGATGACAGACTTCAAAGCTTCATGAATTGAAACGCACGCAGACTCCATCTAGAGAAGCAAACAAACACACACCACTGAATTAAGAACCCTTATAGTGCTTTTTCTGTCAAGTTTTGTGGTTTGATATTTAAAAATCAGGATTCACATAACTTTGCAAGCTAAGGATTAACTCAGTCCATTGTCAGACTGAAATACTGTAAATGCAGTAAAATTTAACTTACATTGATCAAATTCTATACACAGGCTACTAAATACAGAAGCATGTAAAACTGCAGATCTAATAAAAGGCAACGAGCTCTGAGAACGACTAAACAAATCTTAAATTCATGTATATTTGGGTTCAAAATGAACATCAGAAACACCTTTGAAATGTCAGTTATCATAGAATCATACAATGGTTTAGGTTGGAAAGGACCTCGAAGATCATCGAGTTCCAACCCCCCTGCCATAGGCAGGTACACCTCCCACTAGACCAGGTTGCCCAAGGCCACATCCAGCCTGGCCTTAAACACCTCCAGGGATGGGGCATCAACAACCTCTCTGGGCAAACTCTTCCAGTGCCTTACCACCCTTAAAGTGAAAAACTTCTTCCTAATGTTTAATCTAAACCTGCCCTCTTCCAGTTTAAAGCCATTCCCCCTCATCCTATCACTACATGCCCTAGTAAAAAGTCCTTCCCCAGCTCTCCTGTAGGCCCCCTTTAGGTACTGGAAGGCCACAATAAGATCTCCCTGGAGCCTTCTCTTCTCCAGGCTGAACAGCCCCAACTCTTTCAGCCTCTCCTCATAGGAGAGGTGCTCCAGCCCTCGGATCATCCTCGTGGCTCTCCTCTGGATGCACTGCAACAGGTCCATGTCCTTCTTATGTTGGGGACTCCAGAGCTGGATGCAGTACTCCAGCTGGGGTCTCACAAGAGTGGAGTACCACACAGCCGCTTATAACATTAAGATGTACATAGGATATACTAAATGCTTCTGTGTTTCACAAGTATGACTTTCTTCATTGCATAATTCCCAGTCAAGTTGTACAACATCCTAAAAATCTACATTATTGAGCTCAACGTGTTCTTTTGGCAAGAGACCCTTCTCTTAGTCATGTACACAAAAAGTGGTTAGAGAAAAGACAATTCTGTTATCTTTCAGTGTTCCTGAATGCTCCATAACATAATCATATAACAAATACTTAACAAATTGCCCACTGTCATTGTAATTTTTCATTAAAAAAAAGAAGTACTGCCAGTTTTCCAAGCCCTACATCATTTACCATATAGATTTCTTCCACTTTCAGTTTATCTTCTGCAACTAAAAGCCCCTCACTTCAAAATGCCTTATTTCTAGTCACAGAATTCTGGAAGAGGCTTTCCAAACTAAGTTCTACCATTGGTCTCACTGACAAGTTATAGAGCTCTCCTAGTCTGCACAAGGAATTTAAACACTGAAATGTCACTCTGGTTTTAGGGATTTACCTTTTACTGTCCCTCTGAAAGGCTGCTGAAATCTGGTCATGCCAGAAGCCTCAAGAAAACTGCAACAAGAACCTTCTTAACAAAGATGTGTTGTACTCTGAAAATTAACTTTCTTTCCTAAATACCTTATTTGCATCGTGTACGCCACAACCCAGTGATAAACTATTTTTTTATGTATCTTCTCCCACAGACTGCAACGGACTGCAGAGATGCTAGACCCAGGAACCACATACTGTATTCTCAGAATCCCTCTGCTGATGCCAAGATAGCAGAAGAAAAACCAGACATAATAGAACACACATACTGAACAGAATGAAGACTAAAGTAAGGAAAAGCGATGGAAAGATACAGGATCAAGAATCAGAATACAAAATAAAGCAGAGCAGAAAAGTGACATGAAACTTTCTGCTCAACAGAAAGTTGTAGTTGAATTCACAGCAAATCATTTACTCATTTCAGATCTCAGCTACTATAGACTTCTCCGAGGTAAACTCAAGAGAGATGGACATTTGGCAAGCGGTATTAATGCCGTTGAGTCCAAAGTAGCAAAATAGCAAGTGTCCAGCATTTTTTAACAGTTGTTTAAACAAGGGGTTTGGTGATTGCTATGATGTAGGAACATTAGTAGGAACTCATGAAGAAAATGTTCCCAGGGAAGTTTTGATGGATTTAGATTGGGTAGAGGTGGCACCAAACTGTAGAATCCTAAGAATATAATAATAATGCTCTAACACTTCACAGTGTCTTTTAATGGACAAGTATCTAGAAGCCAGCTAAATATGGCTGATTTTGTTCACTTTGCAAGAAATTTCTTCTCCATTTTAGAAACAGCAGTTACATAAGAGGTCAACTTACGTCCTCTCCCAAAACACTCTATCATTTTAAATATAAAAACAATTCTCAAAGTTTCTCCAAAGTTTGGAAATTTTGAAAACCCCAATCCACAGACATTTATGGTTTGTGAAATCCACACTTCAAGAGGCACAGAACCATGGCATTAAAAGGAAGTTTCCATAACAAAAAAATCCGCAGAACCACCACCAACAAAAAGAAGATAGCGGCCTGGAGTTTAAGGTTTAAGTTACTACCCAAACTTTCTTTTGGCGATTCCTTCTCAGCTCTGCTCTTTGTTCTATAAATCTTATCTTCAGAAAGAAAGCTTATTTGTAGTAATACAGATTGCTATAGAATCATAGAATTATCTCGGTTGGAAGGGACCTTTAAGATTGAGTCCAACCATCAACTTAACACTGCCAAAGCTACCACTAAATGATGTCCCTAAGCACCACATCTACATGTCTTTTAAATACCTCCAGGGACGGTGATTCAACCACTTCCCTGGGTAGCCTANGCAGCTACTCCTCATAAGACTTGTGCTCCAGACCCCTCACCAGCTTCGTCACCCTTCTCTGGACACATTCCAGCACCTCATTGTCTTTCTTGCAGCAAGGGGCCCAAAACTGAACACAGTACTCAAGGCGGAGGAGCCTCACCAGTGGCCCAGTCAGTCCATTGATTTTCAAAAGTGATATAGATATCTAATGCAGCTGAACTTGAAAAAAAAAAAACCATGGCCTCCACCTAACACCTGCTGTCAAACACAACAATTTTTTACCTGGGTAAGTGCAGTTACCCTGTTCTCACTAGGAAACAGTGGTGGATCTTCTCCAACCTGGAAATCAAAGTACACAGTTTTGTGTGTGAAAGTAGAGAATTCATTGCTGAAGCAGAATTTGTATGTTCCGTTTCTGGATGCAGTAAACGTGAAGCTATCATATTGTTTCTTCATCTCTTTGTACAATACAGTGCCATCAGGATCTTCCAACCGACAGTCAACATCATAATGACCTCCAGTGATCACCTGAGAACAAAAACCAAGAAATTGCCTTTTTAAAAAAACAGACATTTATACCTTTCTTCTAAGAAGTATGATTTGTCAAGTGGCACTGCAAAATTTTTTGTTGTAACAAATGTTTTAAAATATAATGCATTAATTTGAAAATCTTTCAAAGCAAGTCTGCAAAATTATTTTTTACAGAAGACATTCAAAATACTTAAGGTTCAGGATACGTAATGTCAACTATATTTTTCAAATGTTTAGGACACCAATGTTAGTTACTTTGTTATAAATAACTGTACAAAAGCAAAGGCTACAGCAGATGAAACTTGGTGGGGCAGCAAAGACATTACTGTAACGAATCAACCACCTGCTGTATCCACAAGTCCTCCATGAAATTGATTGAGATAGAGGAGACTGCTAACACACAGTAAGATGTCTCCTTTCTGTATGGCCAAAAGAGTGTAACTACCCTATTAGTTCAAGCTGCTTTAGGCCGCAGGAATGGCATTCGACCAGTAGAACAGGTATTTCAACCTGCTGCCTTCACCTGTGCTTGAGAACAGAGCAATGGTCTGGGGAGTCTGCCGCCTCCCTCCTGCAGTTAGCCACAGGATTTCTTCCCAAAACCACCACATCTGGGTAATGCCGACAAGTGACTCAAAACTTCACATGATTGTCTCAAGGTTTTTTTCAGGCTTCCATTATTGTTGGTCTACAGCATACTGATCTGTAGACTAGCTATCCCGCCTCTACAGGAAGACTACTTCATAGCTTCAGTATTCATAACTTGGGTGTTCTGATGACTCTTAGGCTAGCAGTTTTACACTTAATCCTTGTTCCAAACTTTTTGCTTTTAAGATAAAGCATGCTGAAGGAGGAAGAGACTTCTATCTAAATGTCCCTTTTATATGGGTGCAGAAATCACTGAAATATTTTAGTATCTGAGTACGTGCACTTCAGTTCACATAGTATTATTTAAACTCACATCAGTTTATTTAGGTATTAAGTCATTAAAACGATAACATTCATGGTACAACTGAAATAACAAGAGATCTGAGCATTAACCGTTCCGTAAAAAAAAGTTTTAAAAATATTCATTTGGCAAGCACTATCTTCACAGTTTTTCCAAAAATATTATGATCGGATACAAAGAGCAAAAAAATTTTTGGATGCCTGGATCTCTGGATGCCTCTCCCTGGATGTCTGCATCTACTTAGGATTTTCATACAGAAATGCTTACCTGGTTTGAAGGAAAAATAAGATTTTCTATAATGAAACAGTAGCTCATTTTTGAAATATGATCTCAACATTGACAAGGGTGTGCTTTTTACTAGCTACACAGAAGTCACTCACAGTCGGTCGTATCACACACCCTGAAAGGGCCAGGTTACATATACATGGCAAAGATTTGCCAGAGCTTTGAAGATCCCCTACGATTCCTTCCCACAGAGCTTGCTTGAGCCTCCTTTAAGCTCTAGAGACATACTGCTGAAGGACACACACAGAGCACATCAGTCTACCAGCCGTTGGTCAAATCCAGACTTTACTTTTAACAATGCTACTCCTGTCCTGATCATCGATAAAAGTGACAACAACAGAACTTATCTGTCCAGCAACCTGCACTATACCCACTTCAAAACAGCGGGGAAAGTTCTGCACAGAAAAGACTTTGTGAAAGTAACAAACAGGGACATAAAACATTTCAGTATGTTTCATATACGGGGGTTGGACTAGATGATCTCCAGAGGTCCCTTCCAACCCTGACCATTCTGTGTGATTCTGTGTGAGTAGGGAAAAAGATATATCCAAGAAAAAATCAGAACATGTAGGACAGAGTAACAAGAACTGATATTTGCAGCAGCAACATTACCCAAAATACGAAAAGCGGGACAGCAGCTGGGAAAGAAAAAAAGTCATGGGACTCCAACAAGAAAACTCAGTTTATGATACATACCCCCTTCAAAAACCCCCACAGGTAACTGTGATTCTCATAGTCAAGGATGATTTCTCTCTCATGCTGCTGCTGTAACAGACTGAAAGGTTCGAACTCTGCTGATAGGTGCAAAGGTGCACCTATTGGTGCAAAGGCACCAAAACTGTCAGGGCTCTTTGCTCGATACATCTCCAAGCTGCACAGTGTGCCCTATCGTGATGGCTGCGCATTGAAACTGTTAGAAACTGGGAAAACTAAGAAAAAACATGTAGCCTCACTTAGTACGTGCCTGTTAACCAGTCTTCAATAAGATGTCAGTTGCCTGCATGTTTTATTTTTTGTTATTCTCCTGTCTTGTTATATGCCCGGGACACTTTGATAGCACTGCATACCTATTCCATCACTTTCTTACTGTTTGCTATGTTATCCCCACTCCGAAATAAGAAGCATTAGCTCCTTAAAGCTGTATCACAGTCATCACGCAAACACTTCACAGACCACAGGGAAATTACTTTTGGGGTATCTTGTTGGGCTGGGGCGCTTTAGGTGTTCTCCAGGCTTGTTCAGATGGGAGACAGCACGGCAGCGACCATGGTAAAAGACACCGCCGGTTTTCAGGGCCAACTCTATAGGCCTGACGTTAGCTCTGCACTAAACTCATCCCCCCTCGCCGCTCCCCGCAGAGCCCATGACACCACGCAGCGCTTTCTCCGCCCAGGAGGGAGTTCTGCATCGGCTCGGAGCGGCCCAGAAGCGCGCAGTAAACGCACGAAGGCTCCCCCGCCGGCACAAGCCCTTCGGCCACCGGTTGCCGGTCTCCGGGGGCCGGGGCCCAGCTCCGCCGGCGAGGCGCCCAGGCCCAGGGCGGCGCTTCCCCCGGGAGTCTGCCCGCCTACCTGGAACTCGAGGGTGCACTTGGTGCCCTGGGCGATCTCCTCGTAGAAGCACTGCTTGGCGTTGTCCGGCAGCTCGAAGGTGATCTCGGAGGCCCGGGCGGCGCAGGCCGCAAGCGCCACCAGAAACAACGGCAGCGGCAGCCGCCCCCAGGGCCCCGCGGCCCGGGAGCGCCTCAGCGGCATGGCCCGGCGCAGGGAGAAGCGAGCGTGGGGGAAGGCGGAACGAGCCGGGGGGTGCGGGGGCAGAGAGAGAGCGACCCGGCAGGAGGCGGCGGCGACGCCGGCGTGGCGGAGGGGCCGAGCGGGGGAAGCGCGCAGCCACCCGGAAGCGCTTCCAGAGGGCGGCACCGCCCAGCGCGGGCGCTTCCGGGTGAGCGTGCGGACGTGGTGTGCGGCGTGGAAAGGGGCGGGGCGAGGGTGGGGGCGTGGCCTCCGGGGGGGCGTGCCCTCGACGGCGCTGCCGCAGCCGTAGCCCGGCGTGTCAGGTGCGGGTAACCCCGTCCCGTCGAGGCGTTTGGCTCCGTGTCCGTGGAACGGAGTCATCCGGGGGTTAAACGGTCCTCGGGGTCCCGTGAGGCACGGTCTGGAGTTGAAATAGCCGGCGCTTACCAGCCAGTGCGGGCGGAAGGCAGTCCCAGCCCCCTCCGTCTTTGGGGCACGGAGCACATAGGAGCCAACCTGTGGTGGTCGTTAAACGTTCACTGCTCCAGAGGGGTAAAATACCGATTGAAGCGCTCATGCTGACTGCAGGAAAGTCGGCTTTAAGTTGTGCTGTTGCAAATAGTTATTTTTACAAAGTAAAACAGGTTCAAAAGAAGAAATCCAGGATAACCTCCTTCCTTACGTTAATTTTCAGTTCCATGGTAATTCAGGCAGAGTATTAAAAAGATTAAAAAAGTAGCAAAAAGAAAACTCAGCTCCAACCTCCCAGGCAGGAGAATGAATTTGTGATGGGGTCGGTCTGGCCTTCCCATTTTGCTCCCCTGGGGATGGGGCTAACCTGTGCGAAGCACCGAATGCCAAAAGAGGCACCACACTGGGATGCTGCTTCACGATCCTCTGGCCTCAACCAGGTGACTCCTGAGTTAGCTTGTGGACCCTGTGAATTTCATTCTCAGCACTGTGTGAGAAGCCCAGGCACCTGTTTGAGGGCCGCGGATTTCACAGGACAGAGGTACCCAAAATTCATATGTTGAAGACTCTGACAGACTTGCAGGTGTGGATTAAAGTCAGATGTCAGATGCTTTACCAGCTATCCACCCCACCTCTGAGGCAGACGTTAGCCACCTACAATTAACCTTCAGATCTCTGCTGTTTTCATTTAAATACACTGGTTTTATTTCAGATTGCATTTAAGTGTTGGCTGGTAGTTGAGATAGCTCAGAAGTGGGTTATATCTCTGTGCCATAGGAGGCAGCTTCAGCCATTTTACTTAAATCGGCGACTACAGGCTTGTAGGACCTGTATGCCTGTTGTAATAAGTAATTTAGCAAAAGAATTTTGCTTCAGCTAAAATGGATGTGTGCTTGCTATGGCTTCAGCTAAGATGGATGTGTGTTTGCTATGTGTTTAATAGATATGTGCTTGCTATGGCTTCAGCTAAGATAGGTATGTGCTTGTTACGCATTTTGAAAAAGGGATAGTGTTAGATAGGATATCAGACGAAAGCAACAGTTGGAGGTACCAAACCGTTGCAAAACAAAGGGTGGTATAGTTAGCCAAGATAACCACAGAAGTGTAAAGGAATGAAGAAGCCACAAGAAGGACATGGTGATAAGGACTTCGACCCTCCCTCTGACAACTATCAGGAAGACCCCTGAAGAAGCATAGCGCCTGCGCCACTAGAAGGGAGGGGGCATGTTTGGGGTGGGTTACATTCCAAGAACTCATTGATTATGTATTTGGGGGTGGGTTGCATTCTAAGAACTCATCGATTATGTATTTAGGGGTGGGCTGTGTTCCAAAAACTCATTGATTATGCAAACTATGTTCCAAGAAGAAACATGAATAGGTATAAGGAATACAAAATAAAAACAGGCGTTTGTAAAGCGAAAANGGTGACGGACCAGCGGCAACAGCCCGGCGAAGGGGCTCGTGGACCAAAGAGGGGTCCCAGGGATAACCGCGGCAGCCGATAATACTTGTGCACGAGACCCGGGTAAGAAAATTGACTGTTAAGTATTGCTCGGGCGGCTGGGTGACGGGGGATTGAGAGTGGTGTGAATGAGACGCAGATAAGATCTGCGAAGCGAGTGCGGAGTCTTTCTAACCGCGGTTCCGTATCTCCGCGAGGAGACCGGCCGGTGAAGAGACGAAGCGAAAGTCTGAAGTTGAGAGATCCCCCGGGGAGGAAAAATGGGACAAGGGAAAAGTAAAAAGGAATTTAAGGGAAAAACTGATCAGGGAATTCCAGAAATACCTCCGGACAGTCCATTAGGGAGGATGTTGTTACAATGGGGGCAGGAAGGAGAGTCCTGCACCCAGGATAAGGATAAAGCAAAAATGATTAATTATTGTATGTTTAAATGGACCAAAGAGCCCATAAGGCCAGACAAGTTGTATTGGCCAAAGTATGGTTCTATGGAGGGATGGTTGTGTCAAGCACTGAATGTATACGTTAACTCCAAAGAACCGTTTGATCAGGAGGAGAGTGAATATGCAGCGTGTTGGAAAGGAGCTGCGGGGGTTTTTAAGTTGGAGACACAAAAGGAGAAGGAGGAAGACCAGAAACCAGTCTGGGATCCTCTAGAATACTTACCTCCCCCATATAACCCCGACCTTCCGGAAGGCGCAAGAGATCCTCAGGCCCCTGTTAGAAGGGAAAGCCAGAGGAGACGGAGGCGGGGAGTGGGGAGGTCCATAGTGGAAGAAGATGAAGAGATGATGGAACCAATCGGGCTGCATCCTTTACGGGAAGTCCCGATGCCAGGAGTTCAAAATGGGATAGGATTTGTGAATGTGCCCCTAACCAGTACAGAAGTCCGGAACTTTAAAAAAGAGATGAAGAAATTGTTGGAAGATCCCCTAGGTTTGTCAGAACAATTAGACCAATTTTTAGGTCCAAATGTATACACTTGGGAAGAAATGCAATCCATCATGGGAACTTTGTTCTCCCCTGAGGAAAGACAAATGATCCGTGTAGCAGGGATGAGGATATGGGAAAGGGAAAATGTTCATGGGGTAGCGGGGGACCAGAAGTTACCCCTACAAAGACCTGATTGGAATCAAAATGACCCCGCAGGGAGAAGAAACATGTCTGATTATCGGACGTTAATTATAAGGGGAATTAAAGAAGCAGCCCCAAGGGGGTCAAATGTGAGTAAAGCCTTTGATAGTAAACAAGGGAAGGAGGAATCTCTGACGGAATGGTTGGAGAGGCTCCGAAGGAATATTCAGCAGTTTTCGGGGATTGACCCAGAGACTGTGGCTTGCCGGGAATTATTAAAAGTAAATTTTGTCACCCACGCCTGGCCAGATATTAGGAAAAAACTGGAAAAGATGGAAGACTGGCATGAGAGAGGAATCAATGAGTTGTTATGAGAAGCAAAAAGAGTATATGTGAGACGCGATGAGGAGAAGCAGAGGGCAAAAGCAAAACTAATGGTAGCGACTGTAAGAGAAATAACAAAGACCAAAGATAAAGCACCCCAGAATCTAAGGCCAGGGATGGGACCATACAAGATACAGAGAGCCCATCTGCCGCCATTCAAAAAGCCCATACGGATGAAACCAGAAGCCACAGACGGCGGAAAGTGTTACTACTGTGGACAAGAAGGACATTTTAAGAGAGAATGTCCCAAGCGAGAGAGAGATCAACGAGTGTTTAAAATATGTCAACAAGAAGAATACGCTACCGACTAGGGGTGTCAGGGGCTCTACCTCCTGGGGGAAGAAAGAATTGGTGAGCCCTTGATAAATTTAAAATTAGGCCCCCAGGAGGAAATTTACACCTTTTTAGTAGACTCAGGAGCTGAGAAGTCTTGTATTATGAAATTGCCTTATGGATGTGAAGCCAGTAAGAGACAAACTACTGTGGTAGGGGCAAAGGGAGAAAGTTTTAAAGTACCAATCGTGGAACAAGTAGAAATACGAGACGACGAAAGGACAATACGAACAGATGTCTTATTAGTACCGGAAGCAGGGGTACACTTGCTGGGTAGAGATTTACAAATCAAATTAGGGATAGGAACTGCCCCAGAAAATGGAAAGATTGTAGTCAAAATCTTTGAATTAACTCAGGAGGATGAAAAGCAGATTATGCCTCAAGTATGGGTTAAAGAAGGAAATAGAGGGGGTCTAAAGATACCCCCTATGAAAATAGAAGTTAAAGAGGACCGGCCAGTAAGGATAAAACAATATCCCATATCTTATGAGGGAAGGAAAGGTCTAAAACCAGTAATAGATTCATTACTGAAGGACGGATTATTGGAACCATGTATGTCACCTTACAACAGCCCAATTCTACCGGTCAAGAAGGCTGATGGGACATACAGATTAGTTCAAGATCTACGAGAAGTCAATAAACGAGTACAGACTCGGCACCCTGTGGTTTCAAACCCATATACCCTCCTGAGTAAAATATCATATAATCATAAATGGTTTAGTGTAATAGACCTTAAAGATGCCTTTTGGGCCTGTCCATTAGCAGAGGAGAGTAGAAACTTATTTGCCTTTGAATGGGAAGATCCGGACACTGGAAGGAAGCAGCAACTCCGCTGGACCTCCCTGCCTCAAGGGTTCACAGAATCCCCAAATCTGTTTGGACAGACGCTAGAGAAAATTTTAGAAGAATTCCACGCAGAACCCGGAGTAAGAATCTTGCAATATGTAGATGATCTGTTGGTATCGGGAGAGAAAGAGCACAAAGTCAGAGAGACATCGATACGTCTGCTGAATTTTTTAGGAGAGCAAGGATTAAGAGTCTCAAGGACAAAACTGCAGTTTGTACAAAAGGAAGTAAGGTATTTAGGGCATCTAATTAGTGAAGGAAAAAGAAAAATCAATCCAGAACGAATTTCTAGGATTACAGCATTAAGTGTCCCACGAACGAAAAAAGAAATAAGGAAGATTTTAGGGTTGCTAGGGTACTGTAGACTATGGGTTGAGAGATACACTCAATCAGTAAAATTTCTGTATGACAAACTAGTAAAAGAAGGTCCAATACAGTGGACAGAAGACGAACAGGAACAATTTAAAGAATTAAAGCAGAAGCTAATTGTGCAGAGTGTTCCCAACCACCCTCTGCTTCATGTCACCAAATAACCAAACAACAAAGCAGAAGGGGAAAGGTGCCTGGTAAAACCAAGATAATCCTGCAGAGCAGGCAAGACAGGTGTCTGCTGGCACCTGCAGAATAAGCAAAACCCAGAACATGTCCCAATCCCCAAAATAAGTCATCAGGAGCAGATGAGATCACTTCCTTTTCTTTCGGATCGGCGACAGAGAGTGTAAAACATCAGCTGAGTAAAGAAGAAAGATGGCAAACTGCCTGCAAGGAACTCTCAAGCCTGATCACCTTGGCCCTGGTGACTAAGGACCACCAAGGAGCGCAGCCATCAGTGGTAACTACCTAGCATCGGCTCCCCTGTGCTGTGTGCTTGCAGCTCATCTGGAATAGATTTATTAAGGACTAATTGTTTTGTATATGTAGCGATAAAGATTCATAGTGATTAAGAGCTACTAGCAACATGAACTGCTTATGAAAATCAGTACTTCTTCTGAAGCTTGAAACTGGCTTGATTTGTCCATTTCCTAAACACCCCAGTCACAGAGATATCCAGTTCCTTAAATGATATATGGAACTATATATTAATTTTTAACACCAAGGATCGGAGCTTTCCTCTTTTAGAAGAACATTACATATGCCTTTGTACTTGTCGGTTTCATTATAATCTTCGTTGAGTTAGTCTGTTAATAATTGGCAATCCTTACAAGGAATAAAAAAATTAATCAGGTTGCTGGTTTTCCAGGTTGCTGATGCTGCTGTTACTGTTACCAGATTCTTCCCAGTTTCCATTGTTCTGTCTCCCCGTGTAACCATTCTGTTTGTGAAATAATAAAATTTCACATGTTGTCTTTATTATCTTACTGTGCAAATAATACTTGAATGTTAAACCCAAAATAAGTTCAATAGATTTATTTTAAAGGAAGTCATATGAAGAGTTTTCCTTTCCTAATGGACATACCTTTTTAATTAGGGTGAGACTCGGTTTCAGATGCTCCTCAGCATAGTTCTTGCTTGAGAAAAATCTTTTATCATTTTTTCTCTATTATGACAGAATATTTGCAAGCAGAATTCTGAATTACAACCTCCCCCAAACATACACGCATAGCCAGATAATTTTGTCAATGTGCTTTTTTACCTTATGTGTAAAGTTAGAACATAGTTCTCAAAGACTAGAAAAAACAAGGATTCATTTTACTGTTAGATTGGTTTGACTTCAGTTTTGTAAATGTATGTTGCCACTTCCCATCTGTGGAAAATAATTGTCAAATGGCAAGCGTTTCTTGTGCAGCCATTAATTAAATGTAATTTAATTTCAGGAGAGCATTATGTGGTCTCCTGAAAAATGCCAATGAACCATAGTGGTACAAGTAGTTCCTTTCTTCAGAAACACACATGGGAGCATCTGCAGAAAGACTGAAGAAACCTGCAGAGGAAGCAGAGGAAACTCAGGTGTCTGCGTTTCTCCTTCTCTGCTTAGTAGCTGAGACAAGTGCCAAATCTTTTCTCCTGAGGTAGTTAGAGACCTTTTGCCCATATTAGAGGCTGTAGATACAGATGTAATTTCAGAAAGACAAAATGAGATGACTGAAATAACATTTTCTGAACAGAAAAAGCTGTTCTTCACCTTTACAGTCTTTAACATGCAATCCTCCCTCCTAGAGGTTTTGACAGGTGTTTCCATAAAATTCCTTAGTCTGTGTGGCCATCATACCTTTCCAGAAATCTAGTTGCATGAAACAGTTAAAAAAAATTTCCACTTTACTGTTTTCATTCAATTCTCCCTTAAAGTACATTCCATGCTATGCTTTATCTCACTACTCAAACTCACCTAACACAGTAAAGCTTCACTATTTTGAATATCTCAGCTTTAAAAATCTTTGCTTTGGGCTTGCATTGACAGATTTTACATAAATAATAGCCTTGCTATCCAGATATTAATTCCTGCTGAACTGCCAGAACACTGCTCAATTTTTCATAGATTAAAATTACTAAAATAAGCCGTTCAGGTTATAATACAAATTAATCTTCCTTTTCACTGTCCTTCATACTTGAAGAACCTGCCCTGAACAACTTTGGCACCAGCAAACACTCGAAGGGCAGTGAAGTATACTAACCACTAACACAGTTTCAGCCCACAGTTTCAGTGTGATTTGTGCAAAGTCATGCTGTGGAGGAAAAAATCACCAGACCTTAAAACTGCTTGAATTTATCCTTTCTTTTAAGGTTCAGTGCATTTTCTAACCTCTGTTCTCATGTTTCCAAAGCTGCGGTGAACAAGAAATGAGCTTGTTTGTGTCTAAAAAGTCAGTGCACTACTGCCTATGCTCATGATAGTTAATTACATAAAAGCCAAAACACATCCAGATAAGACACCCCAAGAATGTAGCACATTTAAATAAGTGTTTTAAATAGGTGTTTTATATGAAAAATAAATGTAACAGCACCTAAAATTAAGCATTTACTGTATTTTCACATGTACAGCTTCACAGAGGAAGAGGTTGAGAGCTGCTGCAGTACAAGGAGTTGGCCATGGTGGAAGCAGAAGAAGGGAGATTATTAGGAAAGTTGTGACCCTTGTTACCTTCTGAAATACCCCACATGCACTCTTGTAGAGTCTCAAGTCTTATTGACCAGAGGAATTTATGAACCTGTATTCATGAAAACATAGTACTTTGATTTTTAACGTTTTTTAAAAATGTATTTGTAAGTAAGAATTTAAAATGGGTAAGAATTTGTTTCAAAGTGCAAGTTCCATGGGGCTTTTTCTTTTAATTTCTTAAAGAAAAATTAGTTAAATAAACACGATTGCAAACGTTGCAAAAAAAAAAAAAAAGTTTTTACATTACAGAAACGTACTTCCACCATGCCCACGACAAAGCTGAGGACATACCCACTCCCCTGGGGGACCCCCGACTGCAGGGTCCCCTCGCTTCACAGGTGCTGCCCGTGTGGCCCCACGGTGAGACGGGTGCAGGGACGAACCTTCTGCTCCTTCTCTAATACACAAGAGGGAGCTCTTGGTCACAACAACTTCCCTTCGCTCGGCTCAATTTTTGTTGAAAGTCTATTCCCTGCCTAAGCTTTTCTTACTTTCAGATTGGCTCTTTCAATCCAGTGATAAACGGGTATTGGAAACAAACAAAAAAGTTACAATCTCGGCTATACATAATGTGGGCATGGCTCTCAGGAATGGGTTATGACACCCAAGGCTTAACGCATCAGTCAGGCTTCCAGTTCAGCAGCAAAAGCCACATGTTAGTTTAAGCACCAGGACTCCCTATATATAACATACAGGGATCTCCAGCAGTGATGTTCAACAGCAACCGCATCCTGAGCCAGGAGCTGCAAAAGCTGCTCCCTGGGAAATTAAGAAATGTTGCCCCATGGGAAATGTCCGTGTGTTCTGACATCAGTAGAAACGTGGCCTGCTCTCAGTAATAGGCAGGAATTCACCTCCAATTAACATTCCCAGCTCCCAGTCCTCTCTGGGGACAGGTGTCCACACCAGCCCTGGTACACAGCAGGCAGTGCTGGGGTGAGACAGTAGGGACCATCCCCATTAATACAATTTCTTTAGGACTTGGAGGATTGTTCCCTGGCTGAAGCTGGACTTCAGTGGACTGTGTGAAGGACAGAGTTCTGGGGAAGGGCGGAAAAACCTCAGAAAGTGGCAGACGATGAAAGGTTGGCTGTACTGAAGTAGACAGGAACCCAAAATGATGCCCCAGCCACATTTTAAGTGAAGAATCTGAAGAATTCAGGCATCCTCCCAGTGGCTCACCTTTTGTTCTGTTTTGTTTTGTTTTTTTCTCCCAGTCATGACTGAATTTTGATAATGCTGTTGCACTTACCTAATGAGAGAGACTTGTTCTTGTATATGTGCACTTTTATCCAATCAGATTTAAGGTACTTACAATATGCTATAAAACACATAATAAAAATAGTCCACTCTAGAACTATATGTAGTCAGTCTAATAAAAGATACCATTCTCTCTACTGAAACTGTTTCAATTAAAGAATGTTAAGAAATATTATGCCTTCATAAGTAATGGACAGATTTTAAAAGACCAAGAACACCTTTATGCAAAATAATTCTATATATTTTTCCTTTCTGTTGTATACCTAATGGTTCTTCCCTATTCATAGTAATCCCAGATATTCATGCTCAGGCTGTAGTTATGCACTGAAAAATGAATATGTTGGTTTGGTACCTTCTGTCATGCTGTAATTATTGCTTATAAGCAGCAGTCAATTGAACAAATAAAGCCTTTAGCATGACTAGCTTTCTAATAAGTATGCTACTCTTAATGTTTCCCGAGGGAAGCAATCCAGAATTTCATATAAGTGAATAAGGATACCCATCTGGTACACTCTCTGGCTACCCAAGTGTAGTCTGTTGATTCAAAAACCATCTGTCTTAATCTTGGGTAGAAGAACACAAGATATTGAATATTTAAAAGCTACCAGATAAGCATTAGTATCTTCAGCATCATCAGTATTCTAAGCCAAAGGGAGCTTCTACATTTCACCTTAGACATAGCCGACACAGCAACAGCGTCGTTAGTGTCTTGGAAAGCAGAACGATCAGGTATGCTGTGCATCAGCTGGCATTTTGTCTTGTGGCTTATCTCATTTCTTCTGTATGCTTTGTTGCTTTTAAGATATTTGACATATTGGTACATTCAGGTATTCTTTCAGAAAATAGAAACATCTGGAAAAGCAATAAATAATCAAGGTATTTAAAAATAGGAGTCCAAGCCTAGATGTGGCAATTTGTAACAGATGAAGTCTAGGCAAAGATGATCCATTAAATGAATCCAGGGAAAAAAACCATGTAGCAGTGTCATGTGCAGATAACAGAGAAGAAAGAGTCGAATGTGTGGCTTGAGGTGCAGTAAGAATGGGGAAAACAAGATAAAGGGGAAAAGTGAGCATCTTAGGTGGGACTGAATATAAGAACAACAAAGCTGCTACCCAGGAGCTCATAGCTGTGATAAGATTTCCTTGCCATCCTGCAGAATATGGTACAGTCAGGTGAACCTACATTTTGGGGCTTACAGTTAGATGAGAGAAGATGGGAATGCATTATAGCCTTCATTCTTTTTAGCCGCAAAAGAAGTGAAGGGTCTGTAAAGTGCACATCGCAGCAAAAGTCACGCTTGTACAATTTTTCTATGATTCACCAAAGAATTCAACAAAAAGAGCAAGCAGGTGAAGACTGACTAGAAATGCTCAGAACTTGTGTGACAGGTGATAACTTCTAACTGATAGACAGGAGGGGTCGTCTACTGTTGTCACTAAGAAAATGAATGAGGGATGCTCTTTGAACAGTTATACAAAATGCTTCACAAACATTATGCTGACACAAGTGTGTGCAAAAAAATCTTGGTTCTCAAATGAGCCTCAGTTTGTAGACTTGTGCAAAGACATTACAGTCACCGGCTTCTGGAAGTGGTAACGAGAGAAGTGGAAAAGGAGCAGGAAAACCCACAAAATTGTTTGGCCTCTTGCGTGTCCACAAAAAGATGAATAACGTGCTGACTCTTTTAGAGCATAAAGCAACCTTGGATTTCACATGATGAAATAAGCTGTTGGATCGTGTTCCTTTTTCAGAAAGAAAAATTTATATGCACACACCATTTCTTTCCCCCATTTGTATGGAAAAAAGTGAAGGATTATTTATAGACAAGAGGTACAAGAATACAGTATGCCTCTCTGGTTTATTCCACAACTAGTCTACATAAAGAAATACATCTATAGAAACCTAAGAATTACCTTATCTGTATCTAAATACAAAGCCTAATTTGATGTAAATCTCAGAGAATATGCTAGGACAGGACTGATAATGAAGATCCTCTGCTCAGAACACAGTCTTCCAGAAAATGGTTCTCTTTACTACGAATTGGCTCAGGCTGGAAGCCTCTAAAGGAGAGTCTTACCACAGACGCACAGAGCTTTCTCAGTGCAGATTGCTCAAGACTTTGGGCTGGGAGCCTGGAGTCAAAACTGAACAAAAGCCTGTCTGCTTAAGAAGAATTTATTTCCAGCAACCTCTGTCCCACAATGGTGAGGCTCTGCCAGCCACATGAGGCACAGCAGGAAGAAAAGGAGAATCCAAGAGGAAACTTGGCTTTGTACCTATTGCAGCCTTAGTCATCCTTTTTGAACGGGATTCAGCTGCCAGCCGTGTGGAAGACAAACACCTGCAAGGAAGTACAGAAACAGCTGGTATTAGAGGTGATATTGCAACCAGCCTCTGCTGCACTCTCTGCCAAGTCCTGCTGCTCTGCGAGATGAAAACAGTAATGCAAGTCCTGTCATAAAAACTAACGCATTGGGATGAATGAGGACATGGGGGAAAATTTTCTTTGAAGGAAAGAAAGAACAAGGGTGATGCCATGCTTTTATGGATTGATCATTGTTGTTGCAGTTCTTTACTGTATCTTGAGCACAGGAAAATAGTAACACCGATGGACAATAAAACCCACTCACTTTCTTCCTCTTATATTTCAGACTCACAGTTTCTGTTTCAACATCCTGTAATTTCTCTGGTAATCATCTCATCCGGCCCTTGAAAAGATGTTTTCAAATTATTTGCTTAGATAATCCACCTAAACTTGAATTGTTCATTGTTTTTCTTTATAAGGGATACTATAAAGTCCTTGGGACCCATCACAATCATGTAAAACAGGTAGCTATCACTAGGTTAATAGATAACCAGGGTTTATACCAGTACTGACTATGAAACCAGAGAGATCTCCATGCTTGTGTTTTGAATTAAATATTGAAAGCTTTGACTGTGGCTGGTACTTAATCACAGACATGGAAAGATGATATGCTTGTGCCAGTCTCCAAAATTAAACGTATACCCATGGCTGCATTCAGAAGATCCTTTCAGTGACTTCTGTTGGCAGTTTTGTGACGTACCTTGTGTCCAAGGAGCTCACAGGTTCTTTCAGTGCAAAGAGTTAATCTGTTTTATTAGAGAAAGTGGCAAACAGAGAATCTGACAAACCTGCATTAGCGTGACACAGGTGTTTTAAAGCAGATAGGGGAGAATTTTGAAGTGGCTGGGGGCGGGGGGGGAGAGCAAGACCAAGAACAAAAAAGGTTTTTTTCAACAGTTAGGTTTGCTTATGGGTAGAAGAACGAAAGGTTAAGATACTATTGAAGATAAGTAAGAGGATGTAGCGAAAGTTGGTCTGCTAGGACAGGTATTTATTACAGATGCTTGAGTGCTTGCCAGGAACTGCAGTTGTTAATTTTTCAACTTTTTTTTACAACTTACGATACTGTCACACATTTTCAGTACCAAAATAAGATAGACAAAGCTAACTATGGTGTAAAAGTATGTAATAATTAAAGCTGTATAGAGAAATAAAAACCCACAAGATTCTGGCTTAATGTTATAGTATGTTTTTTATTTGCTTAATAACCTACCAAGGTACAGACAGGATTTTGACAAGGGCTTTTTGTACATTAGATGAAACAGCTGACATGAAAAAACACTGCAGAGAAAACAAAGTGTTTCAAGGGATTCAGGAGCTTAATTTAGAATACTGATTCAGTTTTTGAAAGTCACATGAGCCTGCATTTTAATTCCAGAGGACTGCTATTACATTGCAAAATATTGATGTTGATATAAATGAGCTTTGTAGAACAAGGCTATATGGCGTTTGTGATGAGTTCGTACTTTTTTCTGGAATTTAGATGCTCAGAGCATACATTCTGCTCATTTGTCTAAGTTAGAATTTATGTCTCTGGGTTGACGTTATTACTAACTAGTGAGGACTTTAAATTGTAGGGCTGCATCTGCAAAAATTATAGTAATCATCATTATTGCAGTCTGAAAGTCTGGACACCAATACATGTGGTTCTAGTGACAAAGAGAATAGGTAACTCCTTTCATCCACAGATACCCTTTGAGTTTGTACACTTTTAATATACTAGAGGTTGCAAAAAGTGGGAAAACATCAGAAAATAAAAATACCCTGTTTCCATCCTGGAATAGTAGGCATGTCGTGTATTTGCACTCTTGAAACAACTTTCGGCTTGGACAAGCGATAAAAATAAAACTGAGACTATGAGTAATACTTTTCAAAACAGTAAGTTTACAAATCAGAGAGGGAACATTTATAAAATTACTGGATTTTTTCCCCAATATATGCGTCCTTTTCCTTTTTAAACATATTGCTATGTCTCTGTGGATTATCACTAGTTTTCTTAACTTTCTGTGTGTGTCAAAGGGCATACACGGATTTCTTCCTTGTGTTTGCCTCTTCAGAATATTAGCTGTAACTTAAGGAGAAGAGGAATCCAGCATGGCTGTCTTCAACAAGACTTTTCTATATTATCAGTGTTACATGGAGAGTAGAGGAAACTCTTTAGTCCTGAACTCATCTATCCAAGAAAATAAAGGAATACAAGCAGGGGGAAAAAATATATTCTTTTTTCTTTCTCTAGAAATACCTAATCCTTTCACTGTGAGATCACTTCTTCCCAGTCCAAAAGGATCACCCACTTGAGTGCAGAGATATATCCAAAGTTTACCACGGATCAATGTATAATACCTCTAATGCAGCTGCCTCTGTGCACCTGCACCTACAGGTCACCCAGCTGAGGGCATCACATTCTGTCCTTTATTGCTTCTACAGCGGGACGCAAATGTTACAACTCAGCACATTTCTTAGAGAGCAAAAAGGTGAACCAGCTAACTGTGTAGGGTGTCATTACAGACACAAACATGATACATTCAGCCGGAGGGTAGTGGCATCTCAAAAACGAAAGTGTTCTGTATCTTGGTTTTGTATCAGTAGGTTTTTAAGCTACACATTTATACAATTAGTCATTTGCCACGCTGATTGAAATAGGAAGTACGCACAGTTATATAATGGGACATACGTGGTTGCAATTGCTAAATCATTTGCAATTGTGCAAAGGGAATGCAAAATGGAGCAGGTTTATGCTTGCTTTGCAAAATGGAAATACTAATAAAAGATTGGGAAATAGATATGATCAGAAACGGTGAGTTTGGGCAAAGGAGGATCCTGTATTGCTCATTTCTAATAAAACTAAGTCACCAGGAGCAGCGATTTTATAGACTGGTATGCCTAAAGAAGGCCTGTCTCTTAATTTGTGCTGTAACATACTAATATGTTTGCTTCTAATGTCAAAATGTATTCCCCCTCACCATCTACCCCACACACACCCCCAAGAGAGAGAAAGAACCACTGTCTTTTTGGACGACAAAAATCATTAGTACAGCTAGAAAACAGGATGATTATTTACTTCAATGGAAAAACATAGAAGGTCACTTGTTCCAAGACTCACTTAAGCAAATCAGTTTCCTCTGTGAAGGGATGCTTTTCAAAGGAAGATAGATTTGAATATGTAAGGTTAACCTTTACCTTCCTGAAATTCCTCCATGGTTTAGCTGCATCATTCAAGTACTCTTCCAACATACCAAGTGTAAGGCCTCCAAAGGTTACTGCTCATCTTCCTGAAATGATGCTCTTCTGTCCTGTTGATACAATTTTTGCAGTTGTTGAAAACTAGAAAAGATGCGCAAAGCTTTCTTTCAAAAATTTGAAGACCTTGTTCTCCCCCTTTTTCTTTAGACCCATTTAGGCAGATCAGCAAGAGATGTTTGATTCAGAAAAAGCAATAGTGCTGAACATGAGAGTATGAAGGTTATCTGGTACCATATAATTTGGAAAATTCAGTAAAAAAAACCCAGTGATTCATCAAGCTGTGGGTGAAATCCAGGCTGTACATTAAGTCGGTGGCAAAGCTCCCATTGACACCCTTAGGCCAGATTTTCTCCCTAAATACCCAGTAGGTAACATAATACTTTTAGGCATTCACTGCGTTAAGGAAGCAGGAGCTACAGCATTGCAGGGACGGATTGGAGCACAGCGCTGAGAGGTTAGTTAAAAGTCTTAACTCAAACTTTGATTTTATCTGGTTGCCAAACAAAGGATCACCTGCACTATAGCTGCACCTCTGCCAGCCAATTAAGGTCAAAGAGAAGGGGTTTGTAGTACTTTAGATTAGATTGCTTACCTTCTATTTAAGGAAATACACAAGTAAAACGTATGTAAAATTAAAGAGAGTTATTCCTTTCTTTTTGTTCCTGCTTCTGAGTCCTGTAAGTGAAGAAGAACACTAGGTCCTTGTGTCCTAGAGCACCAGGCTTGAGAGAAGCTGCAAAGTTTGTTTGTAAATTAACCTAAAGTCTGCATTATTTCACTTCAGAAATTAAGATTCTCTTTACTTTGTGAGTCCTGAGCATGAAGAACAAAGGAAATAGTGACTCCACAACAGAGAAGAAAGAGAACAGAGAAAATGATTTAGGAAGAGAAAAATAATCTTTGTTAGGTTATTTAAAATGTTGGGGGGGGGGTGTGTGTTTGTTTGTTTTACTAATTGTTGTTTGTCTTTAATAACAAATTATTGTAATGAAAACTTTGGGGGGGTGGGCCTTATCAACATTGTGTCTGTACTTAGAAATTCAGGCTGATACCCTTTTTTCTTCTGAGAAATTGTTGAGCAAGATCCCAAGTCCAGTGTTTATATCTCACACTTGTCAAGGTGGAATAACAAACATCCTTCCATTCCCATTTAAAACCGCTTTAACAATTAATTCTCTGACCCCCTCTGCAGCCGTATGGATGCAATATCATCCAACAGACATTGCCTTCTAGTGCTCCATGTGTACCAAAATCATCCACACAGAAACAACCTTTCAAAGACCTGGTGACCTGAACAGCAGTAATTTTCCCCAGCTAAAACTCTCCAGGCTGTTTCCAGCAAAACACTGTGCTGTCGCACACAGAGCATGCATTTATGCTGATTAAGCACCATTTTTTATCAGCAGGGTGTGCACAATCAGGCGTATTTGACTCAAATACAGAACCACAGATTGGTTTACTCAGTTAAAAGCTTTGATCTGGCAGCTACAGATACTAGGTAGAGCTAAAGGAATCCATGGTGTTTATGGATCCTGATTTGCTTTTGGCCTCTAAAGCAGAATGCTAAGTGTAGGCAGGAATTTCTTCATGGCACTAACAGAGCAGTGAGTTCCTGAGAGCAAGAGATGCATTCCTCCTCCTAATAACTTTGCTTCTTCATATGACCTTCCCTTGCTTGTCTGACACAAATAGGCCTCTAAACCATCATTATGCCACATGTTGCCAGAAAATTGATGAGCATCCCTGGCTGCCTCAGCTCAAGACAAAACACTGGCTGCCAGCTGTAGGAGCTTTAGTGAGACATACTCAGGAAAGGAATCCTGACCTTGTTCAAGGGCATCAAATTTACTTTCAGATTTCATTCTTTCCAGTGGGTGGATGAAGCCAAAAGAGGTAGCTATCAAAAAGGGTACATATATTTAAAAAAAAAAACAACTCCTGTAGGATGTGCCTGCCATCCTAAGAATTGGAAATAGTCAAAATACTGTGTTCTGTCCAAAGAACTGCTACAAAGGTAATATGAAATTTTTATGACCATTAACTTGAAACCAGTGCAATGATTTAGCTATAATCCTCAAAATTACTGATCAACCATTTTCACCTTGTCAGCTATTTGCTGGGATGTGAAATGAGGAAACAGTTGCTTGGATGAGATAAACAAGGAACTTCTTATCATGGCAAAATTGAAGTGTGCAACTGCACAAGCAAAACAACTCTTTACATTCCGTTTTTAGCAGTTACCACTTGTTGTCTTATTGTTAAACTCCATCTTACCAATTCTGTATTCCTGCTTTGTACTACCTTAAAAAAAAAAAAAAACAAACCAGAACAATTATCCTTCCTGCCCACTTTAAAAAAAAAAACACATTTGCCACATTCCCAGCTGTTACAAGAAATTTAAGCATACAGGTTGGTTTACTCAGGTGTTTTGGCTAACAAAGGTCGAGAGGATTGGGTTATAAATATGTAAATCATTAATTGTAGTGTGTGTTCCTTTTGCTGTGTTGATGAGAATTGCATGGGAGAATAGAGATTAAATACTTCCCTCTAGGCTGCAGTTGTTTTGCCTCCATGCCAGAGTTAACTCTGCCCTGGTGCAGGAAGCCTTTTGCGCAGTTGTATTGGTTCCTTCTGCCAGCCACCTGAACATCCACAAAGAAATAACGTTACACGGAGTTTTCTGTGATTGGAGTCCTTGCTTTTCCTGGAGAACAGAGCCTTGGTTTAAAGTGCTATAATACCAAATATTGTAGGGGTGTCTGTCTGTCATTTTGTCAGATGCTTCAATACACATATATGTTTAAGACAGGAAGGGACTTTAAGCAAATCTGGGAGCTCACAGCCTCAGGTGACTGAGCCCAGAGCGTTTAACATGTGAATACTCACACTGAGTTCAGTGGGAACATTTCTGAGCTTAAAGTGAAGTTTTTGATTTACTAGTTGCATATTGGTGTCTGTATAAGTATGTGGTAAATAAAAACGTATGTCACAAAAATATGCTTGCAAGTTATGCATCAAACCTCCTGCTGTTCTCCTGTGGTACCCTCTGAGGGTAGACATTTGTTGCAGGACAAAGACCAGGGATTTCAGGCAAATCCCAACTGGTGCAGCCCATGACTTTTCAAACTGTGGTGGTTAACCGCTGAGTGCATTCACACACTGTTAACGAGGGTCAGGCTTGGCATATCACTGACAGGGCAGTATTGCACTCAAACTTGACACGCCCCATTTCTGAGTGGAAGGTTGGACATATTTTGGGGCTCTAGGAAAGGGCAGGCTGTCCCCCCTCTGAATACATCTGCGGAGCTCAGGCTGAGGCAGCCTCTCAGTGGGGTTTTGGGGGTTGCGGTGTGGCTGAATGGCGAATATGGACCAAAGAGCAGGCTTGAACTGCACTGAACTGGTAGTGCAGGCATACCCAGGGCATGCAACACTTGATCCATGTGCTTCCCATTGCAGAAGATTGACCTCCATCAACAGCTACCACTGAAGAGGAAACTTTTAGTATGCAAGATGGTTTCTTACCAGCAGCAAGATTAGTGCTCAAGGAAAACTTGGAAAAGCAAGCAAAGAAAGCTTATATAAGGGGCAAAAATTGCAAAGTATCTAGCTTTGAAAAAGGATGTGTAAGAGCCAGTAGTGAGAGCCGTGCTAATGTTTTGGCATCCAAATGCAACTAGCAACCTTTGACTTTATGCCAGTTCAGCACTGGGTGTGAAACTTTTGGCAGTTTGCCTCAACTTCACAGCATTTTTAGGTCTGGAGACAGAGAGAGAGAGAGACCAGAAAGGGAGCGAGCAGAGCCCTCAGAAGATTTTATAAGTTTTGTTTCTGTTTCTCTTTTCTACTTGCAAGAAACTATTCATGTCTGTTGGGACTATGGAGGATTTAGCTTGCAAGGATCAGCTTAGGGAAACAAACCACATCCCCCATTTCTTTAAAAGTGGTGTTTAGAAGTATTAAACTGTATTTTGTGCTCCCTTTACACACAAAAAAAATATTTATTGTCAAGGAAAGATGTTATCAGATATGATTTTCAGGAAGTGAGCTATCTTTCCAGCGTGAAACACCAAACTTGCTTGTTAAGAGACAGGATTTTTTAAACGCCTTCCCCTCTCCCAGAAATATCAGAAATGCGTAGGCTATCTGAAAGCAAATGGTAAGAACTCCTAAAAAAAATAGAGAAAGTAAAAATATAAAAATGTTTAATTAATTATTTACTTTGTGTTTGCACAACAAATACACTACATCATGATGCTTTAACCTGATGCTTCAACCAAAGTAATTTTAGATTCATGGTGTGCTTTACCAATTCAGTTGAATAATTATCCTTGTGCTTGCAGGTGTGACTTTACCTGTCAGATGAAAATATCATATATATATATATACATCTCTAATGTATGGTATAAAATCAGAAGTCCTCTCATTAATCAAATAACTAAAAGTTTATAAACGTTTAAGTTAACAGGAGCAAAAATATCTCTAAGATTCTGATAATTACAGATTTTGCTCAGAGGTATTTTGCCTATCTGCTGTTTAAGGCAGCAGTCCTCTTCCCACTCAGAACTGAGCATGGAAGGAGAGGGAGGGCAGGTTGTGCTTCCCAGCATTGCTGCTGCAGACCTTCGCTGCAGAAAGCCCTGTCGGGCAGAAGGAGTGATCTAGAAGCAGCAGGGTTAGCAGAGGCAAAGCCTGCTAACCTCAGGTTGCTGGCATGCGAAAGGATTCCACCAGCCCTCTTCTTCTTTGCTTATGTTACCATACAGTCATGTATACTGATTTCGGCACCTGTGGTACCAGCTTTCATTGCCATCATCTTCCTCTGTGGGCAGCACAACCCACAGATTTGCTGCTTTGGTTATTCCAGCACCACTTTGTGAACCTCAATGCCAAGCAGGGCCATGCTACTTCAAAGCAATGATCCTGCAGGAAGATATTGTGATAACTCTTACAGGCATTACTGAGCGCGGTAGTGTACCCTACAGTCTGCCAATACACATGCCTGTTTTTTCCCACGCTGGCTCGGAGAAGGAGGCAGAGCAGCAGGGACGTTCATTTCTCCACGTTGGCAAATCCTATATACCCTGTTTTGTACTATTCACACTGGTTTGTTCCCCTGCATGTCTTGAATAGGATTAACAAACAGAGTTTTTCCTTTAAGCTTCGGTGAACTTTACTAAGATACTCAGAAACTGCGTCAGAAGTTTTAAATAGTCTTTCTCACTGGTGGTTCTCTTGGCACCCTGGTTTATTGCCTTAATAGAGACACTGACACTTTGTCAGTGACAGTTCTTGTTCTATATCACCATCAGAGTGTGTGACATATTAACTATCAAGCAACCTAGAGGTTTTATTTGCTGTCACAAATCTCTTTAAATATTGACCTCTTTAAACATTAAACATTACGGACAAACACCCCAGAATTGATGATGCAGAGGTTGCAAAATAAATTACTGTTTAAACCATGGAATGTGCAACATGACAATTCAGAGCAGCTGTCAGGGCCACCTCCTGCTACCCTCTGGAAAGTGCTCTCAACAGCTGCCATAATGGGTTTCAGACTTTATTTCAGGAAGCATTATAGTCAAATAAACATACTGATGAATTGTTTTAATGACTCCAAATCAGTCTCTTATTGTCTGTCCTCTGATCTGTGGAGTTATTACTTTGTGAAAAATAGAGTGTTGTTGGTCATTTGGGCACACCAAAAATGAAAGTATATGGCTCAAGAAGTTTAAAACTTCAGTAGCGAGGCTTCTATCTCAGTAATTTCCTCTCCAGGTAAAAATTTATTGGTCAGATCTTTGGTTGTTGAAATCACTTTGGCCTTTGTGTCTGTATTGCCTGAGGGAGCTTGCCCGGGTCCAGTTTCAAGTCCTTTGAGTCAAACGCCTTGCCCGAAGAAGGGAGCACAAATTTTAAGACATTACCACCTCCTGTCTGAGTTTTCTTGCCGGATCTGTCTCCTTTTCACTACACTTGAAAAATAAGAAACAGCTGTTCCCTGGCAAGCCTCAGAAGAGTGTAAACAATCCCATATTTATATGCTATACACGAGGTATGCTTTACTTCAGCTCAGAAATAATCCTTTTGCAAGCAAGCTTACCTTTAATCTAGTAGGAAGGCTTTTAACAGGGGAAGAACTCGCAAGACCGTACCCAGACTGTGCACTTATTGCAGGATGTACAACTGATGACCTGTCTTCAGGACAGAGTGAAAAACGGTGCTTCAACATTGCATTTTAGGTAAGATCAAGAGCGGAACTTTGAAGCAAACCTGATTTTTCCCACATACCATGCTGCAGAGAGGTCTTGAAACATATTATCTAGATTACCTGTAGATAACGTGAACCCAGAAAATGTCCCCATGGGGTGCTCCAAACACTAATGAGCTTTCCATTCACAGCTCAGACCAGAACCAGTCTGAAGCAAAACCTACCGAAATTAATATATTGTGGCATACCCAGTTCTTAGCACCAGCTGTTTTACTCTACAGATCCACTCCTACTGTGCTACTCTACTTGTCAATATGTGCATAAACCAAATGATCTTCTGATATTCAGTTACCATCCCTAAGGTTTTCAAATGCAGTATCACCTTTGGTAGGTGTTGAGTACTTAATAAACAAACTAACAAATAAAAAAAAAAAAAAACCAAAACAACAAAGCAAAACAAAAGAAATGGTCTCTGGTTTGAAACAGAAATGTCACTTCTCTCTAATGCTTTTTCTTCTGCTACTGCACAGCATGTGAGGGAAACACTAAGAGCCAGGGCTTCCAGCCATGTGAAGGATTAAGACTCAGGTGATTTAGGTCACTGTTACTTCATTAACTGCAGTGGACAAAATAGCTATACATCCCAGATGAAGATCTAGACAAAAAGTATTTTGCTATAAGCACTGACTGCAAATTCAAAACTCAAAGATATATTTTAAGGACTACAATAAGGATACTATGCCAGGACAAATAACAAGGTCAACGCAGCTATTTTCTGCTCTTCATTCCAAGCCTCGAGTTTTACTGTATTAGGGAGGACCAGCTGGAAGGATCCCTGGTGCCAAGGAGAGAGTCACAAGAAACAACAGCTCCATCCCACACAGCTCCACCCCACACAGCTCCACAGAACGTGAGCCCAAACCCTACATGTTAGGCTTCCCTTTGGGTGCTAGATGTTTCTGTACTTATCCCTCCATCTATACATATGCATATATTCTCAGCTCAGACAGTATTTAGAAATTATCTCTGCCTCAGAAATTTACATTTGTCTTCTCCCATTTGAGCAATCTTGTGTTGATCTGCTTTAAATTAAGAACATAGGTTATACCTCATAATTCTAAGGAGGTTTATCCCAGCCTGCATTCTAGCTGGCAGTGTTCCCCTCAGCAGAAGCTGCAGGTTAGTTCTCCACCTAAAGATTCACATTTGTATCTTAAATTTCCAGATCCTGTTTTTAAATGAAGATTGATACGCTGAAAAAGAGTGTGCTTGGAAGAATCTCTTTCTATTTGGGAAAGAGATCCCTCCTTGGCACCTGCAGTTACTTAGATGCCTTCCCCATTCACCATTTTTCAAAGATAGTGGGGCTCCATCCGTCTCCTGCATTTCCAGTGCTACTAGGTCTTGGCATTTCAAAGAATTACTTTCTTTTCCCAGTGAACAAAGAATTGCAGACCTTCCTACCAAGTGCACCTGGAGACAGGCAACACGACTGCTATAAAGGGAATGTTGTTGAGTGTACATAAACTGCAAGTCTAACGGGGCTAGTTGAATTTTAAAATCTAAGTGGAAGATTACAGTCAGCTGAACTGACCTTAGAGGACCGATAGATAAAAGACACAGGTTAATTCAGCTGTAAATCTGTGCAGAACGGCATAACAACGGGATGACTGTCTGAAGGGGAACTGTTGGTCTAACTTTAGGTAACGGCTGAAAATTATTTTCCTGAAAACAACAATTCTAGAATAGACTTATGCCCTTCCAAAGGGGATTAGCTGGTATGCAAAAGATGCCAGATGACTAAAAAAAAACCCATCCAAATTGTTGTACATGAGCACAAAGCAGTTTATTCCGTAAAAAAAACCCAACACAAATAACTTTCCCACAAACACAGGGCCTAGGACACAAAGTCTTGGGTTTAATTTTCCTGCGAGAATTTGGACTCCCAGTCACCTCTGAGCTGACTGACAGCAGTGGTGCTGCTCTTGAGTCTGCTAGATATTGGATGAGGTACTAACAATTCTCCTTCCATTTCTGGTGGAAGTTAAGATCCAAGACAAATTACAATAAAAGCAGCAGATAAATTGGCAGCCTTAGCCAGTGTGCCCTTTAATCCAAACAAGTCTGAATATTCAATTTTGCAAGTGTTTGCAAGTGTGATTATGCAACAGATAACTGCTCCACTTCTGTCCCACTGCTCTTTAGTTAGTCACCACCCACAGTGTTTTCCACAATACACGTCATCGAGACTATCCTATATGATTATAAACTTAGACATATGAAAAATATTTTCTCTGTGTAAGCGATGCTCTTTTCCTACTGCCTCTTAAAAGAACTGCTTCTCTTTCTTTGCCTCCATCAGTGCTATCTGCACTTCAGATTTGGAAAGACTTTAATTCAGGAGTAACACCCTTAGTGGACCCACTTATGGAGGACAAGCAAAACATCTCAGATGCTGGCCAGCAGTTCAGCAATTTGTTTTTCTCTCTTTAAACCTATGAATAGTTCCAATCATCCCTTTATTTAAAGTCAGGGATATGCTTACATGACTTAATTAATTGGGACATTACGCAGAAATAAACTTTATCTAAGCCTGAGTTAGCCTACTGCTTTCTGCTGGTGCTACCAAAGAGTCAGCTCGAGCCGGTGATGCCAAGTGCAATCAGCATTTAAAAAAGGAAACAACAGAAACTCAGATCCTGATTCTCCCAGGTAAGGAAATCACTCAACTTGGGGATTTATTTGGCAGAACTTAGAATATATCAGATCCGACTGAAGATCTGGAAACTGCTCAGTGCTTGCTAATGCATTTGAAAGGGAAACTCACTCAAGATGAATACAATGACGACTGCAAATCCTTCATGAATGTGAATAAAAATGCAACCAACCAACTCGCACAGCTAAGAAATGCTTTTCTAGGGCGTACAGCTGCACTGTTGGGCTGCCTGATGGTCAAACCTCAGAACACAAGCTTTCCTCTGCCTGACAAAGAGCATTCAATTTTAAAGAGTTTATATGGCCAGCTTTCTAGCCGCGAAAGGCTGTTGAAGCATTTCAGTTTTGTTTTTCACACGCTGTCAAAAGATTTTTTGTTTTGGCTTGTGTGCTTTCAAAGGCACAACAGAAATATTTACAAAGGCACTATTCATGTCAGTATTTAACCGTTGATTGACAACTCTTCTTCTGCGTGCTGGTGAAAGCTTGCTGAATCGGAGCTTTGGCTGGAAGGAGCCGACAGTGAAACTGAACACCTCTTCCTCAATCCCAAATATCTGCAGATCTAAAGGGCTTTTTGTGGAAAGAGTACTGAGTTTCAGAAAGCGAGGCAAGAAAGGAAAAGAATTCTTTCTTCAGTTCTTTCCTTGTGCTTATTGCTACAGAGTCCGAGTCTGACCCCTGAACTCGGGATAGTTATTTCTACCGTCCTCATCAGCCCGGCATCTGACAAGAGGTTGTTAGCTTCTGTCAGGTGTTTCATTTCCTCCCACATCAGTTCAGTGAAAGAAGGACAAAGTTAAAAATGTTGGCTGTTCTTATGTTTAAAATATCTAAGGTAGGAAAAAAAAAAAAAAGAAAACCTGAAGAAATAGACCTTGTTAAGTAATGAGACCTTGTTTTCTGTACATGTCACTGGAAACTTTGCCTTTTCAAGGTACGAGTTAAAAACTGAAGAAGTAGGCATGTATTTCTGGTTTCACATCTTTTTAAAAAAAGCAATTTCAATGTTTTTAAGCAGTATTTACACACAATCATCTACTAGAAGAAATTCAGCAAGGTTTCCATAAAACAGCTGCCACTTTTACCTTTTCCTAATATTTTGATCTTTCATTTTTAAATCTCCCCTTTTTAAAACACCAGCTGAGTATTGCAAGACAAACGTGCAGGACTTTGTCTTTCAAATACATGGAAACAACTTGGCATTTGCATGGGCAAAGATACTTAGAAGAGTTTCCATTTCATAGGTGGACTTTTGGAATGCTTGTACAGCAAGTGAGACAGAATCAGCCCTAATATTCTACAGCATAAGAATATACCAAGAATAAGGGGTCTAACTCTACATTAGCATTTGAATCGTCTCTCTGGTACCAGAAAGATTTATGTAATTTAATGTTTCAGAATATTCTGACATGTCAAACAAATGTGAAATAATTGAATCAACAGAAATATCAAGATGAATATTTTTAAAAAGAGAGAAAGACAGTAAAAAGAGGAGAAAAGCGGCAAAAAGAGAATAGCAAGCCATTCATAAAGGCACATTTCCCATCCAGCATTTTGACAAAATTTTGTGAGAGATTTTATCCTCTGGGTGCCCAATACTTTTGCCCCATTCCTAAGTGGGTAAACTCTGAAAGAGACTCACCTTTATCTCAAGATTTTTCACCTGTGTGGGTATTCCTCCATTACTTGGCACAGAACAGACTTTCTTGCTCTTCACAGTCTTTTAAACCAAAACATGTTGGAGAGAAGACAACTGTGGTAGTCAGGCAGAGGAGCCTTAAATCAGCTTTTCACACAGTCTGTCCTAATGAAGGAGTTGTTTTCTCCCATTACTTCAGTAAAGGTGCTCGTGTCATCAGCCTCTAAACAGTCAGCATGTCTATGGATCTCTTTGCAACCTTACCATCAAGCTTCCATTTGAAACTGCTATTTTATATTGTTCTATCAGCCTTTTATCATGACCTTAAGGACTGCATTTCTCCAATTATTGATTTCACTCTTGAAAAAAAATCAATGACCATTTGCGGACATCTTACGGACAACATTATGGGAGCACAATGGTAGAAGGAGAGAACTTGGAGTAGAAGGAATAGATTTAAATAGCAATTTTGTCTTCCACTTTTAAACTTTTTCTTACCTAAGCTTAAACCAGCAAATCTCATAAAGGAGAACTATTTTAAATGCTTTCAGAGGAAAAATCAGGAAAATGATCCTGCCAAAATAAAATGAGAACTTTGCCTGAAGCTATGCAGCCTCACTGTGGTGGAGCATGTGTGCATGAAGTACCCCAAGACTCAAAAAAACCCCAAAACAGCAACCCCACAAAACTTCTTAAGAATTCAGGAAGAAAATTCTTTCCCTGTACATAAAAGTAAGCCTCTTCTGGCTGTACCTCCTTAAATGAATATTGCCTTACAATCCTTGCTTTCCACTTTACATGCAGCTAAGTCTTTTACATACATATCTAAATACTTAGATTGTGTGTGTATAGACATCAACATTCTTTCAAATTTAATTTTCCCTCAGGTTTTTTGAAGTTCAGCCTGTTCCAAAACTGGACTCCCAACTTGCTGCTGGAAAGGACAATTGTAACATCAGAAGCACACTGCCAAATTCAGTACAAGAGCCTTAAAAATTCTTAGAAAATCCATAGTAAAATTCTTCTTTATTTGCCTAAGGTTTTTGTCTCAGAAACCGTATCATGATATTTCCTTTCCCCCAAAACTTGTCCTGTTTTTGTCTTCAGACACTGTAAGCTGCTGGTGCAGGAAACTTCTTGCTGTGTCTTTCACTGGAACCAGAATGAGAAAACTGTCTCACCTTCAATTTTTTTGTGCACTCTCTTGGAATTACACTAACATAAGTGCTAAAAATATTTGGCCAGTTCTATTGAGGCAATTCAAACTAACATTTTGGCTGTTTTCAGCTTTTTCTCATTGTGCAAGATGGTAGTTTTGAGTATGTTATTGCTAAATTAGTTTAACAGATCCTGTATGAACACAACTAGTTACCACCTAAATTGCTAAAACACCATTTTTCACGAGGTGCCTGGCTAGGGGGAATTTCCACTAAGAACTGACGTAATACTTCTGCTTGTGAAACAGACAGGCAGGGTCACCTGTGTCATCCCTGGGCTGCACTGCAAAGGCATATCTTTGTGTCAACAGGGCGATGTGACCTGTCCTCAGCATTGATGCAGAAGTGCTGGCAAGTTTGGAGAACTACAGTTGGCAAAGTTGGAAGTTAGCTTTGTGACTTTCACTTGGAGTCGGAAGAGGGGACCAGGCACTTCACTTTAGACAAGCAAAAGAAAAGAAAAACAAGCTTAAAATGGACAATGTTTTTGTCATATCCTCTACATCCAGAAAAAAGTGAAAACTAATACATATTCTGACCGAAGGCCAAATGCTGAGCCTTGGCTGCACATGCTTGGCTCTCATTGTAATCAGCAGGAACTCTATGCGAGTGTATCGAAGGTCAGAATGAACCCTGATTTGAGCTCAGATCAATATAACCACGTGATTTCAGCAGCTCCACCTAAGTGTAATAAAGTAGAACTTAAGCCATCGTATCACTGATTAATGCATTTCATGTTTAAGTAAAGATACAGAACTTTATTTAAATAATAAATGGCAGTCCAAGGAAATGAAAGTCACTGTAAACAGAATGAATGCCTTGCTGTGCAAAATATAAAAAAAAAACCCAGCCATTTATCAGAGAGTGGTTTAATTATTCTGAGTGCAAGACAGACAATCTGAAGGAATAAGACACGTGCTGAGGAACCAGACGTTAACACTGCTGAAGGAGAAGCAGCTGATGGGCGGATTTAAGTCTAACATGTCACCTCAACTACAGAGCACAAGTTTAAAATGCAGTAACCAACCTTTATCCTTAAGTGCTGATGAGAACTGGACACTTCCAGTTGGATCCAAGAGAAAAGTACCCAAACCATTCTCCAGTCCTTCTGCCACTAAAGAGAGGGGTATTTTCCCTTTTGAGACTGCTACTGCCTTGAATTAGCTTTGCATTGTCTGTTCTGCCTGTGCCCGCCATGGCATCAGACTACAATGAATCTTCTCCTTGCAGAACATCCCAGTTTTTGTTCCACCCTCTGTCTTTGCTGTCCCTTAGGAAGATATATAAAGCACAGCCTCTGACATACAGCATGAGTTAAAGCCCCAGGCTGTCTGCTCTTCGAAGTGCAGGGTCTGAAGTACAGGGCTGGTCTAACTCCGTTCCAGCAGAAGCCATGCAGGACACCTGCTCTAGCTCTGGTCACACTTCTGTGCATCCTATGAAGGCAGCCAGGCAGGAATTGATATTTAAATTTAGTTCTCGAATAAATAATTCCTATTTCCTTGTTTATAAACAGGCATATATACAATCCGTATACAGATATAGATACAGTTATTTAGAGTTTGTTGGTTATATACATGTAGATACAGTTGATTGCATATAAAAACTTGTCCTAAACTGGCACATCTCTCATTGTAATTATTTTTAATTAAAAAAAAAAATTTGGCAAAGAATCTTCCTCATCCATTTGGATGCACTATTCAATTTCCATTTTTAGAACAGGAAAAATTACCTCCCAATTTTCTGTAAATATTCAGTTTAGCTGAGTTTATATCTTTAGAAAGTAGATTATATTTAGAAATTAGAAAACTAGTACAGCCAAGGAAAATACAAGATGTTAAATAAATCTGAAGTGTTTGCATATTACGAAACAGTTTTTAAGTTTCAGTCTTCCCAAGTGAAAGTGGAGATTGTGTATTATGGTGTGACATAATATGTAATTTATTTTAAACTGTATTATGATTTAAAATATTTTACTAGTAAAGGAGACGCACTCAGATCTTAAACAAGCCAGGCTTGGAGTAAGAGCCAGAAGTAATAAAACTGTCTTCCAGCTGCTACTGTGAAACGTACCAGTGAAGCCTTTCCTGTCGGCTGCTAGGGTTTATGTTACATCTTACCTTGAGCTGTTCTGGTAACGTGGGGCATGGTTCCGCTTCCCTATTCCATCACAGTCACACTAGTGATACATCATCAACATGGCACAGCAATGAAAGTGTCTACCAGGGCTCCCCCAGAAGGCACTGAGCATTCTGTTTGCACAGACAACAGATCTGGCTCTTGAATTCTCTCTTCATGCTTCCCTTAGCCATATACAACCCTTGAGAGTTTGGTCTTAAGCATTCAAAAGACTCCCATGAAAAGGTCTTGCAGATTATGGTGACTCTCTGTTCTGAAACAACAATTTCCTTGTTATTTCAATATCCTCCTCCTTCAATGCCCCAATTGTAACCACAGCATCCTATCTATTTGACTTAAAGCAGGAAGCCTTAATGCTAGTAAGTATGAGGTCCCTAAGGAAACAGATACCTTTAACGTGCAGAGGTCTGTTAGCCCTGATGTAACCACCACGGACTAGAAGGGAGAGAGGCAAGACAGGGAATCCTGTCAATTTGGTACATTTATTTAGCAGGTTCAAGCCCTGAAATAAGGTATAGTTTGAAGATGTTTGAAAAGAATATAGTAGAAGAGTGGAAGAAAAATCTATGAAACTTCCACACTTGATGTGTTGCTTTGCCTGTCCATTTAAACCATCCACTCTGCTTTGTCAGAGCTTCTCCACATAGTCAAATTCCCTATTCTGGCTGTAGCCCATGATGCATATGAAAAAAGATGAAGGAAATGGTGGTGGCGGCAGGGGGATGACACTAGGGTAGAAAGTCAGGCGGAAAAAAGAGGGAAAACAAGATGGAGAGAGGAAAAAAAGGAGGATATAAAAACATACTGTGAGCTAATACTACAGTCCCACAGACCCAAGCTGCTGAAAAATAAGGTACAACCACATCAAGACTGCGCTTTAAAATGCCTGGCTTATTTTCACTGCTTTTAGTCTAGTGAGAAATTACTGGTCAGCATCCAGCAAAGAGGACACCTTCTTAACTTGAGAAAACCTTCATCCATACTGAAAAGTACAGCTGCAGATCAACCAATGCTCTTCAGTGAGTAGTAATGCTGCTTACCGGAGTTAGACAAAGAGTGGAAAATAGAAAGTATCTAATCGGAACTGTAGGGGAAAAAATGTGTCCTGTGGATAAAGGTAATTTCTGAGTTGAAAACTAACCAGGAAAGAGGCTTGAAATAGTGGAAAACAGAAAACAAATTCCTGTGAGGTGAACTAACATTGTGCCCTGCAATGAAAAGTAATTGGAAAGTAAAGAAAACAAGGGGTTTGGTGCCAGGACATGACAAAAACCATCACGGAGTCTCTGATCCCAGCTAGCCCAGGCATTTCTGGTGCTATGCACCTCTTGGAAGAACAGTCTGTCTCCTGTTCGACCCAGGAGAGTTTACAGGAATTTATAAATGATAGCTGCCTCTGCTGAAGGGGACCTAACAGGTATAAAGAACATTACTGCATTGGTGCTGCTCTTTCCAATCCCACAACCGCAAAAACTCACTGTTACATCATTAGGATAGAGACCAACACCACTGAATCTAGTTCTGCTTCCCTGGGATTCAATGGTAAAACTCAAGATTTATTACAAAAGCACTTGTCTGAAAAGCTTTTCTGAAATTAACCATTGCCTTATTTTGCAAATCACATTTTACTGCTTTTTTTTTTGGGGGGGTGCTGATATAAGCCTTCTGTAAAAGAATCCCAACTCCATCAGGGGAAGGGGCTGATATTAGCCTTCTATAAAAGAATCCCAACTCCAACAAGAACCTTCCTGTAAACGAGAGGATTGCCATCTTAGACATAAATTTATTCTGAGATTAAATCATATGTGATTATTGTCTCCATGCAGGAATAGGTTGTATGTACCTGAGACTTGTCTGTCTTTCCTAATTGTACTATCTGGTCTAATGATGCTTATGGAAAGAAATAATGTTTTATTTTGTATAGGTCTTTGGGCATTATTCTTACTAATTTATGAATTATAAAAATGAGTAACAAGGCCCACCCTATCACAAAGACCCCTCCATCATGGTAGTCTGTAAGTCAGTTACCTTCCTTGTGCCTCATCCTGAAATGCGATGCCAAAGGATGAGTACATGGAAACTACCGACAAATCTGGAAGAGCCTTTTTAATTAAGAGAAGTTACCTGAGAAGTTACCTGAGAAGGAACCTGGGAAGGAACCTGGGAAGGCAGCTGGCCTGCAAGGGAGTTCCTGTGTCAATGCACATGTAAAAAATCTGTGCTCAGGAGAAATGCCAACAGAGCTGCAGCATCCCAAAAGCATTGAAGAGCCCAGTGTGTGCCCCAGAACAGCGGTCCAGTGAGTGTGCTGAAGCAGATTTCTATCAATCAGCAAAAAAGAACAAGTCCAGATATACCCGTGATTCATTCAAATGAGATGGTGATACTGGCTCCTATAACCCATGATGTCCCCACCCTCGTAGACAAGGCCATGTACTTTGGCCCCTAATAGGAACTTCATGTACTTACTAAACAAAAATAAATCTCTTCTCAGCACTCTTAATGTTTGGTATAAGCTATTTGCATCACAATAACATGGGTAGCAATAACATTGAGAAATCAGCACTGCTTTTAACTGCTAAGTCATTGCCCTTTCACCAATCAGTAATTCCAGATCGTTTCTAAGAGAATGTTTTCCCCAGAGTCCTCAAGGAAATCTTACATGGGGAGATCTTATGTGGTCTTAGGAAGCAAAGACTGTGAGCTGATTGAAGACTTCTATGAAAAAATCATTTGAGATCTGGTTTGTGCAGGCAGCTCTGATCTTAGAACCTCATGATTACTGCCAGTAGGACTGCTTGGTCCAAGGTCATCGTCTTTTCTCCTTTGCTGCGTGGTTCCTCGTGCATGGCTACTTAAATTCTGTTTATTTTATTATGGGATCACTTCCATGACACCAGAGCGTGGGGTAGTATGTAGGTGTATCTGTGTGCTAACTTAATGCTTTTCACTAGTGCCATGAGAGAAAGCAAGTTGAAGCTTCTTCAGGCCACTGTTATTTCTTTAGCAACAAAGTTAGAGTGTCTGTGTAGAGAGTTAAAGCAATCGCTGGTAGTTCCAAGTTGTCATGTCAGAGAGTAGACCTGGTACAACCTGGTTTTCTTCCCATCCTTAATCTGAAGCTGACAGTCAAAGTGGTTGCTGTTTCACTGTTTATTGAATGTGACTTGACTGCCACACTTTCCTTTCCACCTTGCACCAAGGACAGCCAAAAGTATGTGTAGCTCCTCATGAACTCTGGTGATTTACTGCTCTGCGTGTAACAAATCTGGCACTGATTTCAGTGTGTCTTAATATGCAAAGCTGCAGACTGTGGTGGCTCAGAAGCAGCTTCAGCCTCCTGCGAGGCTCCAGCCTTTGGAAAACAGATGGGCAGATAGATAGCTGGAGGTAGCAACTGCTTGGCCTGTCTGTTTTAGATCACTGGTGAGTCTCAGTCCTGAGTCTTCTTCACTGAACTGTACAAATGTCTTCACACAGTTAATCCCAGGGAGCCTGCAGCCCATGGCAAAGCCCGAGCTTTGGAATCTCTCTGTCGTACGGTATAGATGGCTCTCAACAGGGTTTGCAAGGCTGAACATGCAGTTGTTTGCAATCAGTTCCTTTTTTTTCAAGTGACAGTGAGATATCCCTCACAGCTATTCAAATAATAGAAAGAAGCAACTGTTTTAAAGAAATGGCTTATAATTAAGGTAAGCATTTCATGTTGCTGTGACTCCATGACTCACTCATTTACTTGGGATCCTCTTACTAGCTGCTCCGCAGGTGCAAATAAGGGAATTCCAAAGGCAAGTCAATATTTGGGTCTTGTTTTGTTTAGAACTAACTGGTTTCCAAAACCCCACCTTTATTTTAGTATGAGTCTATGGAAAGAATTTTCCATTTGTTTTGAATCATTTTCAGCTCTATGGAAAAGACCTGCACAAGTGTTTGGGACTTTTTGATTACGAAAGATGGTTTTATTTAATGTTATGATTGTGACTTCAGAGTCAAAGACTACTACAAAATATCTAGTGTTATTTCCTTTGGGAGTGGGCTTTCCCTGTAAAGGAGTGTTTGATATTTCTAGGTCTTAGTTGAACTTTTTTAGTCTTACAATAGAAGTGCAAGGTAACTGAATTATAGATGTTCTTATAGAACATTTACTCACCTTATATTTTAGCTCTCCATGAAAGACAATAATTTTTTAGGCAGTAACAGAAATACAGACTAATTAAGTGGATTGGAAACCAACATGGGGCTTGCAACACTTTTGTAGAGCTATCTGCCCTGTCTGACAGAAGGTCACTAATTTCACTGTGCCTCAATTTCCTTATTATTAAAGAATTTAATATTACTCACCTGCCACAGGCTTAATAAAAAGACATATTTTTAGGAACTCAGATGCTGCTGCAGTTGAGGTTATCCAAGTTACTTAGGCATAATTTAGCTCATTTGGTGTATCAGAGTCTCATTCTTTGATACCTATAACATACTTCCATGATCCATGGCAGAATGGCACTGGTGATACCACATTGCATGTAAGAAGGCAACAATGATTTACATTCTTGTACCTTATGCATTTAATTTTCACTGAGAACCTTGAGTACTTTTCCTGCCTGGTTTAAGAAGGTTTACAATTGGAATATCGCACTGCTCTGCAAAATGCCCTAACCACTGTGTTAACAAAAATCCTAAGTTTGGGGAGCCTGAAGATGACTTGAGCTGTTTTTTCAAGTGCTTTGTGCCAATAGAGCAGGGGCCATCATTCAGACTGTAAACCTTAGCCCAAGGGTTTTATTTTTCCAAGATATCAAACCCCCAGAGTAGGAACTACAAATGAAAGGAACTTCTTAATCTGAGTTTATGTTGCAATGAAGCAATGAAGTGAAGAGCAAAAGCAGAGAGGTGTGCTACTTGTTTTAACTGATGCAGTGATGTGGGAAGAGGCTGTTCCTTTCACGCTTGCCTTTTGTCCAGAGAGTAATTCCAAATACTCCTGGCCAACATGAAACACTGGATGTTAAAAGCTTTTCTCAAGCAGTGAGGGAGTACCTGTTCACTCATAGGTAACCGTGTTCAGGGAGGGCCACAAATTGAAGTCTCAGGTAATAAATGTGACAATAATTAAGCACTCAGCCCCAGTAAAGACTTAAAATAAGAACCACTGTTTCAACCAATGTAGAACATTGTAAGTCAGTTGACAACAACATTGCTGTTCCAACCTATGTTGAATAAAGATTTGGCCCAAAAAGGCGATAAGGCTTCCTCCAGCCTCTGAGTTTAAATAGGGCTATTTTGCTCATTTCCTTTGAAACAAGCTTTTACAAATACTGTTTTCTTCCCTATGAATATGCTCGGTAAATATTCTCCTATCAGCAATCCCAGGCCCATTCAGAGCCCTAGTTATGACAAAGGAATAGCTGTATACCACAGGTCCGAATGCCTCCCAGCAAGTTTTTCAGTATTTCAGTGTCAGGTTCAAACCAGGGCTTCTATAATCACATGTAACCAGACCTCAAATGAACTTGGTCTTTGCAGTAGCAACAGACCCTCAGCATTTACAGAGTAGTTCTCTAATCTCCAGAGCTATTTCTGCTCCTCAGGATTGTCTGTTCTTGCCCTTAGGACACACACTTTCAGGGCCATCCTCTAAGTGAGCTATCTACAAGAGGTGTCTGCACCTCGCAGCTGGTTTGCAGTTCTCTTAAGGGCAAAGCTTTGTACCTGCAGATAGAAAAAACGAAAGAAACATTTTCCAGCATGCTTATTTGATCAGAGTGTTGATTGCAAATGGGTGATGTGTCACAGGGGCATCTTTTTCAGCTAGGGAGAGAAGAGGAGGTTGATTTTTTCTGGCTACTGCTCTCAGAGCTTCCTGAGACGGTGACTTCCAACGAAAATCAAACACTTTGCACTTACGACGTGATTGAAAAAAACAAACAAAAATGAAAAACCAGAGATACTGAGGGTATGAATCTGAATACTGAGTGGGAGCAGAAAACAGGATGTAGCTGTCTTTTGGAGCAGAAGTTTTGCTTTCTTGTCAGGGAGTGTGTTTTCCTCATTGTACCTTTGTGATTCATGTGGATCTCAGGGACACTGCCCAGATGAGAGTAGCATGTGCCACATGATCCTCTTATGTAATTTCTCTAATTGTGATGAATTAAGGAAGCAGGCTAATGAATTTTCATCCCCTAAGAAATACATAAATTCACATTTAATCATCATGTTTTAAAATGTTCTTCACCACCGTTGGCCATAGGTCAGCCAGCTGGCTAAACTAAACCTGGGAGAGAACAGGGCACTGAGAGGATATAAATGTAAAACTAAGAGCAGGATGGGCTTGAAAAATATAACAAAACATGAGCCAGTGAACAGCGTATGCATTTCATCTTTGTGGTTCAGAAAAGGATGGGTTTTTTCCTACTGGGAAATCAAGTGCAAATAGTTTATTTTGACATGATGTGTTCCTCTGAACCTGCAATGAGACAGAAAGGAGGCACACCTCAGATGTCAAGAAGTTAGGCTTTAAGAGAAAATAATGTAGTCACCTGTGGGTACCAAAGGTTTTTAGTGAATTGGAGAACAAAGGCAAAGAGGAAACAGGTCTGGAAAAGGCAGAAGATGTTTCATTATTTGTTAAAAAAACCCAAACATTTCTTCTGTAGCATGCAGGAATCATCAACTAAGTTAGAAGCATTTGTCTATGCCTATTTTGGGGGTCATTCATCCTTGAAGAGATAGAACATAGTGTAAAGTACCCACAGCATTCAAAGATTTGAGATCTAATTATTGAACACATCTTCATATGAGCTACAAGGGCCAGAACTAGTCTTGATGGCCTGCACAATTAGCCCATGGTGGTTTTGCTTCTTTTACCAGCCAGTGAGGCTGGACAAATGCTGTCCACGCTTGGAACATAAAACTCTCTGACATTTAAGGACAGCAAAGTCTTTCATGAGCTAAACTGGCAGGACCAGAATATAGAGTATGGTTGAAAAGTACCAAGCTTCACGTCGTTCTGCTTGTCTCTGCAAACAGAGTCACTGTAGGCAGGGTCACCTCTTTTAACCTTGGGAAGGCTGTATTCTTGCAACACAGCTTTCTCTTGGCCATGAGAGGGGTGTGAAAAACTATAAGGATTAGCTAGTGAATAGCACATCTTGTATCTTTGTGGTTTAGGGAAAAAAACTTTGCAATGGAAGAAGGGTTACATATAGGCTATGTTTTGATTCTGCTGTGTTCTTCTATACATCAACAACGGAAGAAGACGAATAATGCTCAAACATCAAGAGACTTAGAACTAAGTGTCACCCAGACTTAAATAACAAAGTGAACTAATTTGTGTATGCTAATATTTTGTAGTGAATTAGACAGAAAACAATTCTAGGCTCAATTGTCCACAAGAACATTAAGAAAATGTGTTTACACAGCAAGGGACCCTCTCCCAGCAACAATTCCTGTTAGAGGCTTCAGAGCTCCCACACCTCCCCGTGGGAAGAAAAAGAGCTGCTCACCTGCTGGTTATACATAGGTGGAAACCCCTCAGAACACATGTCCCAAGCTTCTGTGAATCTAGTCCTCATCAGCCACAGCCACACAGACAGGGATAGCTTTCCATTCCTGGAAGAGTCCCTGTCATCGGCTTTTCCCTTGCATATGGCATATGCCTTCCCGGGCACACTTTGCTACAGCGCCTTCCCGTGTAAAACATGTCTCTGATGAACAACTTCTCTTCTTGCAAGATTTCTAATAATGACTCTCCAAAACAACAACAAAATCAGCAAACCCTTGCAATGTGCTGTATTAATGTAAATGTTGCACTTTACTCCACTCCTGGCATTACTTTGCCTCCCTATGTCTTTCTGTTGAAGTTTCTTCAGTGAAATCTTAGTTAGCGCACCAAAACATAGTTAAACTGAGTTTCTCCTGCAGTTGCCAGTCTGAACAATTGTAGTACTAATGGTTTAGGGCAGTATCTCTTACCACTTCAGGATCTCAGCTGTAACCCGGGTAGATGTCACTGTCATTTACAGTGACACTGCTCAATAGCACCTTCCCAGATGAAAGCAGATGAAACAGTAAACATCTGTTCATTGCCCAATGAAAGCTAATTGTCAGCCTACAGCATATTGCTACCTCATCAACTGGCCAGTTAGCACTGCTCCAAAGCTCAAGTGCTTTCGTATGCTAGAAGGTTTAATACCTTGGCTGTTCAGCCATAATAATGGGCAAATACTAATTTGTTGTTACTGGTTTCTATGCTTTAAGCCAGCGCAGGTTATGTGAACACATTTGTGTAAGTGAAAAGGTGACTCTATATCTCATTATATCGCTTGGTATTTATTGATTAAATATTGCTTTCAGTAGGTATTAGCTTTATGTTTGTGCCATACAGAGCACAAGATGCATAGCTAGAGCTTAGGAAGTAGCAAAGGTAGCGGCTATGGTATGTGTTCTAAGGACTCTGGACCCAATTAATAATTTCTCTGGAGGTTTCCTGTATCAGTGCCCTTTCTGTTGGATAGGCTACCCCCTTATTTTTCTGGTATGGAGGGCATAAGTACGTGGTAAGTACCTTGTTCTGAAATTCCTGTGTTATTCTATGCAATGATATGATGTTTACCATGGCAAAACAGTGTCTGGACAATTTGTGTAGATAGCTGTTATCTTTTCTGCTTATATTTCTTTGGCCTCACTTGCTAGGCATGTTTGTGGCTAGCTGGAGTACTGCCTAAGTGTCTATATCAATGGATCTTTGTACAGCTAGCTGCTGTCATCGCTGCTGTGCTTCTTGGCTGCCTCTCTGATCTTTTCAGTTCCCCTGACCTGACCAAACCTGTGATCTACAAGCTGTTGGGTTTGTCCTTTAATTTTACCTAGTAAGCAAAAGCATGATGAATATGCTGTATTTGAAGTTGGTTAAGTGAAACTGCTCATGTCCTGTGAGAAGGGGGAGGAGGACAAGAGGTAGTGGGTGCAGCCTGAAATACAAGACATTTTGTCTAAACATAAGGTGTTTTTTTTTACTGTGGGGGTGGTCAAACACTGGAAGAGTGTGCCCAGAGAGGCTGTGGAGCCTCCATCCTTGGAGATGCTCAAAACCCAACTGGATGTCTTCCTGAGGTACCTGCTGTAGGTGACCCTGCATGAGCAGGGCAGCCGGGGTGCCAGCCTCAGCTCACCTCTGGTGCTGTGGCACTCTCACAACAGCTTGAGCCACGCCAAATTAAGATGCTCAAGCCCAACACCTGGCTTGACAAGATTTTTCAGCAATTGGCTCATAGTGAATAAAAAAGAAACATGTTAAACTCTGGGGTACGCTGGAGCCCAGAAAAGGCGCAGGGGATTCTTTATGTCTGAAGTGTCATTGCTTTAAATGCTTCTTCCAGTTTTCGGCTGGATGTTCCCTTGACCCCTCTTTGGCACCACTCTTCAGGTCCACCTCACGCAGACAGTCCCCACTTACGGCTGATGCTTATCCCTGTTCTTTTGCCTTTACGCCTGCTTTATCTTCTAATTTCTTTTCTTCTCCTTCCATGCCCCTTTGTTCCTCCTCCTCTCCTCCCTCACCGCCCCCCCCCAAAAAAAAAAAATTGCTAAGCACCTACTGCTTTCCCACTGGCCCTCAAGGACCAATTGCAACCCAAGGGCAGAGGTTCATTTAAAAACTGTTGCGCTGCTCAAACATTTTTTGAAAATTTGACACAGCCTCCCTGGAAACAGGGTCTCAAAAAGCAAATATTTTCCTTGCCTGTCAATATGGAGGAAAATATGTTACTCACCTAAAAAGGATACTGTTAAAACTGCTGCCTGAGTAACCAGCAGTCACCTATGAGACTTGCTACACATTCTCTCTTACGTACCAGCTGCACTAAATGAATGGGATGGCCTCAGTGTGGGGAGATTTGCTGATTTTGATAAGTTTAATTAGAGTTAACTTTTTTCAAGATGGTTCTTTCCTTGTAGCTAAATCTGGAGGATAAAACTAAGCATCAGTGAACTCAATGGCAGAACTCCCACCAACTTAATTGGGATCAGGATTCCTTGCATGTTTGAAATACTTTCAACTTTTTAAAGCCTTTTCTAATAGTGTATTGCTTGGAAGAGACTTAGGTGTTCATGAGGAATGTGGATTTGGGGAAAGTGCAATTAATATTTTAGTTACCAGGACAAAAAAGGCTGAAAACTTTGAAATCTGTGCACAAATCCAGTTTTATTTCAGTTACCTTCTTCAGTAGCTATACAGAATACTTTGAAACTGGACATTAGCTGAATTAAGTATGATTAGTCTTATTAAAAACCCAAATCTCTGCCCAATCAGTTTTGAAAATCATTGTGCATGAAGCATTTTGCTGCTCCTATTTAAAACAAGATCTGACAAATGAAATTGTAAAAAATAAAAAGTAAAAAATGCACAAAACTATCAAAATGGCCTACAGCATTAAAACCTACGAGACTTAATTAAAAAAAAAAAAAAAAAGAGCTGCTGTTAGTTGTATCTAGTGTACTACCCATAGGTACAAGTGACTGGAAGCTTAGAAGTTATATAGTTATTAATTACATTGATAGCATACATACACGTAGGCCTATTAAGTAGTGTCAGATGATGCTATATCCCCTATTTCTGATATTCTCAGTGTGGTATCAGAATTGAAATTAAAAGGAGGCTAGAATCAGAAAACAAACTACTTAATTCTGACAGGAGCCTAAGAAAAGGCATCTAACCTCTGAAGTAGTTTATGGCACTAGTTAGCTTAGTGTCCCATAATCAGCATTTGCTTGAGGGAACTGTGGGTGGCCTGGAAGCTGCCCTAGTGTAATCCTACGTACAAGGTATAGAAATATAGCTTGCTGTCAGCCTTAGCCATGCAAGTCTTCTGTCCCTGGTTAAACATTCAGCAGGTCTTATGCAAATGCATGCTGGTGCTTCTCAGTTGTTCTCCTGCGGCGCTGCTGTTGCCTGAAAGGAAAGAGAAGAGATTGCTGTGTTAAGGAAAGAGACAGTCACCACCAACATCATGTTCTCGGCATGGGCCTTTATTCCCAGAGTAGCTCAGCACCTTAAAATACTTAGTGTATTTATTTCAGCACTCCTTGCCAGGGTTTTATAGAGGGCACTGTGCACCCGACAAAATCACCCTGTGCATTGGCTCTGTGTCACCATGAGCAAGCCCACAGCAGAAGGGACATCTGAAGAGTGCTTCTTCTTTCAGGATATCTTTTCTCCCTGATACCCTGCTCTACTTCGTTTTGACAGAAACTGCTTGAAAGTCCAGCTGGGAAGATGGGCTGCTCCCAGAAACCACCTCCCCCAGCAAAATTCCTGGCAGCAGGGACTGATGTGCTATGACACCCAAGACAAAATCAGTTTTTCTTCTGTGAACGCTCACATCGACATTCTCATGGTTTGTACCTGAACTGTGCAAACAGTTATTTCTTCTATACTATTTACTATTTTAATTACTAGGCCTATTGACTTATTACATATTTACTGGAGATTTAGTTAATTAAGATTTTGTTATGGCCAGAAGCCACCAGGGATTTACCTGCAAAAAAAAAATTAAGACAAAGAGGAAGCACTGAATGTGCTTTAGCTAGGCAGATCTTCTCACTCATAAAAGATGCACAAGTGTAGTTTACGTTACTCTCCTGGTGTTTTTAACTTACAGCTTTCTGTCTTCCTACATCCTTCTGAGATCTGGTAAGCAGACAAAAAGTTTGATTTTCCAGTCAGCTTTCCAGAAAGCCTCACTGAGACTAGGTTTTTGTAGCGTGAAGTCATTTCAGGCAGCTGGATGGCCCAGACTCGCTACCACTTTCCCCCTTACTGGAATTCCATTTACAGGAATTCATGAAAGAGACCAAATGATTAAGATTTACTTCTCTCCTGTAAGCCAGATCCAGTTTCCCACAAAAGGTACAAACACTGCCAGATGGTTACAGATCAGGAGTAGGAAAATAGTCCAAGTAAAAACATCTAGTCTCGCTTGTTATCTTACATATTTTGTATTCAATAAATACTTAAACCAAAAGGAAAGCAAGCAAACACTGAATTCTTGCATGAATTTTGTTCAACATCATTCCATGTTAATTTCCCTTTAAAATCTGAATTACAAATTTGAGTTTACTTTCTCAAGGACCTTTCAAACTTGGGAAGGTCAAAGTTTGTGTTTCAGCTGTTTGGTAAAGTTGTAATCATGTAATGTGACAGGCTTCACAGAAATAATTTACATGGCACTTGTGGATTATATAAACCTTTAACTGGATCTTACTAAGGGCTCACTCTGGGAAACTCCTGAGCATTGAATTTCTGGCTTCAGTGAAAGGTGAAGTGTTCTGTATCTAACAAAACCAGTCAGTCTTTGAACCTCTGTGGCTAAAGATCAAGAATCTGTCTTTTCTCCCGTATAAGTAGTTATGTTTCCCAATGCATGGAAGAGTGCTCAAAGGAACTCTATTAAACTCTCCCAGATGTCCTAGCCTGGTCCTCCAAAGCTGATCTTAACATTTCTTTTCTATCCAAATAAAATCTCATGCCATTGCTCAAGAATGCAGACACAGCCAGCCAGCCTACTCTCACTCTTAGAGCAAGTCTTTCTGTCAAAGCTTTGATTTTAAAGAATTAAATCAAATTTATTAAAGAATTCTTTACAGTAAGCTACAAGGTTTAAAGCAACTGACTTGAAATGTGATGCTTTCTGGCAGAACAGTTTAGGCAGGAAATGTTACACATGACTTAAATTGGCCAAAACAATGTAGCTGCTTCACAGTTTTCCATTGACTGGGTTGCATTTACCATCATTTGCTGCCTGAAGAGGCTTAGCTAGTAGCAAAATTCTCATTAATACTCCTCTTTGCTCCCAACCGATCTCCTGCTGGTGAAGGGGAGGCAAGGTACAAAGCAGGAAACTCCACAGGGGGCAAGTGCAAATTGACCATTCAAGTAGTATTTGGCAACAGGTTTTATAGAGGTCCTGGTCCGGGATGCCCTGTCCTGGGCCACCGGCGCTCTGCCCTGCCAGAGGACAGCCCCTCGCCCCCATCCCCGCAGGGGCTCCGAGCCTGGGGCCAGGCAGGGAGCGTGTTATCTTGTACTTACGCAGACAGTCCTTTCTCCAAACTGGCTGTAGAAGGTCATCTTGACTTTGTGCTTGTGCCCAGTCCTCTGATCGAAGGTGTTACAGCTGTCGAAGGGTGGGCTGTACAAATGCAGGCTAACGGCAGACTCCGTGTGGCTTATGTTCTCCACACGGTGCAGGCCAATGGAGTCTACACCAGCGAGGGCATGAAAGGAGAGGTTGGGTTAGTGGGAAGACTTAACGAGATCTCAGATGCCTGGAAAAATGCTTTCTAAACCAAAACACATGAGCAAGACAGTTAGGTGTGCCCACACTTTTATGGGCAACGTGTAACCTGCTACAGGGATTCTGACTGCTGTTCTCTAGCACAGATTGCTAACTACACTAGCAATTCGAAATATGTTATTGCCTTCCACACTTCATGTAACTTCTGGACTACCTGCTACAGGATAAAGGGCAATAGAAATGCAGAGAAATTTAAGGAAGGTCACGCTGTCGGTAATTTTCTAGTCATCATTGTCAGAGAACTTCAAGGTTATTTACTTTCCTAAGAGATGCTGTTGTTATAGATGCTCCAGAAGTGGGAAGGTTTGTGTCTCTAAAAATTAGCAAGACATTTTAGAGGTAAAAAGTTTTTGTAGTGCTAATTCTTGGCCCGGTAACAAGGATATCAGTCACATTAAAAGCCAGCTACATGTATCTGGGCCACGGACTTACGGACAGAGATACAGTTGTCTCCTACTGCAGGCATCTGTTTCCTAATTAATCCTTTCAGTTTATTAGTCTGGAGAACAGGCTTTTCATTTGTCTGCTCTTTTGACTAAAGTGACAAATTAGTAGTGACTGGCATACTTCCAACCTTAACTGAATAGTAAGCATAATTCAACACCTAATAAAACAAGATGCTGTCTGCTGTGTGGTTACTAATGAAGTGATGGCACTTTCTGCAACAGTGGAGTAGAAATCAAGCTATTATGTAAAAATGTAAGGTATGAAGAATCACATCCATGAAACAAACCATTTCCATTCTACGCTAAAGTAGAGGGTTTGAGCTACTTAAAAGAGACCTTGAATTTAAATTTATGACCCTACTGTAAAAACAACTCAGGCCTTTGTACTTGAATTAATATGTTATATAATACCTGGACCTGTATTTTGCAACGTAGGCATGATACCCTGAGAATCATGAGTACACTCTTAACTCTGATACATTTGAAGTGTAAGCCCTAAGTGTTGTTAACATACTTCATCTAAATAGGGGATGTAGGGGCAAAAAGTCCAAATCTGTGCTCATCGAATAAACACTGTTTAGTGGGTTCTAGCCTTAAAAATAAAGTACAAGTGCAACCAATAAGCGCGCAATAGAAACGTGAAGGTCACTCACTATTGAAGTAGTTAGGGAAATCAACACACTCTCAGTGTTTTCCTTCTACTTGTTTTACCTGTTTCTTTTAAACCAAAACATCTGTTATGAAACATGGCAGAGATCCAGACTGCCTCAGAGAATTGGATACCAAATTTGTTTAAAACAACCAAGGAAGCTTTGGATCAGATGCACACAGGGTGCAATTGCTGACATCGGAAAGAGCCGCATAGGTAGGAATACCTGACAGAGTCTGAGAACTCATGTCCCTGGCATGGGAGCATCAGCAGACATGTCAAGGTTCTTCTTGCATTTCCTGTGCTATGGATTTTGTGTTTTCTCTTAATGTGGCACACCTTCAACAGAGGGCTGCAGAGCACTAGTCGTTCTTCCCCAATGCCCTCACCCTGGCATAGTCCATAACCCAACATGAGGCTCCCTCCACCTGGGGAGTTCTCAAGCTCAGTCCCACAAGGCGCATGCTCCAGTTTTTAACTCATCACACAAAAGGCAGACGGCCTTCTCTGATGCTTTGCCTTTGTTCTGCTGAACTCATTGCCGTTCAGCGCAATGTACAATGTCTTTCGTAGCATGGGAGTATGTTACAGCCAACTGAACACTCCAGGATGGCCTCCAGGGTAGCACAAGGTGTTGATAGTTACAGATACATGTAATGGCATGGATTTAGGTATGTAGGAAGCCTTACTGGTGGAGACTTAGTCGTCTCTCAGCATCTGTGGAGTCGGGCAATTTTTTTTGTAGATTGGGTAGACTTGAACCTTTCAGTTCTGCTGACACTGCACTTCAGCAACTACAGTCTTTTGTTGATTTGGACAAGTAGCACTGAGGATAGGCACCTCTGTTCCTGGGTGGTCAGTTTATTCCATTGACAGCTTTAACATTTTTTGACCTCAGATTTCCATGACTGGCCAAAAGGATTATTTATTTGAAAAAAAAAAATCAAAATTATTAAGCTATTTAAACTTTGATTCCCTTATTTCTTATGAGTACTATTCAATGTCTATGTTTACAAGCAATTTCAGATAGTCATTAGGGGTGCAGTGCTGAAGGCTGCTTGGTCTAGCTGCTATGGACTACCAGCCACACTTAAGTATCAAGCAATGTTGCAAAGGGTGAGTTAAAAGGATGGTTTTTGTTGCTTGATTTGCTGAATCTAAATATAGGCTTGGGCAGAATCTAGAAAGCCACGTTCTTAAATTGTGCATAAAGCCATTAGTATTACACTGTTAAAGGTGGAAGACTAGAGAGCAGATAAACTCTTCTGTTAGGAATAAGACTCATGGATGGGTAGTTGTCAAAACAAGCTTAATAGCTTACCATTAATGTAGGCACATTGATTTTCCCTCAAAACTCGTTCTGATTTCTTGGTCATTTCACCATTCCCTTTCTTCTCAGGCCATTCAAACAGAGTCTCCTTCAGATTTCCCTGGAGGATCTTCATAAAGCAGTGTGAGTCAGTGTGATCATGGATGCTGCTATATATGCAAAAAGAATAACCAAACTCAGTGTGATATACATATTTAATTTCAGTACAGCAAACAGGACGGATGGCATAGCATACTGTATCTGGACATAGCCCTAGAATGAAATGCCACTGCACACGGGTCATGCACAAAAGTCTTAGGAAAAAAAAATTCACAGTGACTACGGTATGCCTATTTAAAACTGCTACTTTAGAAATGTATTGAGATAAGCTCACATACAGCAGGACTTGGAGAAGAGTCAGATATTGATCAACCTATGACTTGGCCACAGAGAAATACAAAGGAAGTCTGGAGGAGGACAGAAAAATTCTTCACAACACAAATTCTTGTGGGCCAAGAAACAAAACAAGACTTTCCATAGTGACCCCAGGCAGAAGCTGGTAGAAACTTGCAAGTATACCTGATATTTGCAGATCTGCCATGCTCAGTCACGAAACATAGGAGAAATGAACTGCTTCTGCTTAATTTCTACGGCATCTTTACTGCTGGGGTGCACAGGCATTTGTTGAAGAGAAAATGCTGTACCTCTCACTCTGATAGCACTAAGTACAACCAGCTACAATAAGCTGTTCATTTCACCAATTTGGCAAAACTTGAACAAAACAGCAGGATCTGGTATGATTTGTCTGCTTGCTTTATCTGTCTCCTTGCTCCAAAGTACATTTTAATTGCTATATTTGGAGACATATGGGCTAGATATGTAGTTTAGTTTTGGTTTTATATTTTTAAATAGAGGATTAACTGTTATAGAAGCCAATTGGATTAGGACAAAGGGAGAGCTCTCCACTCATTAAGGGCGAGGGAGAAGAAGGAATTTGACCCTCTTGGAAGTAGAGTGCTAATGAGTTTCAATCAAAAACTTGGTACTTGTACGTTACTGTTTTCAGTAAACAAATGTCAGGGTTTCTTACAAACTGAGATGCCAAGAGAGCAGAGCTTGCTTCAGGCACAGAACTGTACACAAATGCCACGTTGTCACGCTCCTTCCACAAGCCATGAGAACAATCTGATCCTCCTCATGTAGGAAGCAAAAACAACTTGCGGTCTCAGTCTAGCTCTAGCAAATACTCATCCAACTCAAACACAGTTTGACATAAATTACAGGCTTTGTGGGAATAGCCCGGAAGGAGTAGAGGTGGTGGGCTTGGTTCCTATATCCCTCTGAGTATAATGTCATGGCATCCCCTGGAGAATACTGCCAATGTTCAATTGCACGCTCAATTAAAACAAACAAAAAAGTGCTCCGACATCTCCTTAGGTTTTCTATTTATATGCGAGAATAATCAGTCAAAACCTGCAAGTTTTGTTATTCTACATTTTGTTTTAGCCAACATTTTGTGAAATACCCTCCAAGGGACAGATCCTGCCCCCACATTTGCAGGGCCACACAACCCAGTGTACAGTCCGTGTACACAACTCAGGAGGCCACATCCACAGTGTGGTTCATTTTGAGGGGGGAAATGGGATTCATGAACCAAGCCAAGTACTCCCAGAAAGGGGCTCCATCCTCACAGCCTGCAGTCCCAACACAAAACTATTTTTCTCATCTTGTCACCGTGGTCGGTTTAAACACCATGAGAGAACAAAGACTATTTAAATTGCAGCAACTCCTGCCTCTACAACCAAGTGTTATATAGGTCTCTTGTATGGGACAAGTCGAACAGGGTCTGTTCAACCTGTCCTGCCCACAGAACCCGCTGTATCTCTGGGACTAAAATCTTCCTCTGACAGAAGGGAAGCTTAGATTTGGTGGAAAACCAGAGCATTTTTAAAAGTGTGCTCTAAAAAATGTCCATGAAGGACAAACTTGCAAAAGATAGAGCATATTCAGATACAAATACTCTGGACTGCTATACCAATAGGAGCTCTGCACTGCTTAGTTCCCAGATGCTTTCTGATAGCTCACATAGGGCTGATTATTTTTCTCTTTTTGTATAACAGTGAGAGATACAGTGGCTTTGTATCTGTTTACTAAAACCATGGTCTTTGGATACGAACCTGCCATGCCCTTCACCCCAGCACAAGATCATCAAGTTGAACTTTCCATTTCCATTGTCCACGAGATTTCTTGTATACCTGAAATACAAAATGTTTGCTTTATACTGTACTGATATGCCTATAAAAGATGAAATGATACAGCCATGTTTACAAAGGAAGGTTGTGACATATAAAAACCCTTTTTCTTCTTTTTGTTGAAAGCCAAGTTTTACTTGGAAAAAATGAAATTGTGTATTTAAGCTTCTTTTTTTTGGTAAGATTTTTTTTTCTGGGAAGAAAAAAATGGACATATTTAATATTTTATAATCATATTGCTTTTAAATTACATAGATGATTGGAGTTTGGGAACTGTGAGTCTGAGACTAGAGTGGCAGACAGGATCAAATCAAAATAGTTATTGAATGAAGTCACTTCAGCAGCTGGCTTATAATTAGAAACAGAGGACTGCAATGAAACAAGAAAAATACATGGTTACGTTGTTCTGCAGCTCCTTTTCAGATATTCTTGGCTTTCCTTCTGTTACGCAGCACTCATTTGTACAAAGCCAAAAAACCAAAGAAATAAGATGTCAGGCTTTCCGTACATGGTCCTCCTACTCCGTTCCTGAAAGTTCTATATCTTGTGCTGCAGCATTCGTATGTGGATAAGACACCTGCTGGGTAACTTCTGCCAGCATTTACTTCTAAACAAAGTTTATCACAGCAAAATTTCGTAAAGAGATTTTTCATGTGCTACCTTACAGGTGGCACAGAATAGGCTTGCTTCTAAAGGCTTTTTATTAATATGCGTGTTCTACACTGTGATTTGCGCTCAGGGCTTGAAAACATCTTTAATAGCAACATCTTATGTTTCTTTCCTTGTACTCTCCTGCAAGCCTCCCCTGAGCTGCCCCTTGGCTTATTCTATTGAAAAGTTCACGAGAGAAGGGACTGGGATTTTGCTTATTAATTTCCATAGTGGGGCTCTTCTGATCCAGGGCTGGTGCTTCTTGCTGTTATGGTGCAAGTAACCCAGTGGGACCTTCTGATTTCAGCTCGGCTTTAGTCATGACTATTTGCGCTTTACTTTGCCAAGTAAAGCAAGTATTTGTGCCGATGACAGGACACCTCACTCTCACCTAAAATATGCAAGCGAGGGCACACAGAAAGTGCACTGATGTCAACTGAATGTTTTTAATTAGTTTCCGCATAAGGCCACTATTTTGCTCAAGGTAGGATACTCATAATGAATTACTTTCAAAGCATAACACGTGTATCCATACGCTGCCTCTCACTGCATCCACAATTTGTGTGTGTATTAGGTAGACATATTTTTCCTATGGTGTCAGAATATAAGCAATCAATGCTGGCATTTGACTGAACTTTACAAGTGCTGTTATTTCTGTACAGCAGGTCTGGCTGGCCAAAAAAAAAAAAAAAAAGAAAGAAGAAAAGAAAAGGCTGCCATGCATACTTCTCATGTTAGCACACTTTGTTTTTCCAATTCTTAGTTTCCTATGTTCTGTTACAAATTTTGTGATTTGTTCTGAATGGAGGATAGTCAATGCAAGGTCAAAGGAGGCTAAAAAAAGGCAAGTCAGAAAGATGCTTTCATGATAGCAAGGCTAAAAGGAAAAGTTTTAGGGTTTGGGTGGGGTGGGGTTTTTTTTTGGTTTTTCAAAGGAAGTGTTCAAATAAAGTGTATTTATACTGAGATTTAAGACAGAGAAGCCAGCAATGGCAGGAATAAATCAGTGGTTACCGAAGTAGGAGAGACTCAAAACCCTAACAGGTATTTCCCTGCCTCCTGGCAAGCAGCAAAACCCCTCGACCTGCACTACCCCGGCGAAGGAAGGGACTGAAGCCGGGGCGCGGGGGGGGTGCAAACGGCTCCCGACCCACCGGTAAGGCCGGGAATATGCGCACCCGTTCCCCTACAGAGACCAAACACCCGCTTTGAAGCCGTCTGCTCCGCCGACCCCAGCAACCCGCGCAAACCCCGCGCAACCCAACCCCGCGCAAACACCGCGCGGCGGTTTCTGCTGCTGACATGCTTCTTTTGGGCTTTTTTTTTTTTCCCACTTTTAAATTATTTTTTTTTTTAGTTGTTTCAGCATGTTTCTGTCTCCTCCGTGGGTTATCCCCGCGGACCGGAGCGGCACCACGACTCGGCGGTTCCCCGGCTGCGGGACGGCGGGCCGGTCCCGCCGGGGGGGGG
>VUYV01000661.1:154553-168672 GCA_008711295.1 Anarhynchus alexandrinus | reverse complement strand
AGGGGGGGTGGGGGACACGGACGGGACACGGGGTGGGTTTGCCTTTTCCCGGGGTTGTTTTGTACCTGTACTGGTCGAATTTGGCGTACTGCAGCCACTCCTCGGGGTTGCTCTCGTAGGACTCCATCAGCGCCTGCACCTCCTCCACGCTGACTTTGTCCTCGGCGAATATCCGATGGAGGATGCGGACCAGCTCCTCCAGGCTCCGCGCCTTCCATGTCTCCGTCTGCACCGGCTGCTCCATCACCGCCGGTTGCTCCATCGCCGACAGCCGCTGACCCCCGGCCGCTCNTCCCCGTCCCCGGCCCCGCCAGCGGGGCCACCGACCCCGGCGGGCGGGGGCAGCCGGGGCTGGCTGCAAAGGGCTGGCCTCGCACCGCCTGCTCCTGCCTCCCGTCTGGCCGCCGTCGGTGCCTCCAGCGAGCCGGGGTGGTGTGGGGCAGGTCCGGGTTTAACCCCTCGGGTGGGTGTGCAGGCGGGGGCTTGCGTCTCTGCTATCCCCGGTGGAGGGAACACGAAGAGAAGAAGTGGCTCTCGCTGCCGGGCGGGAAAGCATCTCTCCCTCTCCCTGCCAGGCCTCTCTGTGTGAGCATCTTCATCCCCTCTGGAGGAGGTCTGTGCCTCACAAAGCGTGGCCCACCGCTGCCTCCCTTGCTTATATCACAGAGGAGGAAGCTTCCAGGCAGACAAGTTGCGGCAAAGAAGTGTTAATTTGAGGCTGGCCTCACAAAAATACATTTAGAAGCTCTATTTGAAAGCAAAAAAAAACCCCTCCACACTGGTATATAATTCATACAGAAAATTGCTGCTAGGGTTTACATGAATACAGCCTGCCTGTTGAAAGTGCTGGTCCTTGAAAACCACGCACTCTGCAGTCACATTTAGGGTTGCTGTGACCATTAGCACTCAGCATGACAGCTAGGGGTGTAATGAATGGGACAAAGGAGACCAGGCTAAGGGGACAGACCTTCTTTGCACTCCTCAGTCTGTCAAACCTATACACTGACTGCAGACCAGACAGGCGCCATGCCAGCTGTCTTAATTTCCAGTTCAGTTGTTAATAGAATGTTTATTAGTCATGAACTCAGGCAACAGAATTCACTATATGTCAGAGAACTGTGCTTTAAAAAAAAAAATAAAATCCATCTTTTCTTTCTGGAAAAAAAAGGAAAAAGAGTTCAGTTATTCAGATTTGCCTGATGATGGTGGGGCTGGAAGTAGGCAGATTGGTGGTGTGATCTGCTGTAGCTCTGAGGCTTAACGGTGCTCACAATACTGTCACCCTGCAATTTCCCTTAGAGACAGTTACATTGAGGGATTTCCATCATGCCTGCTTTCCCCTCCCTCTTTCTGACCTGTGCACCAAGGAGGTGTGAGGAAAAGAAGCACCATTAACACAGTAGCTACAACTTGAGAGACTTGATGAACTTCTGGCTGCACTGCAGTCAGGAATACATTCCCATCGATTTAAATGGGGCTGGGATCTAGTGCACTGGACTGAAATATGAATGAATGTACTGAATAGGTACATCGTCAGGCATCGGTCCAGAACCTCTCCTGGCACACAGAAAGCAGAACCAACCGTATTGCTACTTTTTTAACAAGTTGTGGTTGTGTGCGTGCCTGTGACAGAGAGAAATGTGATAATTTCAAGCAGACTTTTTAAGGTCTGAAAGAACTTAAGACCATCCTGAAGCTCTGAAACTCAACCAGGACACCCCAGCACTGATATCAACAGTCATTGTTTGGTTGAAGAAGAAAACATCCAGCCTTCCTGGGAGGACTGTGGGTAAAGAACAAACACATCACTTCCCTTGGTAACTTGTTCAAACTCACAGCTAAGAACGAGTGCCTTATTTCTTAATGAAATTTGCCTCAGGTCCATTTTAGCTCTTGGTTGGTGTCAAAAGATTGTATGGGTGAGTAGCACTTCTTTCCAGTGCTTGCTTGAGCATTCCCACATGGGCATCATTAAAACTGCTGTAGAATTAGTGCAAAACATCCTATGCCATTTTTTTTCAAAGGCAGAATTCACATAATTGTAGAGGTTGTCGGAAACACTGCCCAAAGGAATAAAATATCTTACAAGAATAAGTTGTTGTAAGGATCACCAAAATGGGTTGTTGTGGGGAACGGCGGGAGAAATGCGAACGACCAACGATCAGGGCATTGATCAGCAAGTCTCGTTTATTGACTACAAAGCGTGTATTCTTATATATCTCTGAGCCACTCTGCAACAGGTTGTGAAATTAAGAGACAAGCTTTCAAACATTTTGTTTTGTTTTGTTCTGATATTCCCAAGATCTGATTTAAATTATTTTCCAGCCATTATAATATCACCCTGCTTATCTGTGCACCTATGTGTTTGGTGATGTTCTGGTATCTAAATGCAGGAAAAAAAAAAAAAAAGCTTCTGCTGTTAATCCCAGAAACCTCAGAACTCTGATTCCTTTGCCACAATGTTGATGGGACCATCAGTGATGTCTTTAAATACTGCTAGTAAAAGCAAAAGGACATTTTTTACCTTCCTGTGTTACAACTAAGGGATCAGGCTGGATCCACCTATTGCAGTTTTAAAATGCTGTTGTTGTTTATTATCGCTTACTTACATTGCTGTACCAATTTGTCAAAGTTTTTTCCCTGATTATCAAAAACTTATATTTCTCTAGTAGTAATAGCAATTCTTATACTTTTATTTGCTCCTATTCAAAAGTGTTTACACAGTTTTTCATTTTGAATCTTTCAACATTACTTGTTGATCCTGAAAACTTCTATAGAAGTTGATTACTTGACTGCATGAAAATCACTAGGAACAACATTTATGGTTCTCCAGCTTGGGTTTTTGCTAATACCCTATTGACAAGAAATGGTGCAAAGAGCACATATGGCAGTTAACAGATTCTGGCTTCAGTCACTGAGGGTATTTGTCACTGAAAATTAAAAAAAAAAAAGAAAAGAGAGCATTGTAATCCACACAGCATAGGAATTGTCTTCACATTCTCAGTTGTGTTTCTTATGAAGGAGTGTACAGCATTTTACCCACTTCTTATTTCTGAAAATCATATATTCATACCCTTGTAGAAATTAACTATTGCACATATTTCTCAACTGTTCTGTCATTATAGAATAATACTCAGTCTGTAGGAGGCTTTATTTCAAGTGTAAGTGATGTTGTAACTTTCAATTTTATAGCAAAAAGCTTAGGTCCCTTTCAAGACCAATCACTTAAAGACTATTTGAAAAATAAGTCCAAAGTTGAGGCAAATGCACGGTGATTCACATCTATGTATCTTAGACTGCAGTATGCAACACTGCAACTGGTGTTCAGTTCCTCAGGAGCTGGACTGCACACTGCTAATGGTATCACGGAAAGTCACATATCAATAAAGGTTAAAAAACTACAGGAAGTAACTTTTGATCAGGTTTCTACTGTATCAACATGCCCCACAAATTACATGTCTCACCCTGTCTTTGAGTAGCACCAGTTCTCAGTCCTTGGCTTTTCATGATGAGCAGGTACTTAGCACTATATTCCCGTTAAATAATTCTGCAAGAATTACATTTGTTAGTTCCTGTAACCAGGGTCTCATATCGTGTTCCTCTGATAAATGAGCTATTGAACTTTGCTTAATGATGGCACACCTTGGTGTTTCTTGGAGGAGATAGGTAATCACATTTGGTTCTCCTGAATCTGTATGATGCTATGACATCCATAGGATGACACATAGGTTCTTTATACTCATGTGTGCAAATACCACAGTCCCTAAAGTGGATATATATTCTTTGGGCTACAGAGAAAGGGCAAGCATGTGGCTTCAGGGAAGAAGCAAAAAGGTCTTTTCCTGTATTTCACATCATGCAGCCCTTGTGAGAAGCACAGAACCTCAGAGGGTTCACAAAGAAAGCAAATCATTCTTGCATTCTTTGTGACATAACTTCATTGAGAGCCAGAGAGGAAACCAATAAACCATTCCTGCTGATACCCTGACACTTAAAACCTTGTCTTGGAAAATGGGAGTTTGGGCTTCAACCACAGAAACTTTGCTTTATGGACAAATGCCCAACCACTCAACTATTATCCAAAAGACAGGAGTAAGCACTTCAAGCAATCTCTGGGAGTTAGATCTCATGTCCAATGAGACTTCCCAGCTGAAGTGCCCAAGCATATATGTATTGGCACCTCATCTCCTATTCGGGTTCAGTTCACAGGGTTTTTCTCCTGACCTGTTGAGGAAAATCTTCAATTAAGATTGATGGAATTAATGAACTCCAGTGTTAGACACTTTGCACCATGTATTGGGCCTGAATATGTAGCTTGGGATTCAAGATTTTATGATGCATCTTGTCAGTCCAAAGAACAATTGTGGGTAGTTTGAAAGTGGGATCCAGGGTGTCTGAATCCTCAGGCTGTAGTGGCAAAAAACTATACTGCGTCTCTTTGGTCTGTTAGACCAGACATAATAGCACTTCAACCCAATAAAGAGCATTTACATCTCCTCCTCCAGATAATATGACTTTCACCCCTTTACCAATGGTATTACCCAAGTTTCTTTATGTTTGTAGAGAGGGCTTCTTAAAGAGAAAATCTGGATCTGCAGCTGTAGTGCAAGTTTTGTGGCCACATGACTCAATGGCAATACCTCTCTGAGGAAGCTTAAGAAATGAGAATACTTTGTCACACAGATCATAATACAGGTAAAAGGTTAATAAGCTGCATCAAGGAAACTCACTTTACTGAAATACAACACTGTTGTGTAGTTCCAAAGTATTACAAAAGGGTTACTGCCTCTTCCTTTAAGCTTTGTATGATTTAAGAAGGACTGCATCCTGCATCAGAATACCCGAAGTGCCTCAGTCTATGATGCCTAGAGTTCTGTCCCTTTTATTTCACATGAAGGTCTTTGAACTCTTGGAAGGATACCAATTGCACAGAAGAGACCTTTTGGGTTATGATCAGGAGGAAACGTAAGTAAATGTTTGTTGCAGACGTCACTCAGATTGCTATTTGGAAGCAATGCACCATCTAAAGCAACAGTTCCTAAACTCTGGTCTGGAAGACCAAGCTGAATGATTATGGAGCCCTACATCCAAGTTGGATGACTCCTTCTGGGGCTGTGGAACAGCGCTGTAGCTGTTCCTCAGTCGTATAACCTGGAAAGTGAGATTGATCTCCCAATACACAACAGATTTTGCATGAGAACCTGCTGCTTGCACAGTGATGCATGAAAAAAGAAAGCCTGAGAACAAATTGTATCAAACATAGATCACACAGTGAAACATCATCAGACTACAAAATGCAGTAATCAATGAATGAAATGAGGGCACCACGTATTAAGTCATGCCATACATTGAAAACACTAACAACTACTTAACAGCATGTGTACTGCTGAAGGTAAAAAATAAACTGCACTGAAACGCTGTGAGGCATTAAACTATTCTTGGAAGGACTCTTGGAAGAAGTCAGTTTGATCCCCTTTTGGTAGGAGGTTAGTACACTATGCATGTGTTATAAATAAAATATAAAATATTGACATTTCTCTCTGTGAGAAAAACACTTTAAAATAAGTTTCTGTTTCTTTCAGCTTGTGGTGTTTATATGAGAAAGCTAAAGTGCTGGCTAGTCTCTGCACTGACAATATCTACTGTGTAGTTTTCTGTTTGGAGCTCTTCTCTTTGAGGTTTCCTGTTTCAGAGCTGAAGGGCTCTTAATGTGTTTTAGTTCCCAAGAGTTGGTAGGGTTATTAGTTCTGTTCCCAAACTGGGTTTGAGGGAAAGCCATTTTTGTCTACTTTAACATCATACACTGATTTTTCCAATTAGAACATGTAACTTGAACCTTTTTGTTTTCCTCATGATTAAGCCTTCCATGCAATTATATTTTAACACTATATTCACTCAGTCCAATTGATATATGTGTTTTATATACATATGTATGTAAAAATAATTTTCATGTGGAATTATTCCATGAGAAGATACAGAGCAAGGACACTGTGACTCCTGTACTTTTTCCTAAATCTTACTAATTAATGTTTGTCATCTACTTCTAACTTGGAAAGGTATGAACAACTTCAGATGTATAAGTAGTACTTCCTCACCATCTACAATCTGCAGCCTTAACAAAAAATGTTGCTGAATCTAGCTACTGGTAGGCATTTAGAGCAAGCATATATTTGATGATTACATACAGGGAAACCTGGAAAACCATTACAAAAAGTTCTGAGATCACTCCTGAAGTTCAAAGAGGGGCAATGTTTTTATCCCCAAAGTTTAATTCTTCCCAATGTGCATACAAGGGATCAAATCTCACCTGATATTCAGACTGTGTATCCACTAACATATCCCAAGGATTGCCCTCTGGCACAGAGGCAAACTTGCAAAAAACAGTTTGCATCCGCATTATTTACCTTTTAACCTCCAGAACAGACTGGTCACGTCCAAAGTGCCCACCAGAAATGGTGCCTTGCCAACTCCTGAATTGTGCATAGGCCAAAATCTGTGCCAGCAACTGTTCTACCAACTAACTGCACAGATGACTGAGCTACAGCGCCCCAGAAAATTTCCTGGCACTAATGAATCTACTGTAGTGTGACTGGCTTAATGTTAAGCTTTTAACGTACTTATTTTGGCCTCTCTTTAGTCAATAATGTGATTCATTCAGCCTTTCTTAACCACCTATCTTAGGATCAAACAACCTCTAAATGAGTTTTTGTCTCTCTAGATACTTTGGCCTCAAGTCAAAAGTTTTCTGACTAAAATACAGCGAGGTGCACCTGACACCTCATGGCATTATGGCTATTGGAACAAATGCAAAGCAGGAACAAGAAAAATATCTAGACTTTTATGATGTTTACCCTTAGGAGCATATTAAGTACGATGTTAGCAAAGCTGAAGCCTGGTCTCTGCCAATAAGAACACACACATTTAACATGCTTTCTTGTCAAATGTTTTTGTTCTCTTGATGATCCAATACAAAACAAGGCTGAAAACACTTTTTTTTTTTAATGCACATGGCATTTTGTACAAGCTTGTAATACAGTCATAACCATAATGAAAAAACCCAGAGTTAAAGGCATTTTTCCCCCTTTTTTGTCTCATCTCCAAGTCTGAAGACGTTGTAGTATGATAATGCCTCGAGTAACCTTTCTACAAAATCCCTGAAGAGTAATTAAGACTTCAGGATATTCAAGAACAGTGTAAGCCAAAAGCTTGTGTAACTAAAAGCAGAATTTGATCTACAAAATGAGCATGAACAGCAGGAATGGATAAACAGAAGCTGCTTTAGAGTTGAGGAATTCGCAGAATGGATGTGTGAACTTCTACCCCCGCCCACCCTTCCCCTTGATTTTACTGTAGATCAGTACATTCAAGATTAGGTTGTGGAGATAGTTAATACAGCCACATCTTCTGTTAATACTTTAGTAGTAACTCAAGACTTAGAAGTAAAGATGACATTTGCTCAATATGCACACAGGCGATATGACTACGTATTTTATCTTGAGGTAACTTTAGTTTCACTTAGCTCCTTCATATTTTCCAGGTCATTTTAAGACTAGTTCAAGCTACAAAGTAGAAACTTATAATAAATGCTAGTCTCTAAACCATTACCTGAATGATAGTCCATATAAATAATGCCTCCCAGTTTAGAGGGAGGGGAATAATTTAGAGGGAATAATTGAATTTTGCATAGCACTATTTTTTAGTATTGGGATGTTTTGAAGTACTAAGCCTTTCATAAAACCAGTATAATAATTTTCCTTTCCAATACTTATCTTAATTTCACGGTCTTTAAAAATCAGTTTATTTACTGATTTTTTCCCATCTGCCTATTCTGTTAATTCAATTACATAAAATCAACTGAATGATGAATATTACAAATATTGGTAGCTCAGTACTGTAGCATCTTTGGGTGGAACACAATATTCTTCTAAGGCTACGGCTACACTTTTTTTTTTTTGTCTTGTACCACTCTCATAGACTTGCCCAAAAGGTCAACCCTAACTTTCATATCCTTTTTCCTCCCACTGTTACAATTGAAGTCACTTAAACTATACAGTCAACACTTTTGCTCAAGGCAAAAGTGAGAGACATACAGAGAACATATTTCATGTTCTACTTAAGCTTCGGATGTTTCCAATTTACTGGAATTATTCTTTTTTTAAAGAGGTAAGTACATACATTTTAAAGCATTTCACTGTCACTTTTAACATGTCTTTTGCAAGCTTTGTCTTTGGCAAATTCTACAAGCAACGTGCTGCTAATCATTTATTTGTTCACCCCACACATTATCTACTTGACATGTTTGCAGTCTAGCCTGTTATTTAAGAATATGCACAAGGAAAAGTTTCTGTCACTTAGAACAGTCACACCCTGACTTCAGAGAGAGAGAGCCCATGGTCCTTAAGGGGCTACCAGAGATAAACAAGCACTACCTTCCTGATGCGAGAAGGTAGAAAACTACAGAGAAAAGTGGCAAATAGAAGTGTCTCCATAAAGAAGGTACAGAAGCTACGGGGGCTGGGGGTGGGGGTGCGCGCAATTAGTAGAATTGGAACTGGCAGTCATCAAAAAGAAAGAAACAGAATAAAGGCAGCCACTTAGAGCATTCAGGAAACAGAAAGCAAGAGCTGGATCAGGTGAGTAGCCACTATATATTGGTAAACTAGTGGCCAAGAAATAATTAGTTGGGGCTGGAAAAAAAATAAAAGCAGAAAAATGCTGGAGCAAACAGTGTGAAATAAATATTGTTCAAAGAACAAGCTGAATCTTAATTAATAATACAAATCTCCATCAGTAAGTTATCCAAGTTCAAAAATGCATGTGGTGAATAAAAGAAACTCAAACTATTACTGTGGGTGTTATGCTGCTGGACTATTACCTTTGAAGGGATCAAGGCAAACTATTTTTTTTCCCAACTCCAGAGGATCAAAATTATCTATAGATGCAACACGTAGGACAACCTTCTACCACTAGCTGACAAGATACAATCACCTTCAGTGTTCCTTCACCTTGAGATCTCAGTGGGTTTTTATTTGTTCTTTAAAAAAATCCCCAACAAAACAAACCACAACCCCCCAAAAAACCACACACACAAAACCCAGTCTTCTTGCATCACTTCTGAAGAGCACATTTGCAGTGTATCAGTAGTTTAAGATCAAATGAGGTGAAAGGCACCAATAGAACATTCTTTAAAGAGGGGCAGACTAGTAGCTTATCTTAGGTAAACATACTGCCACATAGGAGAACAAACTACTTATATTTGTAAGGCCGTCAAGGGGACATATTACGAAAAAGACTGAGAAAAAAAAATCTAGGAACAACTATGCAAATACCTTTGTCCTTGTGTACCCTCTGGTGGCTGTGCAAGGTTATGCTGGCGTCACAGTAACCGAGCAGGCAATTTCCTCACAAAGACAGAATCAGAGTGCTTACCTCTGCAAAAATTCTCTTAAATAGACAAAGATTCACAAGATCCGGGTTCTGAACAGGCACAAGTGTGGATTATTTGAAGTGTTTAAGTTTACAAGCAATTCTGCCTTGTTAGCTTAATCCAATGAATCCAGGTTTTCCACTTAAAAAGCTCTGAAGTATATCAAGCTATTCACACAGCAAGCATTCAGGGCATGTGCCTGTGTTACTCTGCCATTTATGCAGGCTGCATGCAAACTGCAGCAACATCAGTAAGTTAATCCGAGTGTTAGTTCTCCAGAAATCCTCTAAGGGTGGAAACAATCTGATACACAGGTTGCAGAGACCACATAAGAGCCACTTACACATGAAACAGCAATGAATAGCTCAAGAGTATCGAGCAAGCATGCTTTAAACTAGAACAGGCTGTTTTGCTTGTATGTGCTGAGGAAGTAGGTTACGTCAGGGATGAAAACTGTCATCTAGCGTAAGAACACACTGCAAGCAAACAGCTAACATTTAATTTAGTACAGCTTAAACAAACATACAAGATTGTACGACAGACATTTAAAATAAACACCCCCTACATCCAAACCCTCCAATAAATAACAGCAGAGGTCAGTACCCTAGTCAAGGCACCAAGTCCGCTACAAGATGAAAAAAAAGTGCTCGTTATGTTATGACTTAGTGAAAGGATATAACCTGCATCCTATTTTATTGATGGAACATGCAGCTGATGAAACGGGAAAATAACAGCAGCCGCCAAAAGAAGAATATATAGAGTAGGTTTTTAGCACCTCATGTCTATTTCTTCATTAACTGAAGATACAACAGCTAGTTGCATTATTCAGCTAACGATGCTAGTCATTAAACAGTGCCAGAAGAAACAGCTTGGCAACTGCTGAAGTGTTCACCTTCAACAAATCACTACATAATTTGGGCAGGAGAAAAGTATGTCTGAGGCCTATCATTATGTTGTGTGACATAAATGAGGTACTTAGACTACGAACATGATGAAGGCACAAAGTGAAGTAATTAGATTATATACCAATACCTACGTATCAATTATGAGAAAAAAATCAAAATGCTGCCTTGAAATGACGTGAGATAATGCGTGTTCAAGATGAAGACTTCACAAAGAATAGAATGCACGTAACAGATGTACAACATGCCAGAAGTAGACTGAATCCCAGGCTACATGTATAATAAATATCCCTTTTAATAAAAATGAACTTTTATCTTCAGTACTGCATACAGACTGACAAAGCTGTTCAGTCCTCCAGACAACTATGAAAGTTTCCCTTCAGATACAATAATGGAGAACTCTGCAACAATAGAGCTGGTTCTACTCTATAGATGGCAGATGTGGATCTTTTTCTGTACCTCAGATGTGATCAGAAAAAAGCTACATGATCAGATAGCCTAGGTAGCTCTTCTTTTATGCTATTCATCTGCACCATTTTTATAAATGTACAATCATAAGCAGAACTGCAAAAAATCCTTCTTTCTGTGTGTTTACAGGTTGACTTTGAGAAAGTTAGTCCCTTTTCCATTTTAAAAGACAACACCTAAACAATTGTATTGCTTGTCGTTCATCCCCATGCCTGGGTTTTACAATAATGCAGTACAAGCTTGCCATCACTTCCAAAACACTGCAAGAAAAAACACAAAACAAAAACCATTAGATTATTTGTGAGCTAGCATATACACACAGTGAAACAAACAAAAAAGGCCCCCACCATAACTGCGTCATGGAATACTATTACTTATAACAAAGCTCTTCATCACTATGGGAAGCATGACAACATACTGCATGTGAAGGAATGCATTTCCAGAGACTGTACGAAGTCATGTCTTTTTATATCATATTCATACAGATCTGTGAATATCAACTACATTACATTAAATGCAAGATATTACCAGCATAGCTAGGGGCAGTAATGGATTTCAAGTGCCAGAAGTATACTGACAAGTTCTTCTAAACACATTTGGAAAGGATATCTAAGATTAAAGTCACCTCATAGAGAGTCCCAACTTCTTGGTCTGGAGATGGAGCAAAAGACTGGTTTACATATATGAACTGCAAGAAAAGAAAACAGAAGATGGAGATCTCCCATAGATCACATATAAGAAACATTCTGCAGCCAGAGGTGGATAAATCTGTCGTCTGTTCACCGTTTATTTTATAATCTTTACAGTCCACACCAAAATACCACAAATTAGTATTTTTACTTCAGTGTGGAGGAGCAACATGACTTCCAGGAGTCACCTCTGACTGGCCAATGGAATCAAGATAAAGTAAGCATGCCAACTGCCTTCTCCTGCAAGCTGACCCATTAGTCTCCCATACAGCAGCACAAAGTGAACCCACTGGTTTAGTTCTTGCTCTTACTCCAAGTACCCAAACCATTCACGCTGGTGAATTCGCTCAATTAGAACAGCAGTCACAGAAATTAGAATTATTTTGTTCTTTTTTAAAGCCATCTTTCTCACTTCCTGCTCCAAATGTATACATGCATATAGTAGCAAGTACATCATGTGGAAGAGGGCCTTCGGACATGCAGTGTAAGATGGCAATGTGTAGTAGGGTATTAAGTGCTACTTCCAAAGAAGAGTTATAAAATTCCTAGGGCTTTGTTCCCTAAGTATAGCCTTAAGCCACATTGGAAGACTCTAAGTTCCTATCTTTTTTTTCCTGAGACAATGAGATGGCAGTTAATGAATTAAATGGTTGAGAATATCCGTGAACAGTAAATACCTTAACTATTACCCTTCTTTGAGGTATTTAGCCCTGGGAAAAAGACACCCTTCATGATTTCCAGGTGAAAGAGATGGATAGTGAAACTGTTTATGCCGACATGCTTAAATAAGAGCATCCAGACCAAGAGAGTGATTTAATCTACAATTTAGCTACACATTTGACTACTTTAATGAGTCTAGCTTTAACTTTGTATCTTAAATTAAACTTTGGAGCATATGAATGTTAAGAGTTTACTGCTAATTGCGAAATTAGTACAATAATTTCTAAATCTTCCAATACTATCAGAAGACCACTTGTGCTTCATAGGAAGGAACACTGAAGGCAGCAATGTGCTGCTAAACTGCAAACATTTCCAAGCTACCCATTTTAAAAGACAAATCAGTCCTATGACAGTAATTAATCTGTTTGAGAAGTTCTGAATGAAACAGACACTGATATTCAGAAAGTCAACCCCAAATACTTTCGGATTTTCCCCCCAAATACTTCTTCTGCATACCTGACTTCTACAGTTACACTGTGCATACGAACATTTCACTGAAATGCATTGCTGCACAATATACATGCAGCTTTGCACATCAGCATCAGACAAGAAGAAATGGAGACACTGCAAAAAGCCCAAAGGTTGGAGCTGAGCACCCAAGTACATCCAAACTGCACCACTGCAGCTCATCTCAACTTCACACTGTGGTGTTGTCCTGGTTTCAGCTGAGAAAGAGTTAATTTTCTTTCTAGTGATTGCTGCGAAAGGAGTGTCAATAGTACATATTGGTTTTTGCTGTTGCTAAGTGATGTTTACACTGTTCAAGGACTTTTTTCAGCTTCCCATAGAAGCATAGACAGTAGGATGGAATGGCAAATGAAATATTCCAGACCATAGACATCACACTCAGTATATAAACGGGGGTTAGCATGGGATGGGGAATCTGTGATCACTGCTCAGGATGGTGCCAATTCACTGGGCAGTGAGAGTGACCTGTGCCATTATTATTATTGTTATTTTTTCCTTTTCCGTTACTGTTTTTATTAAACTGTCTTCATCTTAACCCGTAAGGGTTTTTTTTCTCCCTTTCCCCTCCTTCCCCTGCCCACTCTCCCTTCTCCCCACCCCCTTCTCAGGGGGGTGGGGAGGAAGAAGGTTGTGAGCAAGCGGCTGTGTGGTTCTAGTTGCTGGCTGGGATTAAACCATGACAGCTGCGTACTTTGAAAGGTTTTACTGGGGCCCCTACACCAAATTTATTGCTAAAACCCACAGACTAGATTCAAACAGTCCCCCAGCAAGGCTTGACAGCTTAGACCCTGGGGGAGTGGAGCTCCCTGCCGTGGCTGGCTCCCGACCTCCCCCGTGAGGCACAGGGCACACTGGGGCGCCAGGTAGGCCTGCCCCTACCAGCTGCTCAGAGGCCATCAGCTTGAGGAACTTCTTGATGAAGTCAACGAGGCCCTGGATGGTCCGGGTCCGCTCCACGGCCCACTTCTTCGTCTTCATGATGGGGGTGTCGCCCACGGCCTTCAGCAGGATGTCAACTGCGGGGGAAGGGCGCGTGTTAACGCCGCAGACCCGACCCCCCCCCCCGCCACCTCATTGGCCGGAATCACCCGCTCCCACCGCCGATTGGCGAGTCCACCCGCCCGTCACCGCACCCGCCCGCCCCGACGGTGTCTTCTCGCCCCATTACTTTTCTTCTTCGTGTCGCCGGCGGGTTCCTCGGTGCCCGGCGAGCCGGCCGGAGGGGGAGCCGGGTCGGCAGCCCCCGCTGCAGCTCCCCCTTCCGGGGCTTCCTCCCCGCCCTCGCTTCGGCCCTCGCTCTGAGGCGAGGCAAGCGGCTGCTCCTCCGCTTCCGCCATGCTGCGCCCTGGCCGGCGGAAGTGACGCCACGGCGACGCCGCTCCGCCAGGCGTTTTGCCCCTTGCGGGGCGCCTCCTTCCCGTCAGGTGACGGGGGGGGGGGGGGGG
>VUYV01000661.1:143770-154364 GCA_008711295.1 Anarhynchus alexandrinus | reverse complement strand
TGGGGTGTGGGGTGGGGGGGGAGGGGGCGGGGAGGAGGGGAGCAGCCGCCGGCCCGGTCCTGCCCCGGCGCCTCCGCTGCTCTGGGCTTGGGTCGGGAAGATGGAGGGTGCTGAGACCTTGTAAAAGCCGTCAGCGAGGAAAATGGGATTTCGGAGAAAGCCGTTTTCCCAGCCGGGTTTGTTTTCACTGGAAAGTGTCCTTTAGCAGGACTGAAGGTGAGGGAGGGGGGGTCTCGTCCAACAGCAGGGGGGCTTCGCTGAGCTGCTTTGTGGAAGCGCTGCTCCGAGCTCTGCCGTGCTTTTTTAGCCTGGCTCTCGGCGTCTCTGATGGAGTGCTGCCTGTCTCCGTGTTGGAGAGGAGCTGGAGTTGGGAGGATGAGTTTTGTGGGACTCATAGGTTCAATAAGTAGGGGCTTTTCTGTTGGAAACTTTCAGAGTACTGTGAAAATACAATTGACGTGAAAACTAAGTGTAGTGAAATAGAATAGTATATTCTTTTACTTGGGAGAAGGCAAGTAGCAAAGCAGCTCTGAAAATGCAGCACAAACACTTGATCTGGATGAAAAGAAAGTGCAGCCACAGGGAATTAAGAAACAATGTGGAAACAGTTGATTTAATTCAAGGATGAGAGATTTTAAGGTAATGTTTTGATCACGTACTGTATTTCCTAGCAATTAGGCTAAGCTCTGCTTGGGCTGACCTTGGGCATTAAAACACAAGAAAACAACTGATGCTTCCCAGAATTATGTAAACAAAATATTCTTTTTCATTAGTGCTATTACTTACTTGGATTTGAGGGTACTTACTTGCAATTTTGGCTATTACAGAAGTGATATTGGAAGGGATGTATCTTACTTCTACATCTCAGAGCAGAAATGATGACTGACACTTCAGTTTGCACTGTCAGGCTTTTAATTAAAGAAGTGTAACTGATACAGGTTGTTGCTATGGATGACTGAATTTGATCCCGTCTCCTTAGAAAAGCAATACTGGGAAATTCTAATGTATGCTTGTCAACCCCTTTTTTTCTTTCTCACCAGTTCTGGGTTACCAAGCAGACGTCTTTCACTTACCATTTCTAATTTAAAAATTAAAATGGGATATTCTCACCTACACATATTGATGAGCATTCCCCTTGTGTGCATCCCCACTCTGCTCTTGATAATTTCCATTGCAGAGCTATAGTAACTTACTAAAGAAGTTTCTTTTTTTTTTTTTTTTCTGCTGGTGTGGAGGTAATGATTAAATAGGTAGATGAAAGGCTTTGGAAAGGTATTGCATTAATGTGAAACAGTTAACTTCAATTCTCATTTTCTGTTCAAATGTAATTATATTTTTGTGTGTGACTTCATGTCACAAATGAAATGTTTAATTATGGACTTTTTGAAACTTACGCATACTTTAATATCGATTCAACCAGTAGTGGAGGCAAATCTCATGTTTTTTTCTACAAGTGGAAGCATCTCCTGCTTTCTAGAGAAATTAATTTGTTCAGATCGGTGAAAGAGGTATTTGTTTGCTTCATGATACCAAACCATATAAAATGTGTGTAACTTTTTTCCCTGATATGTATGAAAATGGAAAGAATTTCTGCTGAATAAAATGAGTTTAATAATCTTTTGCAATTAGGTAGAAAAATAATAATTCATGGCAATTAAATAGGAAGACATATGTGCCATGGTTTTATGTTTCCGATATAGAGCTGTGGCCACAATTTCAAAGTTAAAAATAAGTTTCTGAACAACTTTGTGAATAAGGGCAGATTCTGAAAATAAAAGTTATTTTAAATACTCAGTATCTGAGTTTCTAAAGGAAAAAAGACACATTGACTCTTTCCTGCTACCACAGAAAATATCACGGAAGTAACTGAGATAAATGCAGCGGAGTAAGGCAGGCACAATTGAAGGAACGCAAACTATAGAAGCAGAGGAACCTGCACTTTCTTGTTCTGTGTTGTATGGAGCAATTTACTTTTGCTGGTGCTGTTTGCTGATGTCTTTGTGGATTCTAGAGTTTTTTTTTGTAAAATAACACATGAATTTAAGGTGATGAATGCGAACCACACTGATGCAAGGCTTTGTTTGCTTAGCAGTCATGCAGGATACTGCATGGTTCTAGCTGAAATCACTTTTAAGATACATGTGCCAGTTTTGCTTAGAGTACTTTTTCATGTAATGGCTTAAAATGCTGACTTATGTGCTTGGGCAGGGCTGGGGGCTTTCTATGTTTCATAATTTTGTGGTTCTGTGCTATAAAACAAATGCAGGATTTTAGGAATTCTATCTAAATATTTTTTTATTATGAAAGTACAGGCTTGTTAAAAATGTTACTCTTACAGAAGGGTAGCAAAAGTAAGTGTGCAGGAATGAAGGAATCACAGTGGGGACTCCAGAATAGTCAAGTGCTTTCAAACTTGGAAGTGATGTTTGTGATCTGCTAGAAGGAAAGTTATGGCTGAGGAGAAGCTGTTGCTCATGATGCCATTGTATTTTAAGCTATTTCTGAAAGAGTTATGTATTGGGGGATTTTTAGCTTCCTCACCACTTCAAGCTTTTGATACTTTGTTTTCCCCCTGTTCATGGGTGAAAGTAGTTTCAAAGCACATCTGTAGCGTTCAGGCTACAGTGGAGGTACAAAGAATTCAGAATACTTGAGAAGACTTTCTGTTTACTTGAAACTATTTTTAGATATTTTTTTGGAAGTTTCTTAAAACCAATCACTTTTTTTTCACAGTTGTTTCTCAGTAATGTATTAGTCTGCAACTTAACTTGTAAAAATGTCTTTTTGCGTTGAAATGACAAAAAAAATGCAGCTTGTTAATTGGCAGTTTAAGGCTTCAGAAGTAGATAGTTTGAGGGTGCTGATATACTTTGTGTTCTATTTATTAGCTGTGTGTGCTGTGCATTGTTAATTAATCCACTTGAGCTTGATAGCAAAATATGTTTTCTTTCATAGAGTGAAGATACACAGCAACAAATTATCAGAGAAACTTTCCATTTAGTATCAAAACGTGATGAAAATGTCTGTAATTTCCTAGAAGGAGGATTGTAAGTATCAGGTTTGAAATAAATGCCCAATACTTATTGGCTAGCAAATGTTATTACTGCTGATTGTAATATAACTGTTTTTACAGTTACATAAATGCTGTGTCACTTGAGATATTTTAATAGAGAAAGAATAGTATCATGATGCACCAGGTATACATATTCTTTACTAATTGAAGCATACATATATATATGTATCAAAATGAATTAGTCAATAAAACTATTTTTTTTCTAGTACTGTAACTGACACAGTGGCACATCTAGTGCTATGACTGTTTCAGACAAATATGGGGAAGAAACAGGCAGATCATGCCTAACCAGTTGCCCTATAATCAAGCTAAAGATTTCTGGCCTCATTTGAAGAGGCATTGGCATTTGCCATAACCTTTGAGAAAATTAAAATATTCTGTAGCTGGTGCTTTGCCTTGAGCTCCTAAAAATTGAGTGGACAGCCTCTGATAGTAGGATTCCTCGGCCTTTTTATCAGGGTTCGGGCTTGCTATGTAAACTACGAAGAAAAAAAAAAGTTTTAAATGTGCTAACTAATGCAGTTTCAACCAAGGTATTTTAATAATATAGGTAGAGCAAGGTAGGAGGAAGGCCAGACTTACATCTGTCTCTAGATTCTTTCTTGAATCATCTTGGTTGTTTTTTTTAATGTGGACTTGCTTTAGTTGAAGAGAAGAAATTCTGAAATGGAAAAGTGTTTTATTTTGAGATATTAGTCATCAAGAGTAAATAGTTACAAAGCCACCTTCTAGGGAAGGGAGTTTTATAGTTGATGGAGTAAGTTCACAATCTCCAGTCTAAACATAGAGATTGTAATAGCCTGTTAAATACAGTAATTATGGAAATTCCTGATTACTGAAAGTTAGTATGTTAATGCCTAAATTTTCTGTGTGGAGTCATTTAACTGACTCTTAAGTTAAATGCTTAGCTGTACCATGTCAGCTGTGACGTCTTTTTCCTGATCAAGATGATTCCCAATTTTTTTATTTTATTATTTTTTAAACTAAAATTGTTCTTTTCCAGCTACTCAACTGGTGATTCTGTGGTTAGGTTCTTGGATATGATTTCAAGCTGTAAGCACGCTGGCTTGAATTCTGTAAGTGAAAGACAGAAGCTGTTTGGAGCCTTTTAAAAAAATCACAGCTGTGCAACAAAAAGAAACTAAGACAGAGGACATAGTTCTGGCTTTCTTCCTACTGCTCAATTCTGGAGTTACCATTTCAGTATATTTTTTCACCGTTTTTTTTTTTCGGGACCAAGATCACTGTATAGTTTGCAGTTTACCCAAAGGCCTCAATAGTTTATATATACTAACTCTGTGCGCTGAAGTATTTCAAAGAATTGGGTAAATAAAGCACAAAAGAGAAAACTTAAATTGCTGTTTCTTTCCACTTTCACATTTCTTTGTAACATTTTTGTCTGATTCTTCTTAAAGTTGTTCCTGCTCTTGAGGAACAAAGGGCTCCCCCTCCCTCCACCCAAGCGTTAGTGCAAGGCAATGTCTTTAAGCAAAAATGACCTCAAGTATTTCTTGTTCTTTTTATTTATTTACGTGTTCTATCCCTATATTAAAGATAGAAACTAAAGGGATGAGTTTTCAATGTGATTCAATTCTGGTGCAGAATTAAGGTAGAATTATGATGTTCGTAGCCATGTAGGTTCAGGCTACAAGATATTTTCATTTCTATTTGAGTGGGCCTCCTGCTGTTCAAAGCACAGATCAATGATCTGAAAAACATATCTTTTTATGGTTTATGTGCTTTCTTTGGGAAGGCTATAACAGAAGAGTGGAAGGAAATGTTTAGACCTCTTCTCTTCTTGTTCAGTAACTTGATGATTAGTGAGTCCATAGAAATTTAATTGCTTCTGTGACTTTAACATTACATCACAAACTGTTGGTTGTAGTGCAGTCTTATTTCTCAAGATGTCAAACATTTTGTAGCACAAGAGTGTTAGATGGTTATTAAGTGGACCATAAACCCGATTTAAGGCTTCTTCTGTAATCCAAATGCCAGTCTGCATTATAGCTTTCTTTTTCTGCTGATGCTCCTCTGAGAAGGGCAGGGGAGGATTCACAGGCATACTCTGTTAATCTGTAAAGTAGATTAATCTCTGTACAGTGCCCATTAGTGTGTAATGGAAGTGCATTTAATACCTATTTTTTGATGAAACTGCATGATCTGTTTGGATTGGTTCTAACAGAAAGGTTCATATGTTGATGTAATTATTATCCATATGGATAACAATAACTGTGCTTGTGTGGTAAATGTAACTTGGGGTGGTTGGGTACTTGGTATTCTTCTGTTGTAATTGTATCACAAAATAAAAGTTGTGATATATTTGGGTTTGGGAACTCTCCGGACAGCCATTAACAATAGGCCTTCTATTAATTGAAATAACTGTGGGGATTTGCCCAGCTTATCCTGAGATGCTAACTAAGCTTTCCTGTTTTCTTTCCTGTTTAGATTAATAGGTGGATCTGATAACAAACTAATTTACCGACACTATGCCACTTTGTATTTTGTCTTCTGTGTTGATTCTTCAGAAAGCGAGCTTGGCATTTTAGACCTCATACAAGTAAGTATTTTTTGCTGCTCTGTTTTTTTAATAAGTGGAATTCTACTCCTAAGTACCTTAAAACTTCAATATTTAGCTGTGTCTTTTTCTGTAGTATTTGGAAGTGAAGGTGACTTTCATACTGTGAAAATACCCGAAGTGCTGAGTGTTGCTTTTAGATTGTTTGCAGTTTTCTGGACTGTCTTTGAAAAAGTTGTTTCCCAAGTTGATAAGAAAGTAAGGAAAGAGTTTGTTTGGAACCTGCGGAACAATCAGCAGCTTTTTTTTTTTTCCTGCAACTTTTCAAGGCCCTGTTTTGGCTGCAGGTAAAACTGGTGCGGCTCAAACATTTGGTAGACAAGTTTAGAATATAAGAACCTTGATACATAAAGCTCTGTGTGGGTGTATACACACACATATATATATGTATTCACTACAAATATATAATGGATTAACACATCCAAAACCTACTTGAATGAAACTTCCCTTGTGCTTTATGAGCTTTTTGTGCTTTATGAGCTTATACCTTAGAAAATGAGTGCAAATGGTGCTCTAGGCATGTGTTCGGCACCAGGGTGGGTGGGTAGGGAGAGGTGAGGACAAAGATAGCCAGTATAGGTTCTTTCTGGATCTTAATAAGAAAGGCTTGACAACAAAATGGCTTAATAAGGTAACTGTTTAATAGAACGGAATAAAAGGAGGAATGTAGACAGTAAAAATCTTACACCCCTTCAGGTGCTGGGCATCCCATATTCATGCAGCATCTGATGGAGCCCAGGTGGATTTTCCCATGGTGTGCTGTGCAGAGCAGATCCTGTCCACGCAGAATAGCACTCCCTTTTTTGGACCTCTGAGCTATTATAGGATTTCCTCACAAGAAAACTCTATTCCTAAAGGTTGTTCTCATGAGAACTTCTTGCTGCACTTTGAGGTACAGGCAAGGCAGTGAAGGTTGGCGTGATCACCAGGACCAAGCAGGAGCTGCCTGCAGGCCCCTCTGTTACACTGAGATGGTTGAGTTTATCCTGCAGCCAAGGAATTTGTGCAGCACAGCACAGGCCTGTGCCTATGTAGTTTAAGTGTTACGTGGATCACTAACTCCTAAACATGCAACAGTCTCTTGGTCAGGATCAATACATTCCACTCGTTGATACGCCTACAGTTTAACTTTCCCAAAGACATTATAAGTTATAGATTACATTAATAAGATACAGGCTTCTCAAGCCCAGTAGAGCAAATATGGCCTTTTCAAGATCACTGACTCCTCGAATATAATGTCTTCTGCAAGCCTCCCAATACAGCATGTATGTTTTAAACTGTTAAATATGGTTGTGTCAACTCAGCAACAAAAATCATGTCTGGTGATATGAACACTCTTATGTCAAGGGAACTCTGACTACACCAGTGATTTTTCAACTTAAAATTTGCACATAAACATTTTCATTGATGATTGTTAATGTAGTCAGATGTGGCAAAAAATAGTTTCATACCATTCAGCAATGTATGTCATTACATAAAATGAGTCTCAGATATATATATATGTATGATTCTCTTGCTGTTAAGCCTTTCAAAAGCTTGCATATCAAGAGAATTGATTTATTAGATAAGTAAAATCTGTGGTATCCTGCGTCATGGGACTGTATCTATTGATTATTTCACTGCAGAAAGCACTGTGAGACCTAAGGTCTGCAGGGAAATGTGAGGCCTTTTCTTGGAGCTGAATAGCTTCTCATAGTCGCCTATTAGCGTTCAGAACAGCTCTTCAGGGTTCAGTGCTCTTCTGGACAGTAGGTCCAAATTCTCTTTCCAAGTGGCTGTGTGGGTAGCAGGAAAGAAACTCTTTTTCTATATTCTTATATCATCTTTGGTCATAGAAACATTCTGCAATAGCTGAACAGTGCAAGCTACTGAGTGAGGTACACAATGGCTTTACCTGTTCTTAGCCGTTTGTTGTACAGAGTTGCGTAATTGCTTGTTACTTAGGGTGTCTTCTTACTTGGAACTGCTAAAATATTTATGAACTGAGAAAAGAAGCATGTTAAGGTTTTGTGTGACTTAGGGATGTTTTTCAGATAAAGTGGATATTATAATCTTCTTATGCTTAGTCAGATAATAAGGATAGGAAAGACTATCTAGGTCAATCAGTCTGATCTGTTATATTTTGCAGAGCCACTATGCAAATTCAATTAAGATTTTATTCATTATGGTGTATTAAAAATGTCACAACAGTACTTTGGTTATTTCAAGTTACGCAGTGTAGCCTATATTTTACTTCAAGGTGTTGAAGGAAATTGCTTGAGCTTACTACTACCTGTATTTGTAAAGCCCTCAAACTCTCAGAATTAGGGAGATCTTAAACTTTTCTCTAAATTGTGTTGCATCTTGTGCCAGGAGTACTTTGATGGATTTCAATCTGTCTGTGTTTATATTTCACATCTTTTCCATTGTGCCCTGGTGTTTAAGGACATGTCAGTATAATTACTTGAAGAAAGCAGAAATAATAGAAATGCTATTTCTATTTATAGAAATGCTTTGCTTTTTTCTGACCTGTATGATTTTGTTTATAAATTCCCTGCCTATGGCAGTGGGGTTGGGTCAATGATCTTCAAGGTCCCTTCCAACCTAAACCATTCTATGATAAATACAGTCTCACCACAGTACCTGTAGCTGTTTTAGTATTCCTATTTCTCTAGATCATTGTAATTCAACCATTTGATTATAGTAGAAAGTATATGGAGATTAATTAAACATTTTTAATTTCCAGTCTGGCTGGCTCACAAAAATGATTTGTTTAATCCTCTTAGCAATAGCAATCAGAATTAAATATATCTTACACTGGAAAAGCGCCCTCAGAAAGTTTATTATTACATCGCAACCCCACCTGCAACACACTGGGACTATATACACATACACATCTACTCAAGCAAATAAGCTTTGTCTGTTTTTTGTTGAGAAATGTTGAACCATTTTCATACATCTTTGTTTACTATAGTTCAGAGACAACACACACAAGAGTAAATGATCTCGAGTTTGTTATGAATCATACTGAGCATATCCTTACCAATATACTGAATTGTTTAAATAAGTAGTTATGTAGAGGGGCAGTTTATGATTTCATGAAAATAAACTGGTGAAATGAATCTAGAACTCAGTCTAGCACTTACGAGTTTCCTGTCTTGTAAACTGAATACATCTATAGTACATTAGATTACACATGGCAATCTGCAGTTCTTTACAGCATAAAGGTTTTGTTGTAATACTTAAGATCCTTCTGTGAAGGCCACTTATATCACCATTAGGTCAGAGCTGTTTCACAGGTGAGTCTTCTTGGCTCAGGCTTAATGAATGCACTGTGTGTGTTACAAATCGTAGACTCTGCCTCGGATTTTATACTGTGTTCCAACTAGATCTGTTTGAAAACCTCAGGCAAATTCATACTGTTATATTTTTTTTCCATTTTCTTCCTCTGTTTTAATACAAACACAAGATTCTGTGTATTGTTTTTGATTAATTGGATGGAGGAGAGGTCAACATCTGTGCTATTCTTGGTAGGTTTCGCAGTCTTTTGGATTCAGTGTAAATTATGTCATGAGTTGTAGCTATTTCAGACTCTTCTTGTTAGCCTGTGAAGTGTAAGGTTATAGCGCATGGAAATAAAGTACATAAGAAAATGTAACTAGTTGTAGACTGCCATGAGGAAAAATTGAGTGACATTGACAACGGTACCTAACTATCTTATGGCCTATGTCAACTCTAAGCATTTTTGATGATTTTAGCCCATTGCTGTACTTCCAAGACAAGTTGGCTCAGTTAGCAGCTAAATCTGTGAGGTCAGTCTTCCATGAAAAGTTGTATATAGCCTTGCAAGATAATGTTGTTCAGTGAAATGCCGTGCAGCTCACAAAAGATCTTTTTCTCAGTTATTAAAGATAAATCATCCTGGGGGAGGCATAGGACTTGGATACCTGTTTTGGCAGAAAAATCCCTAACTAGTTCTCAGTTAACACTGTTAGTTTAGTTTAGAGATGGATGGAAAGTAAAGGGCAGGAATTAAGAACAAAACCAACATTTTGACCCAAAAAGCATTATTGGTAATGCATTAAGCCTATTGGTAGGTCTGTTTGAAAGACCTAATAGACTCCTTTTTTGACTAATCAGCAGGACTTGTACAGTCTTTCCCTTACTCTGTAATCTTGGCATTCTCTGCATAAGCTGTGAGTAGTTCTAAAAAACAAATTATTGAAAGAAAACTGGGGTATCAGTGTAAGCATAGGAAAACACAGCAGGCATGCCAAGGATTTATGAATTAGAAAGGCTGTAGAAACACTAGTTGACTTCTTATGCTTGCAAAGATATGTGAATGATGACTTATTAAGGGTCACTTGTAAAGTAGAAGAGAAACCAGTCTTGTTTATGGAGAGAACTGGCTATATGATCAGACTGTTATGTTCTAGTTGGAGCCTCAAGTAGCATTTGAACAGTCAAAAGCAGTGAAGGAGAGGACTCTCCATGGGCAGATTGAATTAATTCTGTCTTAAGGTTTGCTATTGCTGTTTAGCCAAGGAAGGAGGATGGGATACAGGCACACAGGCCTCAGGCTGCAGGGAGTGCCACAGCCTTACACTGCTTACATGGAACAGCGGTAACAACTGCTGTGTGAGGTGTGAGCAAGTGGACGACCTGCTGAGCCTGGTGGCAGAGCTCAAGGATGAGGTCGAGAGACTGAGGAGTATCAGGGACAAGGAGAGAGAAATAGACTGGTCGACCCAGGCCTCGAGCTCCTTGAAAGAGAGACCAGGGCAGACACCAGAAATTAAGAACGACCGTAGGGATGTCATCTCTCTGCCCGGTAGGGCTGAAGGGAGGGGAGGCCTTCTGGATAATGGAGAATGGAGGCAAGTCCGTGCCAAGCGCAGCAGGCGAGCCCCCTCCTTGCCTGCCTCCCCCCCTCTTGTACCATTGTGCAACAGGTATGAGGCCCTGAG
>VUYV01000661.1:87416-143193 GCA_008711295.1 Anarhynchus alexandrinus | reverse complement strand
CCCCATCCCTGGAGGTGTTCAAGGCCAGGCTGGACGTGGCCTTGGGCAGCCTGGTCTAGTGGGAGGTGTCCCTGCCTATGGCAGGGGGGTTGGAACTCGATGATCTTCAAGGTCCTTTCCAACCTAAACCATTCTATGATTCTATGATTCTATGATATTCTTGATATGAGTCACTCCTGTTCTTCTTACTTAATTTTTTGTACCTGCTTTTGTTAGTATTTGACATTATCTAGCATCAGATGCCTTTAATTGATTAGGTGTTCTGATTTTTCTGCTAGCCTTGTTATCTTCCCAATATTAATGTATGTCTTATTCCTTTGTTGTCTTATTTGCCTAATTAAAAAATGAGCCCTTCATGGTAGAAATGGTGTTTTGACATATTGCTGAGTATAGTAGGGAGCTTCTGGCTTGTATATATCCAATAACAGTATGGTATTTTGATTCATGTACTTTATTCTCCAGGTGTGGATCTGGCTTTATTAAGCATATTTACTACAAAATAAAGGGGTGTCGGGTTTCCTTTTTTCTTTTGCTTTTTTTTTCTTTTCTTTTTTTTCTGTTTACTTGCATGGAGATGTGCACAGGTTTTTCTTTGAACTGTAAAAGATTATGATTTTAAAAATGAAGCACAAGGGGGCGCTAGTAATTCATTGCACATGCATCCTTATTTTCCTGCTATTTGACTCATTTATTTATGTTTCTTTCCCAATAACATCACAAAGTGCATTTGAACTCATATATGGGGGGTGAGCTGGTGGGTGTATCCTGAAACAATTGGTGTGTTTTCTCTGCTGGTTATTTTGATCTACTAGTCTGCAGCACCTGAAGTAATTACCGAAGGGCTTAAATTCTAGCACTGCTTGCCATAGTGTGCAATTCATTCGAATCTCAACTAAAGTTATGATGAAAGTGGCTCTAATTTTATTTACCATATTGATTGTTTGAAGGTGTCTTAACGTAGGTCAAGGAATGTTAGTGTAAAAAATCTGTCCTACCTTGTAGACTAAGACCAGTTATTCGTAACAGATGTATACCTTGACAGTGCTGGCATTACTCTGAGTGAACTCTCTGTCACGAACGGAAGATTGAGCAAGTTTCCAACGTTTCCATGAGAAATCCTTAGCCAGTGAAAAATCTCTATGAAGACTACTCAGTCCCAGCTGATTTCCCTTAGATTAAAAAATGTTTGTGTGCGTTACTGGTTTGCAGGCAGAGGTCTGTGAGTTCGTACAGTGTGTGGTATTGTCACTTTGTAATGGGTAAATTACATATTGTACTATGTAATGGGTCATAGTTACAATGGTAAAGTAACCATTGTAACTATGAATCAAGTGTTATAGGAGAAGCCCTAGTTACTGGAAGAAGGTCACAAAAATTAAACTTATGTGTTACTGGTGTGTGGGCGTACATACTGCTACTAAATACACGTGTCTGTGGGGGCCATTTTTGAGGATTTTTGAGTTGTTTGTTTTTAACGTGTTCCTTTGTTTTCCAAGGAACTAGATGGATGTCAAAGTCAGAGTATGTAAATTCATGGGCAAACTTGGTGATGTATATGAGGAATATTTTCTTTTCTTTCTGTCCTGGTTTCAAATAGTGTCAAATTGTTAGCTCTTGTAATTCAAACCTTTGGATAAAGGTTACGTTTACACTCTGTTTCCTATCTTCTTCCTGCAGCTAATACCAAACAGCACTGTCCTTGTAACCACATTCTTCTAAGGTACAAGGAAAGTAAGAGAAGGTCTCTGGTTATTTGTCTTGCTGCACATAGTTGTGAACTGTGTAGTTTGTTCTGCTTAACATATAAATTTTTTTTGTTTGCTCGCCTCCCTTTATAGAAGACTGTTATTATCACAACAAATTAACAACTAATTGAAGAAAAAAATAAAAAGATCTGCTTTGCTTAGCTTCAGTATAATTTAACATAAGCATATTCATTTACTTAGTTAACTGTTGTCAGTGAACTTTACTGTCTTGAGTCTGCCTGTGAAAATGCTCTGTGTTCCTAGTTTAAGTTATGAATTGATATTTTGGTATTAAAGAGTAATCTTTGTTCTAAATGCATGGAACGTCAGTTAGATGTAGTTTGGCTTTAAAATGGAGATTGGTAATACTAGTAATAGCAACAGCAGAGTGTGATCCTCTTTTCTTTTATAGTGTAAGCAGGATCTGAGACCGGGAACTCAAATGTAAAAGTAATCTTTCTTGACGTGCAAAGTTGACAACTGGAAATGGCTAATGTCAAGTAGACCTGTTTCACTGGGTCTGTAAACATAAATATGTATCTATAGAAGCAGGTCTTTTATCCACTTTATTTTTGTCAGCAGAACATGGTTTCTTACTATTATTTCTCTGTGCCTAGGCAGTTTGAAATCTGGTTCCTCTCAAAGACTAAGATGGAATTAATAAACCATGTTGAAAAGAGAGAATCAAAACCAGGTGTTTAACTTCTTCCGTATTGCTGCTTTAGGGTTTGAGTTTAGAGTTGAAAAAAAAACCAACATACACTGACAACTTAATAAATAATATTAAATGTCTATTTGACAAAACGGCCTTGAAACATATAAAACTGAGATTAAAATTTTCCACAAGTTTCAGCTGATTTACTAGTCATTAATAAATGGTCTGTAAATTTTTACAGAAATTCTTTTTAATTTTGAGGACCCTAAGCTCTCAAACTGAAGCGTGTGTTTAACTTAGAGGTCTTGACAGTTCTCATTGAAGTCAGTAGGAGTTACCCCTTGCATAAAGGGAACTGTTCTTATACCTCTTATAAGACTGGAGCCTTTGTCAGCACTCACCACAAGCACATGGTGATTGGCATTCAGGAGCTTCAAGAGTGCAAGTACAGTCATCTTTTCATTATCTGGCCTGAATGGGGGCTGGGATGCTCTTAGTGTACCAAAACTGGCTAACATAAGTACCAGGGAATCTGTTACAGAAGTATTCAGAGCAGGGTAACATACAGTCCATGTGTGGCAGAGATCATCAGTGGCTGGACTGCAGCAGCTGCTTGGATTTTTCTGCTTTGTGCACTTGCAGTCTAGATTCAGGGAGGGGCTATTTGCCTTGGTACAAACTGCTGGACTTTTCTAAATTTAGGTGGTGGTATGCCTGACAGGATAAGCAGGTGCCACATTAAGACAAGTACCTTTTTCTTTGGTCTGTCCTGAATTCAGCAGGTCTAAATGAGGTGAAAGCTGCTGTACTATTGCTGGAAGCCGTAATGCTGACAGATTTGCATGATGCTGACAGTTTGCATTGCACATGTGTCTCTGTGTGGCAAAGTTAAGAGTAGACTGGTTAACTGGGAGATTTCTGCAATGTAGTAATTGTTAATAATAATAATAATAATAATGAAAAAAAACGTAGCTGATTGTTGCTTAATAATTGGGTTCTAGCGAAATGGGAAGGAACACTTGGAATCACAGCTGAGAAGGTTGTAGCATAGATGATGTTACTGTTTTTTCAAGGTGCAACTACTGTTTAAAACTGTGTGACTTTTAGCAGAGTTGTAACATAAACTGACTTGTGCCTATAGTTTTGCCCTCTACATAACACACTTTTGTCATAATAATGTTATCCACATAATTTCTGTAGATGCTTTTAATGCCTTAAAATCTACCCAGGCCTTATTTTCTGTATTTGCTTTTGTTAAACCTCACACCTGATGGAACTATTGAGTTTCTGTTAAAGCTTTTTTTTTTCCTCTTTACAGGTATTTGTGGAAACACTAGACAAATGTTTTGAAAATGTCTGTGAACTGGATTTAATATTCCATGTAGACAAGGTACTGTGATGAGCTCCTGTAATATTTCTTGTCAAGTAAAATGTTTGGTTCAACAGGTACTTGGTATTAAACTCTGCAGTGATTCTACTTTTATTGTTAGTGAAATCTAGACAGTTCCTATCAACATATTATTTTTAAGACTTGAAAGCTGTGGTGGAACATGTCTTTCTGAGGAAAAATAAAATAATGTGGGAGATTTGCATAGTGTTCTTGCACGTATAATTGTCAAATTGGAGACATCTGAATATTCTCAGAGTAGGACTTAGTTTCAAGAAATAATTTGTTCTATTTTGTTTATGGTTAGGTATTATATTATTCAGAATTGAATTGTTATGGGGTTTTCCAGTTAGGGCCGGTAGTTGCCTTTGAAATGCTGTGTTTATGTAATTTAAATGCTGTCTGCATCTTTCTCTTCTAAATCTCAAACAGACATTATGTCTAAATGTGTCTTTGCACATTTAGAAACAATCTTGTTTGAATATTCCTAGCTATCAGGAAAAAGTGTTTAATTTATTAATCTAGTTTTGAGAAATGCTATTACTATAGTAATCTTGCATTTAAAAGGACATTGGCACCTCTTGGTGTAATACCTAAAATGCTGAGAATTGAATATACAGAATTTATTCATTCAGTTGCATTTCATGCCTACTGTTGTGTTCTGTGCAGTCACCATTCCCCATCTGTGAACATCTTTTTGCATCAACAGCAAAAGACATGAAAGGAAAATAAGACAAAAATCACTAAAAGTGGACTAAAAGTAGTAACAAGTCAAGTATCTGAAATAACCATTTGGAACTGACTCATTTTGTTTTAAAATCAGGAAGTTCTTTTGGAAGAAACACTTGTACCTTGACCAGACAGTGAAATGCAAATGACCTTGAGTAGGTGTTTGAACTGATACCGTGCTCATGACAAGTCATTAGGATTTCTAACCTGGCTGGAACACGTTGGCTGGTTCCAAAATGGCAGATTAAAGTACAAAAGAATTTATGAGTGGTTTATATATTGGCTTCTAAGCTTAAAGAACCCAGATACTGCAATCGTTTTCTGGCAAGGAGTTTGATCTTTGTCTTTCGCTGCAGAATACTTTGGCTGCAGTGCAGTCTGAGCTCTTGCTCTGTAGCATGTTTCATTCAGTAGCGTTCCATAAAATAAGTAGTCTTTTGTATTTTGTAGGAGAAACATCTTTCTAATAAAATGTAGAGAACTTAGGTGCTTCAAAATGTGAAATTTCTTGAAGAATATTTTACTTTGTTTAGGATATGAGATGATATTTTTTGCTTGAAAACTATTTGTCAAAGTGAAGCTAAAATGTAACTGTTTCATTTGATTTACTAAAAAACTGCATGAGAATCCCATTAAATGTTTAGGCTAGAATTTTCAGACTCTGAGGAAAATGTGAACCCTAAACACTAATTAGATTTTTTAGCAAAAGTAGCCCATTTCCAAAATAAAAGATCAGTGAAACCTTTGAGTTAAAAATTTTTTGAATGTGGCATTAACCAGTGCAGTGATTTTGAACTTGAGCATAAGTCGACAAAAGAATACAATAAAGAAAGCTGAACTTCTGCAGTAATGCAGTACAGTAGCATTAGTTGTGCAGTTGTGACTAATCTGATGTCATCTTCATCCTTTTTTTTTTTCCTCTAGTGTAATTGGTTTGTAAGACTTGCTTTATACCATAATGTAGGATCAAAACACTTGATTCGGTACAGTTTAAGTCCATTAGTGTTCTTGTAGATCTGTAAGAAAAAGCCAGGAAGATGTATCTGAGAATAAAATTACAGTATTAAATTCTCTTTAAACTGCTGATAAGGTCACCTTGTCGAGAAGCAAAATGCATTGAGTCTTCTGAGTTGCAACACATTAACTTTCTCTTGTCAGGTATTCGTGGTCTGGCTTGGTAATAGATTTCAAGTGTGCAACAGGAAAAACAGCAACTGCTGCTGGATGTTTGGTCTGGACAGAATTTTGGTTATAGTGGATACTTACATGTGAAAGCTGAAACATTTCAAATATTTTTATTTCGAGTGGTCTGGTGTTGGGAAAAGTGAGGATTGACTGGTTGATTTGGATGAGATTTGATCTGTGTCCTCAGTTCTTGATGGAGTTACGGAAGGTGACTTTCTTCCAAACATATTGCTAGAACTGCCTAAAACCCAAGAAATAACTTTCTTGTATAAAATGATGTAGCATGTAGAAGAGTTAAACTATGTAACCTCAACAGCTGTTGCCTCTTTAGTAGCATTTTATGTGGCATTTCTGTAAGGAAACATTTACCTTCGTCAGGCAGCCATCATTGTACAGAACCTAATGATAGGTTATAGTAACCTGGAGCAGAGTTTGTTACTTATTCAAGAAGAATATTGGTGTAGTACTAGAAATTAATTTGGAGAATGGAATATAGGTGGGAATGAGATAGAGTTTCTTATTTGCTGTAGCAGGCAAGGATTTGGGGTTTCAGGGAGTGTAGTTTGTACAGGAGAGAAATTGGGCTTCTCTTCTACAGATCAGCTGTATTAAAAATAAACAAACTTGCTATAGCAGGAGCAAAAGGTTTTCCAGAGAAGGAGGTTAATTTCAGTCCTGTACTGATTCCTACACTGAGTCCAGGAGCATAATGCTTTCTGATGGAAAAGGCATCACAGAAAGCTATCATAAGCATCAACTAAAATACTAGAATACATTCAGTTAGGGATGTGCGGAAATACTTTTATTTTTCCACAAGTTTTTGGCACCTATTGAAATATCCCTGGGAGTATCATGATCTCTTCCAAGAGTTTATTGTCTGACCAGAACAGTGGACCGTCCAGAATCAGATTGCAGCTTGAAGACAAGAAAATGTGTTTGCCAAATCTTCCTGGGAGAGTTTTTTTTTTGATACATTCCTTCTCCACATTCGTTAAAGCATGCATTCATACTTTTAGACAGGACATGGAATAGCAGTAGGAAGAACTCTTGATTTTTGTAAAAAAAACCCTCAAAATTATTACTACAAAATGGAAATTTCAGATTTTGAAAAGCTGAGGTTCTCAACAGTTTGGTCTCTTTTAGAATATAAATGTAAGAGGTGTATTCCATGTGCCTTCTGTCTTTCACTTAAACAGTATTTTGAGTACACTCTTGAAGTGTATTTTGCACTTCATTGCCACTTAATGCTTTCAGAATTATTTTTGTTTCTTTAGGAAAATAATCAGTGAAAATTTTAAGTAGAAAAAGTAGAGAAAATGATGCGTATTTGTTAATTTAATACGTATTTGCAATGAAAAAGAAAGAAAAAAATAGTTAATATTAAAAATTTGTGTCTTGCCACTGCTCATATTTGGGCAACTTTTGTTAGTAGTGTTTTATTCTTATAGTATATTTAAGAAAAGGGAGTAAATGGATTGCAATATTTACATATTACTGGTCACGGGTGTGATTTTGTTTCGTTACAGCATAACAAGTAAAATGTATTGTATTCTGTTAGAGAATCGTCCCTTTAGAAGTAAAACGTGCCAAGAAAAAAAATGGTTAAGCTACTATGTCAATCCATGCTTTATAAACGTTTTTAAATACTGAGAGTTAGACTTGCATATTGTGTACAAAAAGTAGGAAAAAAAAATACCGAGAAAGGTTAGAAGCATGACCCAAGGTATGGAGCAGCTCGTATGGAAGAAATTGTTAAATATTCAAGATACTGGAGGCAGAGAAGTAAGAAGTGTATAAAAAAAGTGTTGAAGGGCCTGAAGAAAAGGAACAACTGTGTTTCTCAGAAATAAAGAACAGTGGCATATCAGACAAAATTTCAGGAAGTAAGTTTGAAACAAAGAAAATGTTTTTTTCATGATTGATAATTAAATTAAGGAATGCCATTGTCCCATTTTATCATAGATACCAAGAATATTATAAATAAGTTCAAAAGTGATTAACCAAATGAAAGTCTGACAGAGGCTATAAAATACAATAATATAGCAAGAAACAGCAAACAATCTGTGTGTCAGGAATCCTTAAGTTGGAGATATTTGGAAGCCAAAAATTTATATCAGGATAAATAGTACCCTTAATATTTCTTGCATAATTTTTCTAAGTGTCAATTGGTGAATTTTTGAAACCAGATAATGAACTAGGTGCATTTTGCCTCTGACTTAATAAACTTTAAGCGTGTTTTTTTAAAGCCACTTGTGTGATGGAAAGGTAAATGTTATGATGTGCATCTTCTGTAATGCGAATATACCGAAACAACTACTCAGCAGTAATTTGTGTTGCTTTAGCTTGTACTGTATGCTTAGTAGAGGACTTTCTGAGAGCAAAATGATTATAAATCAATTCTTTAAAGCACCACAGGCTAGAGTAATGAAATAGTTTCTTTACAACTAAAAAGAATAAGAAAGGTATTTTCTTAATGTTTTGATGTAGAATACTAGGACTTCCTCTGTGGACTAGTGTGCTTTTGAAAAAGGATAATCCCTGCTGTTCTTTCTGTCTGTAGAGCTTATTGTAGTATTTGTAAACCTCCATATACAGTCGTGATTATGAGCAATTTTTTTTGGTGAGAAGCTGTATTCAGAATTGTATTCATTCTCCTCCTTCACTGCATCCATCGTAATAAGGATAATGGCAATAACTGCCAAAGGCTGGATATTAACACTAGTCATACAAGTATACTGCTGTTCTGGACCATTGTGGCATCAGTGCTACAGGTGGCCAGAAAGCTGAAGTTGGCCATCTGCAAATAGTGCTCCCATGTCAATTATTTCTTAATCTGTAGCTTGCTAGCATGTTGCAGATTTCTTTCATATCTTACACCAAGGGTAATTGATGCCTTGGTGAGATGCGTTCTTTGAACCTGTAAATTAAATTCTTTCAGGATCATGCAGTGATTGTCTTGTTTTGTTGTTGTGGTTGGGCTACAATCTTACTTCTGTAATCAGAGGTCTATGTGCTCAAGAAGCCTTTTTTTTTTTCTTTTTGATTTGTAAAATAGTAAAACAGTTCAGCTTCTTCGTTCTTAGAGTCATAGAATAATTTGCACTGGTAGTAACCTCTGAAGGCCATGCAGTCTAGTTCCTCTGCTCAAGTTTGGCTACTTCTTGAATTTGTGTCTGTCTTCATGTTGTACAAAATGCATCAGATAGGTCATATCATAGAGTTGTTCCCTGAACTGTCATACATAATGTGCACTTGTTGTAGAGAACCTTGCACCACTGTTTTAAGGTGGTGTTACCAACTGGGCCTCTTACTAGCACCTACTAAGCAATATCTCTGCATCTTCTACCAGGTTGGAAAAAAAAAACAACCAAACCAAAAACAGCCCCCCTCCCAAAACCAAATGCAGTCCACAGGCATTTGTTCATGCTTTCAGTATTTTAATACCATATGCAGAGATGCTACTGCATGTGCTCTGAATTCATAGTTGAAGGTGTGTTTCATTAAGTAATATGTTCAGTGATGTTTAGTATGTCTTTCAATCCAAGTGATGATAGAGAACATTGCTATTAATGATACTGTTTTCTAAAACTTTTGGAGATTTGTTTGGACACCTGTGTAACTGCCTGTGATCCTTCCACAGTTATTCTTTAAAGCATTTATTACACTTGAGAAATAGTAAGTGTTAGTATGTTCCAGAGCAATTTAATAATCTGGCTTTTGTGAAGTTGGCTGATGCAAAACCAGTGTATTTAGAAATGCAATGAATTGGTCTTTCCTATTTTCATATATATGTATACATGATTTTTTTTTCTTTTGTATTCATATATATATGTATATATACAGACACTTTTGGTATGATTAATATTGCTGACATATGCATTACACTTTAATTGTCCCTAATTCTCTGCATCTAGCTTTTTCCAGAAATTTGGATTTTCTGCCTATAATGGATAGAGCAAGTTTCTGGCTCTGAATCATTTACTAGTGAAACTCTCTCCACATCATGAAGTAGCATGTTTTTACCATAAAATCGTAAGATAATTCAATTATAGACCTTGGCAGGTGCCTGGTACAGCCAGGGTCAGCCATGGGGTCAGACCAGGCTGCTCAGGGAGGGAGGGAGCCTGCATAGCTGCCAGGCAGCCTGTGCTACCACTCACTTCTCCTCCTGGAGAATGGTTTCCTTATGGCAAGTCTCAGCCTCTCCTGTCCCTGACCTGTCCACTGTGCCCCTCTGAAAGAGCCCAGCTCCCCAACAGCCCCTTGTAGGCACCACAAGTGCTAGTAGGTGCCCCCAAGCCCCACCTTGTCCAGGCTGAACCAGCCCTGGTGCTCCATCCTCTCTGCCCAGGATGACCGCACTACCCCAACTGTTTTGGTGTCCCCCTGCTGAACTCACTCCAATTTATTGATGTCTTTCTTGCACTTACAGGACCCAAACTGGACACAGTATTCTAGATGTAGTCTAATACGTTATTTTTATGGTTTGAAGAACCCACAACAATTTATTGTCATTTAAACAATTATTCTCTCACCTGATGATCCCTCCCCATCCAGGAAGGGGAATTGGGGAGAAAACAAGGAAACCCGAGGGTTGAAATATAAACAGATTTTAATAGAATAAGAGTAGATAACTAACATTAATAATGCTGAAGAACCATTATTGATCCTGATGCCAATATAAAACACACAAGGATTATACTGAGCCCATTCTATCCATAGGAAGCTGTGTACTCCCAGTAGTGACAGCAAACGTGGGACACTGTGAGTGCTACGGCTTCGGGAGGAAGGGAAGGGCTCAGGGGTCCGGCCCTGGGGAAAGAAGTTCTCTGGATTGCAGCCATCAGAGGACAGAGCACTTCTCAGAAAACTTTTTAATCTGTATTGAATGTGATATTCATGGTATGAAATAACCCTGTTGGCCAGCTTGGGTCAAGTGCCCGGGTCTCACTCTTCCTCGTCCCTGCATCTGGCGAGCTTGAAAACACTGAGACCTTGAAGCCTGCATACCATAGCTGGCTATAAAGTAAGTATTTTCACAAATTCAGACACTAGTCTTCTAAAAGTGCAGTTTTCCTTAGCATTAGAAGAGACTTTACTGAAAAGTAAAATTACTGAAAGAGAAATTAATCCTGTTTCGCTCAAACCAGGACAATTATATTTTTACCATGTAACACTCTAGAGGAAAAAATGATCTCTGTTATGAGTGGTGTTGACAGGACTGTAATTGCTTACCTTTACCTATTAGGATGGAAAAATAGCCGAAACAGGCATAATTTAATTACATTTCTTTTTAAATGCACCTTGTAATCTATTTCAGAGAAACCAGAACACTTGTGAAAACCTAATCAAATGCTCAGTCTCTTCAGTCATTTTGGTGTAGGTTTCACATGGAGTTCAGCTTGTTATCTTAGACCTTTAGCATCTCAGCTTTTCATATCAGTAAGCTGCTAGAAATTACCTGAGAAAAGCGGTCTTTTTTTTTTTGTAAACACATCACTCATTATTTTTTGTTTTATTTTAAAGCAGAAATAAATAATTTGTAAGGTTCAAGGCCTGTTCTTTTAGATTCTTTTGTTCTGTCCTGCTAGGCTTTGTTTCAGGTATCGTCCGCAAATTAACAATGGAAATATTCTTTTGAGTTTAGAGTGAATAGTTTCTGAATTTTGGGGTTACTAGTTGAGGCCAAAGTTGCAGCTGGACTTTCTTCCTTGACATCACCAGCTCTGCCAAAAAGAGCAAAATGAGAAATACTCCCCTAAAATCTGGAGGTGATGACTGCTGTTGCTGTTTCGGATCCAGCAGCATTTTTTAAAAGAAACTAAAATCCTAATCTATAATCTGCAGTAGCAAGTGATGGTATTTGCACTGTTATACTCTATTTTTATTGAGAGGTGGAAAAAAACCACTTCATAGTAAACTCTCAGATTAGATAAGACTAGCCAGAAAATTTTCCACTTGTGTAGGGAGACGTGTTATTTCTTAGTCCTTCTGTAAGTCTGTATAATGTCCCTTCAGAAACCACAAAAGACAAAAAAAAGCGCCCAAATTTCACAGCATGTGAAAAATACTTGCTTAGTAAGTTCTTGATAAAATAAAGTAAAATATAACCAAAATCACCAGATAAGTACTGTATTATGAAGACCTTTATAGTTCTTATATTTTGTTTCTCGTGGCTATGCATATTGTAATAGCTAGTCTTTGTATATTCTGAAGAGAGTCCCACATGACTTAAAAATTGTGGAGTAGTCAAGAAGGCCAGATAAACCTGTGCAGAAGCTTAAAAACATAAGTGATCTTGGAATGGAGTGTGATTGTGATTGAAGCTGCAAATCTGTCTACTTCTAAAACACATTTCTTGTGCCATCTGCTGACTAAGGTGTTATCAAACCTGGTATTGTGTTGATTGGCTTAAACTCTGATTCTATAATACCTTTAGCCAGACCTGTTTAAAGTGTCAGCCTTCATGACTATCACCAGTGGTAGATGTGTGTTGTGTTCTAAATGCCATTATTGGTTATTGTTAACTTTTTGATTAACGAAAAAAAATATACCATTTTTGTGTCTATTTTAATATTCTTTTTTTATAATAGTTTCCATATTAACATCTTTGATGTTTTCTTTTTGATACTAACAACATTTTAAATCAACTTTTTGCATCAGCTTATATTATCAAGCCTTCCATATGAGTAAAATTGACAGTTGCCCTAAAAATCAATATTTTTTCAGTTGATTCTGTTGAATACATTGTGTCTTCCATCAGGTGTCTGTGAAATAATTCTTCTTAAATTTGTAACCAAATGCAAATTTATGTAAATTTTTTTATTTTAGTATTTTAGGTAGCCCATACAATGTGTTTACTAACTCCTGTTTGTGTACAGCTATAAACTGTTTCCTTATGCTATAAGTGAAATCAAGTCTTCAGTAGAAAGAAGTAAATACTGGTGATGTCTTTCAGTGCATTTGGATTGTCAGTGCAGAGTAAATTAATGTTAGATTGCCATGGTTTTTATCTTTTTTTCTGATTGTGATGCTAACAAGCTTTTAAATTCACCTAATGAGAAGCTAGGAGAATTAATTCCTTGGCACCACTTTTATATTATATTTCTTAGCTTGATATGTTATGAGGGACATACATATGCCAGGACTAAGAGAGTGGCTCAGTAAGGATTGTTAATCTTTCTCATAAGTATTTCATTCTTAAAGCTCTACTCAGTAGCAACAGGCAGAGAGGAAGAGCTGTTTTCAGCCTCTCTAAGCACATTCATTGTAAGTTTCTACTGAAATATACTAATGTTTTATCAGGGAAACAACTCTTCAGTTTTGTTTTTGAGGTATGGGAAGTGTGGCGGCTTTTGATATACTACTTGCAACTCGTATTTAGATTTCTTTGATTTAGAGATTTACTTCTATCCTTGAGCCGCAGGGAAATTGCAAGAATATCCAAAATAATAGCAGAATTATACTTTGAAGTACTGAATTGTACAATGTGTTTATTTCAGAAAAGTAATAAAGTGTTCCTTGTCTTCAGAATTATAATGGGATTAAAATATTATAAACTACATATTAAATCTGGATTTTTACTAGAACGTATGTGGAAGAATTATTTTTTTTTTTTAGATTAGTCTTTAAATGAAGTGCAAATACAGACTCTGAAGCAGAGATTCGTGAACCAGGGCTTACATCCCCAAATCAGGGTTGCAGGGAAGAGGGATTTTAGACATACCCATTTCATTCATGTCCCCAGCTGGCTTATGTAGTCCTTCAGTTTGAGTCCTAGCTGTCAACCTTAGTCCTAGATGCTGCACCATAAATACTCCCTATTTATGGTGTAGCTCAGGTATGGGTCAGCTCAGGTACGTTAATTCTACTTCCAAGCTTAGTCTTGATGCCCATGCTGGGTAAGCATCATGATGTCTCTCTTCCTTCGTAGATGTAGCCCAAAGTAGTTTTTACACATCTATTTGTGAGCAATTTGTTTAATCTTGTAGAACCTGCTCCTTCGAGGTATTACTACTGTTGATACTAGTTAGAACTCTTGTCCATAGTCCTTGGATAGAAAACAGGTACTGAAAGAAAGATTGATATGAAAGTGTCTTCTAGCATTGATAAGCAAAGTGGTATAACTGGTGAGTTTGTAACAGAACTATGAGCAAAGAAGATACTGGAGAAGTGAACATCAAGTTATGAGCTTTGCTCCCAAATGGTTTTAAATAAAATGCTAATGTCAATTAAGTGACTTACAGAATATACGTGTTCCTGTATTGATGAATCTAGATGTCATCTGTCCAGGGGTGTGTAGGACATTTTGCATTTTCAGATTTTCTTTTGGTCTTTTTTAGGTCCATAATATATTGGCCGAAATGGTCATGGGTGGAATGGTTTTGGAGACCAACATGAATGAAATTGTCACTCAGATTGATGCTCAAAATAAACTGGAGAAATCTGAGGTAAGAGTGATGCACAGTGTAGTTTCTAAACTAAAAACACAGTTGCAGTAAACGCATGCTATATAATTCTACTTGTCCTTCAGTAGCAAACTATGTACAGCTGCTTGCTTATAAGGCTAAAAATTGTCAATGTATCATTAGGCTAGAATGTCGTACTTTTCATAAGTAATAATTGCTTAGAGTCGCTGCTGATAAGTTTTTGCTATTTGTATCTAATAGCATTGTGCACCATTGCTATTGAGATACTCCTGTAGTTCTCTAAGTTTCTCTTGCAGAAAGCATTTTATTTCCAGTGTATTTATTATGCTGGACTAGTGACTATTACACTTAAATGAAATTAGATGAAGAACCAGAGTTGGTATACAAAGACTACATATTCCTGTTGGCTAGTATGTTTCTAGCACCTGAAATAAATGGCCACATATTTAGTATCATAATAGTACTGCAACACAAAATAATAAAATTGACTGAAATGGACTAGATAGAATTTGAAACCTAGTTTTAGACCCTTTAAAGTAGATACAAATTCTGCCATTTTGGTAATCTGAACATTTGGTCTTCAGCTGAGTAGATTCAAGTGAGAAAATATATGCCTGTAACAGTCTGAGTGAGGGATACTGAAATGAGTTGTGGGAATCCCTTTTCAATTCAGCAATTGTTGAATTTGTGTTTAGGAAAGAAACTTAGACTAAGAAAGGATTTTAGAATTACTTTAGCTGTGACACAGAATATTACTGTTCTTTTATCATCACCAGACATACCTTGTACGCCAAAATATTACTAGTACAACTTAGCTAAGTCTGTGATTGGTTCTTATTGATGATAGTAATTCCACAGAACACATCATCTGATTTTCAAAGCCTAATATTCAAATTTCTAAACAAAACTTTGCTTAAATTGGAAACTATTTCTAAAGTTGAAGTCAGCTGAGTAGATTGAAATACTGCAGGTGGCATAAGTATGAACTAAATGACATTTTAGGAGAAGATGCAGAGAACTTCCTAATTTTAACTTAAGTGCATCAAAGAGAGATATTAATTCTACAGCTTTTTTGTGGTACAATGTATACTGTTCTCTTAATTCTCACACTGCACCACCTCAAGTCTTTTAATACATTTAATTGTCTGCTTTGCACAAGTTCCAAGAACAGGACAATGTGTGAAAACCAGAAAAAAGCTAGGTATGATATGATACAGTCCATAGCAATATACATCAAGAAGGATTGTATTGTAGATTATGAACATGTCCAAAATGTTCATTTTAACATTTTTCTGAAACTCAGAATGAGCTGTTGATCACAGAGATGAATATTTGGAATTATTCTCAGAAGTTTTTACTGTATTTCAATAACTGCTATATACATGTATTTTTCTTTATTTGATGGAAAAGTAACATAGTGTCCCAAAAGCTGAACTATTGAGCAGCAATGTTCTACCATGTATTATGTGCATATCAGTTTTACCTAAAAGTATTTATTCTTAATCATGTGAATTCTGTTGTCAAATCAACTGTATGCCAGTCTCTGACTAGTCATCTGAAACACATCAGTTCAGTGCAGCCAGCTGCAATACTTGCTATTTTCCGTTATTCATCAGTAAGTCATTTTTTCTTTTAAGATGCTTTTAGTGTAATAATAGGTGGTAGAAAATATAAAACAAACACATGGACCTCAGAGCATATGCAAGGCTAATAGCAACTTGTTCCTTTACATTCAGCAATGAATTATAGAAGGTAAAGAAGTAGCAGTGGTAAATTAAAACACTTGGTGACTGGGATGGAGTAGAACATTTCACAGTCTGCTCACCACAAATGCATTTTTTTTTGTTAGTTCAGTGACTGTTTCTTTTCAAATTTAACAGTTACTGTAATGCTGAGATACTTCACAGTACCTGGTAACTATTTCCTCAGATCATTAATCATTTGTTCCATGTATATTCACAGAAATTTCCTGATTGCTATTTCTTTTCCTTTTGTCTTTTTGATCAAGATTGTAAATCTTTCAACATGTCTTTCCTGAACATGTATTTTCAAGATACAAGCAAATCCAGTTCACGTAAATCAAAATCAGTAATAACTTAATTATATTTTTGAATGCTGGTCACTAAGAAATCAAAACTAGTGGATCTTCTTAGTTTTATTTAATTTAAAAAAATAAATTATTTTTAAAATTTAGAAATTATTATTGATATAGTCTGTAGTTCATAGGACTGCCACCTATGCCACAGCACTCTTGCTTTAGTCTGTTCGGCTTGTTAGACCTCTGTGTAGTTCTTGCATCCATAAAATAGCTGCTTTAAGGTTAAATTGCCTGTTCTTTTATAGTTGAAATGTTGAAATGACTACACTAATAAAATTGTAACTTGGCTACACTTTCAGAATTATTTTAAATTTTTTATTGTGCCCACCTGGCTTCCCTTAATATATAAAATTTAGCAATTCAACATCAGATATTTGTTTAGTTATGTATTATGTTTCTAAACAGGCTTTCAGTTAGAATTTAGTGAAGAAGATTGAATGTATTTATTAAATTCACAAATGTTTGAGCAAAGTTATCAACTTAAAGAATTTGTTAATGTTTTCAACAGACATTAATTATTTAAACCCCTATGAGGGAGTCCCTAGCTTTGATTTCTGATTCAGCTCTTACATTGCTTGGATGGGCTACAAATGAAATTCTATTTCTGTCCTGAGAAATGTTGTCTTTAATGCGTTTCCCTACCTTTCAGTTTAGTGTTTATCTGTGAATGGATTTCTGGTCAATCCTCCTAAAGCCAAAGGATCATTATGACTAAGGGAGGGAATTTTTGGGAGAGGGGTTATTGGGATTTTATACAGAGCCTCTGGAAGTATTGTAGGTAAACCTGGGCTACCTCTTCTCTATTTGGAGTGTTCGACTGCGTGTGATTTAGACTTTTAAGTTGGACCTCACTTTTTCCGAACCTCCTGATCTTTTCTAGCTCTTTCCATTCTTCTCTCTTACAGACCTTTATCTTTCAGTCTCCCAGACAGGACAGGTAGACAAAGGTATTGCTGACTTTTAGAAAAAATGTACTTTTAACAAAAAGGGAAAGCAAAATGATGTCAAAGGCAATAAATTGTGTAGGCCAGACTCAAAAATTATGTGTAAAAATACCCATACTAGTCCTTGTAGCCTACTTTTTGTGCTAGTTTCTTCTTGTAGTTCCCTCATCTTTTTATTGGCTATAGTGTATTTTACTAGCTTTCCATTGACATCATATTTTTTATTTTATTTCTCTTCCTGCATTTTAGAATTTAACTTTTCTTTGTATCATTGTTTAAGAAACAAAGGAATATGAAATTGTATGAATATTAACAAAAAAAACCTGCAAAACCAATCTGAATAAAAAATGAACACACAGATAACAAAATATGATATGATGATGTAATAGAAATAGCTTTCTTATTGGGAGAATTTTGTACCTGATAGTCTAGAATAGGTAGTTTGAATTCCTTTGCTTCACCATTTAGTATTTCCAAATGAAAACAAAGAACTTTTACCTGCTCTCAGAGAGAAGTTTCGGGTGAACAAAACTTAAAAAAAACCACACCAAAACCATCAAACCAACAAACTCAAATAGTTTTATACATACAGAATAAAATTATAAGTGCAATTTGTGAAGATGATGTAGAAATACCAAAGTTGATCTTTCAACCTTAAGTATATCAAACATAAAATGAGAAGGGCTGTCAGCATGTACTCAACTTCAGAGGTACATTTGCTGCCCTTGCAATTTGAATCACTGGATTTTGCTTTAAGATATCTTGGTAACTGCAGTCACTGAACATGAACATTAACAAGGAACTGAAAAAGGAGGAGGAAAATGTATGTTTGAAGTTCAGTTTATGGTCATTGTCCCCCATCATTTGCTGTTTGAAACATTTAGTTCAGCTCAACAGTTTGAATGTCAGTTGATGTTTATTGCAGTACCTCAAAATTCATTTCCACTCATTTTAATTATCTGTGTATTCAAACTGCAGATGAAGTTTATTTAATTTATGAATAGCTTTGCGCTTTACTTTTTACATGATCTTTCTAGGGTAATGTAATACCTTTAAGATTTAACAAATATAATTCTGTAATTGGATTTAGTAGCACTAAGTTGTGAAGCATTAGCTACAAATATTTTTGGGTAGTATGAAACATTTTACCTAAATTTGAAGTGTGCTATAGCACATGAAGAAGATCAAGCAAATGACCTTCCTCTGCCTAATATGTCAACACTTGTAATATATAATCTGTATTTCATTGTAACAGTAGGGAGCTTGATTTCAGGTTTGGTTTTATTTTTTTATTTGTGCAAAGCTACTTTTCTTTTTCTCTGTTCTGCTCACACATGTTCTGTTTTTATTTTTGGGTCTGGCAATGAAAAACAAACAAACAAATAATAAATCATTCCCATCCATTACTCTCTTTGTGATTCAAGTGCTTAAAATTTCTAAGAGTACGTCTTAAGTCTTCTTATCTGTTTGGCCTCATTTTGATATACTTGCAGACTTCATTTTGTTTTTTCTCTAATTATGTTCATTTATTTAACTTCATAAGCAGGGGACATGATCATTCCTTTATATTATGTATTGCATCCTTTCATGATTTCATAACCCTGCTGCTTTGAAGTCATACTTATTCTGGAAAGAAGCATTGGTATGAAACACCAGCAGCAGAGAGGTCCTAATACTTCCAAAATATCTGGAAAAGGGTGGTTTATTTTGCAAAGCGTTAGCCTTCATTATTTTGTTTTCCAGTAGGCTGTAGATTTTCATATGTTTATTTTAGTGATAGCTAGCTCTTATGTAGAGTTGTTTGGGATGGCGGTTTGAATCTTTTTTTTTTTTATATTTGTATGTGTATATTAACTACATTTGTGATGTGCAGTACTTTTTCAAAATGATCGGAATTTCTTTTTAAAGAGTAAAACAATGTTTCTGGGATCATTTTCATATAGAGTTATCAGTGGGGCATTATGAGAAAGGGTGGTGATAAGAATGAAGGAAATTGATTCCTGTAGTGATAAATAATGACATAAGTAAACTAACAACAACTCATATTTCTCACTTGATAGACTAGGACCAGTAGAATAAAAGTTCTGTTACTAAATGTATCTATTTCAATCTTTAAAATAGCATTATTGTTTTGCATATGTGGCATTGCTCTTTCACTCTAAAAGTATATGAACATGTTTAAAAGCATTTTTTTCAGTAACTGAACCTAAAATTTTCATATATAGCATTTCAACATTAAAGTACAACCTTCAATAACAAATGAAATTGAGAATACAAAGCAGCTGTGGCAAAAATGTGGTGTACTGGCTTATTGTATTACCAGCTGTATGCAATTCGTACTGTATTTCTGAAATTTCATTAATGTCTTAAGAAGTTTCATTTTCACTTGCTTAAGTCATTTGCTCACTGTGACAGACAATTCATCATTCACTGCATGTTTAAAGTTTGCTACGTGTTTTGTTTTGTTTTTTCAAGTGAAACAGTTTTTTCTTTGCACCTCACCAACTTACCTGCTGAATTATTTGATAAAAAAGGCAGTTGAAACTTGGCCAGTTCAATGTTACAGTGATGGCTCTTTTGATCAGGTACCTCTATAAAACTGCTTAAACGCACACTGGGCTGGATATACTTCTTGTAGTACCTTTGTGTTTGTAAATACAGTTCACTTTCTGTAATAGAAATGATAAATAAATGGAAGGACTGCATACTAGTTCACTGTTGGACATGCTAAAAAAGAATGCTAGGGCATTTGGATATAATAGCATTTGAAATAATGTATTAGTTACCCAGTTTGGGAGTTTTAAGTACTTTCCAGTCATTTTATCCATTAGACATTCCATTTAGAACTGTTTGCTCTCTCTTAGAGATACTGTATGACTGTATTGTGCTTGATAGGGTTGACATTGTGATAAATAGCATTCTGCTATGCATATAATGTATACATTGAATTACAAACCCACTTAATACAGAGAATTACAAGAAAAGAGAATGTAATAGTTTGAAAATCTCTACTCCAGCATATGATAGTGAAAGACAATCTTGCTGGCAAAAAAAAAGAGGTAATCTGAAATTCATAGTGCCTTTGTCAGGGATCTTTGCTGATCCTGGTCCAGAATGGTCCTTGTGAAATGTGACTGTTGGAAGTCGTGACTGTACAGGGGGGTGGAAGGGCAATGGTCATGTCAATTGTGGTATTTTAAATAATTCTCGATTGTGTCTCCATTGTATCCTATGCCATTGGGGCGGGAGGCAGGGACTGTAAGTCTGTGTAAACAGGATAGCTGCAGGTAGGTAAAAATAATGACCAGTTATACTAAAACTTTTATTTGTCCATTAAGAATAATTAACTTTCATTGAATTAGGGTAAGGAATCTCCATCCTAGTCACCTAGAAGGCATCTCTCTTTTGAATTGCCAGCCATGCCTGTTTGTGTGGACCATGTCCATCACTTACAATATTTTTCTGGTTTCCCATTGTTTCAGTTACAAATTGTATAATTCATTGCTTTTGTTACTACTTTATTAGTATTTTCATCTTCTCTATGGAAAACAGTTTACATTGCCCCACTTTTGGTTTTGCTTAAAGAATATTTCTCCAGTTACCGAATTCAGAATTTAAAGGATAGAACCAAATGAAAAGCAAATGCATTTATAGTTTTATGTGATAAAACTTCACTGGTAGTTACCTCTTGATTTCAAATTGGTATTTCCAGGTTCTCAAATATAAATGGCAGTGTCAAGCAGCTTCATATCTTCTGCACTGTTTTTTAATAAATACCAAGAAATTGCAGTGTCTAATACTGCTTGTTTAAGATATTGCACATCCAGGGATGCTAATTTTGGATACTTACATTTCTTAATACTACTAGTGTTAGGTCCAGATTTTCCCCTTCATGAAGGTCATGGAATTGAAACAGCCTCTGAACTGAATGACCTGATAGACTTGGTGCTGTTAAGGGAAACCGAGAAAAAAGAGGCTTTGAAAATACTTTTCTGCACCTTTTTAGTTTTACTTAGTCTGTACTTCTGAGAACCGATAATTTGGATTATGTCAGGGCCAAAGTAAGAGCAAATTATTTGGTTGCATTAGAGATTTAAGATTTCCTGAGCTTTCTGCTCTACCCCCATATGCCTTTCCCAACTTTGGCACATCTCGTATACGAATGTTTGGCAAGGAGGATGTTACAGCAGATGACTCATGGCTTTCTGGTCTCTGTTCCTGGTGCTGGGAATCCTCCTGTGACTAAAATCTAGGGATTTATGGTGCTTTAGCCTTTCCACATGATATAAAAGTGTTAGTTCAAAATTGGAAACTTTAATTGGTTTTATTTTGACTATGCATTATGTTTTTGAAGGGAGAGGGAGAACAGTAGGTAGGATTTTAAGTGGAAATCTTATGTTAATTTGAGCTTACATTAATTTTTTCTAAGAGATTAGTAAAAGGGAGAAAATACTTTTTTTGGACACCCTTCAGAAAGTGGAGTTGTTACCTGAGGAGTATGTGAGGTGTCTGCCTCCTTTTGTGCAGTAGTGCAGGTGGACACCACGGAAGTCAGATGTACACCTAATTAATTATACCCTGTAATTGCAATGAATTTCAGTGAAAATCAAGAATCTGAAAAGGTTATTCTTTGAGCAGTAGTCACCTACCAACACTATTTAATAATCAAACTTTTCCAGAAGTTTTTCTTCTTTTGTTTTGCTGTATTTCTTGCACAGAATTATCTGCAAATGCACTGGTTTCTTCAGTGTTCGATATTCTTACAAGCTTCCATTTCTACAGGTTTAGTCTTTTGTTTAACCAGTTCTTGACATGTTATTTTGATTATTGTGGATTGCTACTTTTTACTGGGCCTGCAAGATGCCACACTCTAAAACTGCATTAGTTCTGAAAATCACTTTGTGGCTTTTACTCTTTTTGAATATTTCTAATCCTACTTTTAAAACATCAAAATAAAAAGTTATTTTTTTTACATATTCACAAAACTTGGAATATGATATCTTTTTCTGCAAATAAGAGCTCTGTTTTTAAAATGTTACAGCCTTTTTTTTTCTTTTCGTCCCCAGCAAGAACAAAAATGATTTTTACACTTTTGTGGCAAGCCTGAAGTAAAACCACACAGCTAAGTCTAAATACATGTAGAGAATCTGAACTTTTAAGAGAAATATTTCCATACTTAAAATGAATAGTACCTTTTCTATAAAGCATCAAATATAGTAGCAACTTCATTATTGGCCTTTTTCTTTTTTTAATAGTCCTTAAAATAACAAGGTTTTGAAGAGCTGTTTTTCAGAAGCCATAGGGAAAGATTATGTTCTGTATGTTCTTCAGACCTCTGGGCTGTAAATCATCTTTGTTAGCATCTCAGTAATATACCCTAGCATGTAAACTTCGCAATTACTTTATCTAAAAGGAAGAAATGAATGGCACTCAGTGATCAACTTACTTCTATATTGTAAAACATGCATATTTATACAGAAAAGCTCCAGCTTTAAATGAAGAGAGACTACATGCAGTAGAGAACTTTAATACAAAATAGGTACTTCAATGTTTAATTTGGCATAAGCAGGTTATTATGTAGTGTTGCATTGTGACTGCAAGCTGCAGATAAGTTAGCATATAATTAGATACTGTGGGACAACAGATTACGCCAGTTGGTCTATAGAAATGATCTCTTTGCATGCTCTTTATCACCCACAAATGCAGGGTGTTTATCCTTTTCATTTTAGGCCAGGCCACTTTGAAATACCTTATATATATTCATTTAGATAAGCAATAATGGTTCAACTGATACTCAGTACGTTACTTTGAGGTTACATATTCTGAACCTGTAATCAATGTTAGTCAACTGTGAACCATGTGAACTTTTAGAATAGGTAAGAGACAAAGACGGCACATTGGACTTTAAGTACCTCAAGATTGTCTGTTCTATAACCTACACATTACACATGCTTGTATAAGCCTCCTACTCCTCCCCACATACTTTTCCATCAAGTTGACATTACATGTTTTACCATATAAAAAGGAACGTGTGAACTGTTTTCTCTTTCTGGTTTAATATTTCCAAATAACCCATTTCATTCCAAACACTATTACCATCTGGTCTTTCTAATTGTGTAACCATGGAAATACTTGAAAAGTTAGTTGTCTGTGTATATTGCTAGTGAATCTTCTTGTGACCAACTTTGCCTGACTTGCATTTTTCCTCACTTTATACACAGGCTGGTTTAGCAGGAGCTCCAGCCCGGGCTGTTTCAGCTGTAAAGAATATGAATCTGCCAGAGATCCCAAGAAATATTAATATTGGTGACATCAGTATAAAAGTGCCAAACCTGCCCTCTTTTAAATAACATGGCTACTCCAGGTAAAGCCAAGGAAGAAATGTAATAGAGATTTACTGCGTAATTGATTACTAAATAAATGACATGTCTAACTTTTGCTATTTGGATAAAACTCAAGGTACTGTATAGACATAATTTGAAAAATCAGTGTGTGGAGTTGAACGTTGCTTTTGTCTTGTTTGTGAAATTAAAGGAAATGGGTAGTTCTTGTGTGATTTCTAAATTACATTCCTATGCCCGTGTAAGGCATTATCACTGTGTCTTGGCTGCAGCAGTATTTTGGGAAAGTATTTAAGATGTTCTTTACTTTGTATAACCTATAATGCTGAGGTTTTTTTTTGTATATTCACTAAGGTCTATAATCAGTGCATTCCTTAACTACTTCTGCTGTTTGTCATGATTATTTAAGACTTAAGTGCAAATGTTGCATGAAAACATTAAGCTTTTGTTTTGTTTAAATAAAATCATAACAAACTGGACTTCTAAATACCTGTTTGTCGGAAATCTACTCTTCGCAATAAATCATGTTATTTCTTATTCATGGAGCCAATTGACTATATATAAATACTGTTGTAGCAAGCATTAATGTTGTAGTTTAATCTCTGAAGGAATTACATGGGGATATTATGTTGAACATACCGGCTCTTTACATTCCTAACAAAAGCTGTTCATTATTATTCTGAAGGAAAAACTGCCTTTACTGAAGAGCCGATCACTTCTGTTTACATATAGATGTTGAGAAGATACTTACACAATCTGATAGACTTTCCCTGACGGTCTGACTTTGCTTTGGGAAAAAGGGTCTCTGCAGTTGCTGCGTGTGTTGTGAGAAGTACAGAATGGGCTGAGGAGACTGGGCAGCTCAGAACTAAATGGGCCTGGTGACATTTGTGATTCTCTACTTCGAGAATTAGATCTATGAGATATTTAGTATTGTCAAGACCTCAGAAAATCTAAGTGCTATCACCTCTGTGTAAGTCGCTCAGCTCTTAAACTCTTCTGTGATTTGAAAAGAATAAAGGGGGTAGTGATTGGTTTTTATAATCATGCTTTTAAGCTCAGTGTGATGTACAAGTCTGTTTAAATGAATAATAAAAATATCATTGGGATATTTAAGCATTCCTGTGAAGTTTTCTTCTCAAAAAAAAGTATGCAGTTAATACTATATATGAAAATACAATAATATTATATCAAGGACGACACATTTCAGGACTAGTTTAAGAGGTCATGTGTTACTTCAGAAATTTGGATTTGATGTAAACCAAGCATTCTTTTCCTTTGAGTTGAATGTTAAGACACACCCAATAGGATAAACTTGGAATCACATCACATTCTCTGTTTCATCCATAGTAACTATCATTGGTGCCTTTTGAGAGCATTTGAGAGAGAAAAAGAAATTACTTGTGAAACAGAAAATCTGATACAATCTAAGGAATTTTAATGTATTTCTTGGGGGGGGGGGCGGGAGGAGGGGGGAACTTCATGTGTATTGTTCATATTACATTTATTAAGCATCAGGTAACATGATTGTATAAATGCTTCTGAAAACAGAATTACTCTCTCTGTACCTCTTGAAAAGAATATTTACTCTTCCAAATTAAGGTTCTTAGTTTGAGATTTCAGGAAATTTCAGGTGGGGTCTAAGTAGAAAACTGCCACTTTCTCATTTCCAGTGAAGAAACTGGGAGAATGAAACACGCAGCAATTTTTTTTCCCTTATGAAGTAGAGTATTCTTTAGTGTTCCCAAGCTAGACAGCTTAGCTAGTACAAATGTGGAACTGTTACAATTTCACCCACTTTTGCCAACTTTTGTTTTTCTGCTTAAAGCATAGACCATGTGACATTCAAAGTAAAGATGTTGAAAATTTTCCACATTGTTCCCCCTGTGAGGATTTAGTTAGTGCTGCTGCCGAAGGATAAATAGGAAATTTTTAAACATGTGGTACTCTTGACGTATTGAGAGTTTTTCTGGCTATTTGTGAGAGGATCTCACAATTTCAGAAATTCTTCCAAGGCCTTTATTTTTTGTCTCACTTTTTTCCCTGTAGTTCACTTTCAGATTTGTAAGCTTATGTAGTTAAAACGTTTTTCATTCCTTGCAGAGAAATCTTTTCTTGGTTTATTTGAATCAAACATTTTTCCAAATCAGAAAAATATGTCTGAGATGCATCTTGAAGTGAAGCATATGTCAGATTAATTTCTCACCTCTTAGCTGTCAATCGCCAGGCTTTCATTCATTTTATTGAACTAGATCTTAGCTCTTAACAATTATATGACTATTTTAAAGCTTTTATTTTTTTAGCTTTGTGTTTTGTATTACTGTTGTTTATGCTACCTTTCTCCTACCTGACAACGTGGCTTCTGTCGGAAAGGATTCCTCTCTGGAGAGCTCTTCCAGACTTTTCAGGAAGCTTCTTTGTTTGTTACTGGCCAGCAAATACTTAATGCAAGGCTGTGTCTAACGACTGCAGATTCCTTTCTCAGAAAATCTTTGGATGGGAAGAAATTCTTTATCAGATTTTCACAGTAAAATTGCAGTCCTTTCAAAAAGAAATTTTCTCTCACACACAGAAGAGGTACCATACAGGAAGCCTTAATGGTAGTATTTTTTTCTTAACTAGAAACAGATGGTATGACAATGTGGGTTTCCTCAGGGTAGCGGAGCCTGTCTATTTGCCACCCCTTTGCCAAAGGAGTGTCTTAGTTTGCCAGGGGAGATATTTTCCTCTTACCATGTCATTTGGCATGGCCAGGCCTTAAACTGAAGCCAATCAGCGGAAGATGGGATACTTGATTGACAGAAATGATGGAAATACTATTCTTACTCTTGACCTTCTAAGGCTTGCCTTCTGTTGCAGATATTCAGAGGTTTTCCATGATGCTAGTCTGCTTGTATTCATCACCTTCATGAAAATGATGTGCCTTTTGAATTCTTTCTCCTATTTCACCAGTATCCTCTTAACTACTGCTTAGAATTTAAAATGGAAATAAGCTGAGGGCTGTAAATGATTAAGCTCTTGATTATAAATTTGAAAGTTTTTAATGCTTTTATAACTGCAAAAAAAACCCCACCAAACCTCAACATATATATGTGTGTGTGTATATACATATATATGTATGTATAAAAATAACATCAGTCTTTTGCACTAGCTGTTGTTAAAAAGGAGGAGAGGTCATCTCGAGTCATCCTTTAGCTGTAGAAGGCTGGCAACTAATTTGCAATACTGCACCTCCATAGGGTATATGCTGCTCCATAGGGAGCCTTTTAAGTGACGTTCATCAGGGTGCCAGCATATGTATATGAATCACTGAAAGCCATTTTTCCTAACTGGGCATTTCTTAGTACTGCAAATGAAACATTACTAAACAGTAGCTGAGACTATTCGGTACTTACGGTATCTGCGACAACACCTCGTGTTGGTTTCCCACGTTAGGTTTTCTTTCCTATTCTGTTCAGTTTCTCTGCTAGTGAAATTCTCTGGGGAGAAACCTTTTCATTTGATCATAGTAGTTTAACTGTACTAAGTATTATCTGTACTACTTTTTGATATGCCTTGATAAATTATGCACAGAACTAATTTCACGGAGAGTATAACATTAATAATACAAATTAGTAATTAAGCCTTCAGGATGTCTCAACTAATCTATTTTTCCTGTATTTCCCCACACCTCCTGTTTTTCTGTCTTCAGAAAGTACAAGTATCACAGGTGGTTACTTGTCTCAATATTCCATAAGACAAGTATTTTCTACATTTGTTTGTATTCTGGGGATGCAGGATGAAGTGCCCTCGGAAAGCAAGTTTGAGGCTTGGCTGTAGTGGCTGTTCAGATCGCTTGTCTCCAAGCTGTGACTGTCTCTCCCATTATGAATTGTGCCTTTCAAATTCAGAGGTACTTATTGTGCAACTGAGTAGTGGGGAGAAGATTAAGTCTGATCAGCCCGTGACAGCAAGTACTAGTTCTGGCAAGTATTTTTTTTTTTGTCTTTGAGAAGAAAAATTATTTTCTGGGGTACAGACTCTCAAGTATCGAGAGGAACAGCATTAGAAGCATTTTCCTTTCAGAAGCCAAAGGCTTTCTCTGAAGGCCCACGTGGAGCAAATTATTTTCTTCCTTCTTGCAAGATGGATTCTTCTAAACAAATGGAGAAAGGGCAGAAAGGATAAAAGTCCCACAGAGTGAGTGGGCATTCCCGGCTGCCTCTATAGACTTGAAACAGAGTGGCTGGTTTTCCCACTGGGGCAGGGGCAATGAGTACTGCTGAAAAAAATCTTTTGACTCTTTTTTGCTAAAAGAGAAGCATCTCATGTTAGAATCAGCTGAGAATGCTGTCTGCATTATTAACAGCACAGGCAGTACAGGTACTATATCAATGCACTCCCCCTGAATAGCGAAGCACAGTTTTGAATATATTTGGGGAAGGGGGAATATTTTACAACATTAGAAGTGTACACAAAATTCCTCTCAAACAGATGTTACTGCTCTGATTTATTCTGCTTGACAGGAATGGGTGGAGGAAAGTGTCACTTGTTGCAAGGGAGAAGCAGGTTCAAGCCAGAAACTGGAATTGGTGCTGCCTTCCTGTGAGCATATTTGACCTTTTCTTTCGAGTAGCATATTCCAATAAATGCTAAAATTAGTCCTGAGTTTTACTTAGGCCTATGCTCACAGCCGAGTGGGAACTTGCTAATGTTCAAAGGGTTACTCATAAAGCTCCTTGATACTGAATTATAGTTTATGTGGGGCATAAAATGCTGAAGGAACTGGAAATTAAAATGTCACAAATCAAATCATTGTCTGTTTATAATTGTTAAAGAAAAACAGAGCCTAAGTCTTGCACAAAATATGTTTCTCAACTTCTGCACAGAGTATTCATAATTTTACAAGGAGCAAGGAAAGCAGCCAAGTACTGCCAAAACTGACTAAAGGTGAACAGTTAATTTCACAAAAAATAATCTCTTGTTATTTACTTTAATGATTGTCATAACAAATTATAAATCTCCCTTTCTTTCTTTGTTTAAGGAAATGATCTGTTCTTGTCATTTTTGGTGTTCAATGTTTACCCCAATATGAGCTCAGGTAGTGTTAGTGCCTCCGTTCCATGGGTGGAAACGCAAAGGTAGTCAGACTGCAGTGTCAGCTCAGCAGCCAGATTTCTTGTCTGAGAAGTTTTGGCTTTGTGGTGCCTTAGGAGTGCTGTGACAGTGTTTTCTGACTGGGAAGAAACCGGAGGTTGAGACATCCCCTCTTTGTGCAGACTGAGTATGCCTGTGGCTGGGGTGGTAGAGGCATTTGAGTTGATCCGTCATCCATCCCGCAAGGCAAGGTGACAGGGACGCTTGTGCCATATTCCACTGCTTTCCTGCCCACTTGGGCTCTTCTGAAACTCACAGGCTCCAAGTGTCCCTTTCTGGGCTGGCTCTGCTGCCCCACCAGCCAACAGGACTGCACCAGGAGTGGAGCAAATCCCCTTCCAGATTCTCTCTGAACAGGACTATAAATGTGCCACCAGAGCTGGAGCTAAAAGCAGGCCTGTAATGGTGACTGAGCTGCTCAGATGGATGAGTGTATGGTCTCCCTGTTTTCTTTTGGCTTTCACAGTTCGATCCATGGGCCCTCAGCCAGCAGAATTGGTCTGGGACCCAAGTCGAATTTCACAGCTTCAGGTGTTTGCAGGGTACCTGCATGATCAGTACTCTGGGTGTGCGTCTAAGAAACTTTTGCCTTTGGTGTCGCCATGCTAAGCGGGACCCACATCTTCTCCACCAAAGGCCCATTCCAAGAAATTTGAGCAAGCAGTCTGCAAAACTAGAGAGAAGCAAAACTGGAATGGACTCTGCATTTAAAATAGTCCTTACAATAATTTGTTGTGCTGATGTGTGTCACAACAGCAAAAATCTTTCGTGATTCAAACAGCCATCCCGTTCCCAAGTGAGGCGCTGTTTTTACTTGATGTCAGAAATTGTTTGGGTCACCCTGGGGCAGAACTCACGGTTCTGTTCCTCCCTGAGACACCCTGGCCTCTCGTGTGTCATAGACTAGCCTGCCTGCGCCTCCATGCAAAGTCTGCTTCACCAGGGAGGGCTGGCTGCCATTCTTTTGTGTCTTTTTCAGGACAGGTGTCATCACAGATACGTCTGCCAAAGTCCCGCAGGCCATGTCCTGGCTGCCGTCCCTCTGCAAAGGAGATTATCGCTGAGATAATCTTCAGGAAAAAAACCACAGGAGCAGGTAGGAACAGGCAGAGTGTTTTACAATTTAGTGTCACCCAAGAAATCTGTAGCAAGGTAAGAAATAGTGCTCATCCTTTTCCTCCTGGTGTCGGTGCAACAGATTCCAAAAGCTTCAAAGCATCATCCCGTTAAATGTGCCCCCTTGGCCCTAAAAATTTCAATTCTTAGGAATTTGTTATAGCCCATTTAAGTAGTTTTATGCCACTAGAGTATCTTTTTACTTTAAGTTGGATTGCAGTTGACTGAAATACTCATATCCAAGCGTTGTGGGTGAGCACAACACAAATTACAGCTGTCCTGGCTGTGTCCCCTCCCAACTTCTCATCCACCCCCAGCCTACTCGCTGACAGGGCAGTGTAAGAAAAGGATTTGACGCTGTGTAAGTGCTGCTCAGCAATAGCTGGAACATGGGTGTGCCATCAACACTGGTTTGGTGACAAATCTGAAACATAGCACCATATGAGCTACTGTGAAGAAAATTAACTCTATCCCTGCCAAACCCAAGAAAATAGCAAGACAGGTAGTAGGGTGAGGGAAGACAGGGTGGCAGGGTAGTAACTCAGTAGGGTTTTGCATCATGCATGAAGTCATTGTTTTAAACTCATTCTTTCATAAGCACGTATGATGAAGGGCTTCCTGCTAAATCTCACTCAGTTTTCCCAGGAGGGAAACATGCGGAAAGGGCTTGGGTGAAAAGAAATCGGTAGTTTGCAGAGCAGCTTAAAAAGAATGCTGCCCAAAAGAGAAGCCAGAAGGAAAACAAGGTTGTAAAAGAAGAAGGAGCTAAACAGTTTGTTTTATAATCCAGAGATAAAAGTGTGACAGAGTTGTGAAATCATTTGTTAGGTTAACTGATACATACAGAAAGATGGACAAGCCTTTGCAGAACCAGATCTTTTTCAGGTAAAGACAAAGGCAGCGAGATTTAAACTGCTTCTAAGATATGTGTGTTTTTTCTGACAGTTGCTGGTTGGGTTATTTTTACTTTTCTGACAAATATCAAAAGCTGGCATGAGTGATAAGGAAGCAGTAACAGAGACAGACACAAGAAGGAAGCAAATGGATTTGAGTATGAGAAAAGAGAAAACTTGTCAGTGCTGCATGGTATTAAAAGCATTTGCAAGCATAAAAAATTAATTATACTATGTTTGTGTGCTTTCTGACGCAAAACAGGTAATAGGACTGCTGGTGGGGTGAATATTCAAGGTGCGTAGCGGTAACAGATGGGTTCCTGCCTGCCCGTTCCCTACAAGGGTGGAGGATGCCCTGCTGTGGCTCCCGGCTGCAGACCCACCCCCGCAGTGGATGGCAAAAGCAGAGCTGTGTCTGGACAGCAGCGGGGAGGCTGAACGCGGGATGTTTCAAGTTAGGGAGAACAGTAAAGAAAAGAGAGTCAGTCCATCGCCAGAAGATGTGCTGCCAGTGGCTTTCCACTTATTTAGTCTTTTTATTACATTTAAACATAGTGCTGGAGGTTTGGGAGTTTCAGTGACTAACGACCAAACAAAGACGTGTTTAGCACAGAGAGTTTCAGCACAGGGCCAGTGCAAATATGTTGAAGTATGATTTTATGTTGTCCCCAAGTTAATTATTACACCGTATATTTCTTTTGCCTTAACGAAATTGTTCTCTTTTCCCCTCCCTAGAGTTTCTGAGTTTCAGGATTAAAAAAGTCTGTCCCTTCCTTCAGAGTTTTCATAGAGATTGTATTTTTCTTTGTAAAGATTTAGCAGGTGAGAGTTTTGGGGAGGCAGTTCAGGTGGAGCACTGGTTTATAGGTGGTCTGATGGACAGCTGGGGTTCACAGCTTCACAGTTAGGCAGTTCCTGTCATCCGCTGGCTCACAGCACACACGGGGAGCTGCAGAGCCCCCGTTTAGCTGGAGAGGCAACTGTAACTCCAGGTTTCCTGCATAAGGGGCCATTTAGCTCCCTCGCTTGGGATCAGGCAAGAGCCTGTTTTTGACAAAATCCCTTCATTTAATGGATTCAAAGGAAAGAAAGAGAAAACTTTGGGATCGGGGTAGAAACTGAAAAAAAAAAAAAAAGGAGTTTCTTGGCAAGGAGAGAATGGGAGTTGAGGACAGTTTGGGAAAAACAGTTTGAGAGAGAGAGGTGGTGGAGAAAGTCAAGGGAAGGAGGACAGGCATATGAAGAAATTTCTGAAGAAGAAACAGAAGGATGACTCACGAATGTAGGGCGGGAGAGTAAGAATCAAGATGCTACTGGGAGACTGTGCTGCACAGGGTGAAGTTTGCTGGAGGACGGCCAGATGAGAAAATCAGGAAGGGCTGTGACTTTGCTGGAGAGCCATTTGACTGGATAAACCATATGGATCCTATCGAGGCATTGGGCAGGGCTATGGGGGAAGTTTTCTCTTCAGGCTGCTCTGGAATGTCTTCTCCAGGTGGACAGACTTTTCCACCGTAAATGAAATCTTAATACCAAACCCACATTTATTCTGTTTTGTGACCACAGTAATTGCTCCAGAACAAAACCAATTTTACTCATGCTAGAGAATTTGCATGAGTTATGCTAGTGTATTTGCCAAGGTATACAGGTCCAAATGACAGCTATAAAACTTCATGGTCTTGGAGTGAATACGTCAAAGTTGTGTTGTTTTTATTAGTGCATTGTTTTAGTATAAACTTACAGTTAAATGCTATTGCATGTCCCTTTCTGGTTATGGAATTGTTTGGGTGGAGAGACTAACAGAGAGAGGAATGTGAATCAAGGGAGGGATCTAGGGGTTATTGCTGATGCTTATGGAGGAAAATGGGATCAGAGATCTGCTGGAAATTTGTTAACTTGTGAAATTTCTGAGCTAGTGTGCAGGAGTGGGCTCAGGAAAAATATAGATAGATAGATAGATAGATAGATAGATAGATAGATAAAAATACAATATTTTCTTTTCCTACTACTTCTCTAACCTCTTTCTAACCATGAAAAGGTGCTTTGTCCAAGCTGGATAAGCCATAGCCCAAACCACGACACTTACTTACATGGCAGCTTTGAAAAGATGACTGTGCAGTGTACACATGGTGTACAGTTAGATGGTGACTGAGGAATAATCATAATGTCATGATTAAACCTAATTTATCATGGTGTCTCTGCAGTTTAAAACAACCACCCTCCCCAAAACAGATACCCACACAAAACATCCGATTTAGGTAACCTCTGTTCTCTTTCCTGTGTTTTCTTAATGAACAAAATCTTACAAAAGTTAAGCAATCAGGAAGTTAGAGTTGTAGCTGTCTAAAGTGCACTTCTAATCTGAAAAATCGTATGAAGAGGTAATAGCCTGCAAAATGTTGATCTGTAAGTGGTTGTGAAGACCATATTTGAATCCCTGTTTTGAAGTGTGGGTTTTGTTTAAATATGTTCTCTTTTCAGTCCCTTTTGTTACGAAGATAGCCTTGAAAAGCAGATTTTTAAAGATGTTTTCTACTTATGTAGTAGTACGCTTCTTAAGCTCCACCACACACAGCACTTATACCATGTGGCACAGCCAGCAAATAGGCTGTGTTACTTCCTTGTGTAGCGCTTATGTAGTGACAGTATAAATGTCCCCGAATAAAGGAGATTAAGGACTGTGACCTAAACTGTCCTGGCTGTGATGATGCATTAATGCTGCTTAGCGATGGGCTGTGCTTGGGGAAAGGAAGAGGGGACAAGCATGCTGTTTTTGAAGAGGCTGACAGACTTCAGGCACACAAGAGTATCCTATTAATTCGCGCTGTACTGTGACTCACTGATATAATTGGAAACACACTGTGTTTATTTGTATCCCTAAAACTAATGAGCTTAACCTACTCCTCCGTTAGGAATATCGAGATCCATCTTGTGTTTCAGTGGATCACAGAGGCTAGCATTTCCATGCTCAACATCATTGTTTATTTAGAAATGTCATAATTCCCTACCACATACTAATTCCCAAATGCAACCACTCATAAATCAATACAGAGCAGCTTGTTTATCTTGGGAGAGAGGCATCAATTCAGCAGGTTAGGAATTTTGCAACATAAGGGTTTTGGAAAATGGTGATTAGCTGCGACCCCAGCTGTTAATGGGTGAATCAGAGTTGACAGGAATTTTTGCTAAGGGTGTTAACTGCATGCAGTTTTTGCTTGAAACCAAAGAAACTCCCAAAGCAGCACCTGTGCATCAATTGATGGTACCCTGCAGTCAAATAGTAATTCCAGGAACAAAATGTTACTCTGTACTCTGCGTTTCTCATTCTCTGTTTCTTTGCAGGAAACCTTGAAGGATCTTGGTTTTCTCCCTGAATGGAACAGGAACAATTTTCAAAGTTTGAGAAGTTTCCAGACACTTCTCCTAACCATTTCTTAACTGTAATTGTCTTAAGATACCATCTTTTTTAATTTTATTAGTAAAACTTACAAAATAGCTGCCAAGTCACGTTCAATAAAGATGATGTATGATGTTTATTTTTATCATACGTTTTCCTAGTGAAACACAAGTATGGGTATAAAGGTAAAATACTGCATCATGAAGACCTGGATCATGAGGAGGGTGGTGGAGATTAGCAAGACAGGATGTTTCAAATGTAGCCATTTTGATAGACCAGTCTGAATTAGACTCATGTGAGTCTAATGAGTCATGTATGTTAAATAGATTTTCACTATTAGATCCTAGTGATATGAAGGTTTACATCAGCATTCAGTTCAGGATTTTTTCCTCCTTTGTGTGTTATAATTTAGAAAATAAAGATGCATTTTTTCAAGTTTTCACTTTTCAGAATTGTTTCCATTTTTTGTGATTGAGACTGATTATGTTGGATGTCAGTACACTCCCTATTTTATAAATATGTGATTTTGAAATGCAATATATTACAGTACTTGCTTTAGTGTAATATGACTACACCATAAAAACAGTTTGTTCCCCCAAGATCCAAACAAACAAAATATGTTCTGTATTTACTTCATGGATTCAACCACAAGAAATTTGACCTTTGCTTAATTTGCATGTTTTTTCTCCATTTGAAAACATACAACATCCAACACATTCATCTATCTTGTATTAAAACCACTACAAAAGATTATTGTTTCAGTATGTAACACCTCAAACTAATACAAGTGGAGCATTTTTATTTTCTCTATAAAGCAATATCAAAAAATCTAATATTTTCAAAAGATGGAGAAGATTCTTAATTTCAGATGGCAACTAATGTTAGACAGGGAGAAAGGTGCCTGTGGTTATGGTTACCATTATTTGTTTATATAAAACATTATATCTTTGTGTCATTCTTCCTATCCCTCCAACTTAAGTTAGGTTATAAAGGTTGAGGGAGAGGGTACAAGACAGACTCTTTATTAATTTTGCTGGTTTACACCATCTGCAGATGTTTCTTCCTTAGTCTTTGGTACCAGGAAATGGTGAGACCTGGAAATCCAGAGCACTGACCATAGAGAATGTGGGCTTCAAAAAAATCAGGCTAATTTTAACAAAATACAGAGTTGAACTTTTCAGCAGCGCCAACCATTTGGGACTCCACGCAGAATCAGTGGGAGCCATCAGTCCGTAGAGCTGCACACTGGGAAGGAAACCAATAAACCTGCCATTTACATTTCCGAGACTGAGCAGTACTGATCAAACCAGCTTCCCTGACATCCTCGCACCTCACTGCATAGGACTGTGACAGGAACAATGGAATCTGAAACCTAGATCTTGCTGTGAAGCTAGAGTAGCTTTGTTTAACTGAGTATTTATTTAACTGGACTAAGGGGTTGTGCAAGTTTCATAAAGGGTCTTGAAAGTAGGATGAGGGGGGCTGCAGCCCGTGATCAAATTTGCCAGTGTTGCTCCATGCATTTTTGTACTCTTTTGTATTCTTTTGGGACCTGTGTAATTTTGGAAGCCTCTTAGATGTTAGAGTTTGCACAAACTCCTCTAAACAGTGCAAAGATTAGCAAAGACTGGCAAAGAACGATCTAAACAAATCTGTCTGTCTCTCCAGGGTAACCTCAATGACAAGCTCAGCATCATTTTGAAACCACAGGCCGTATCAAACCACAAATCATAACATTCCTAAGTGGTTCAAAATATGGTTCTGTGTGTGCAAAGACAAGAAGGTCCACAAGGCCACGTTTAAAAGGTTTAAAAGGAACTCCTATTGCCCTAAGCGTAGGTTCATAAAGTAGCTTTGAGCCTCTGCTTTTGGTGTTCATTTTTCTAGGTAGCCGTTTCTGTTTCCAAACCGTAAAGTCCTCAGAGAAGCAGTTTAAATTGAAGCTCTCTCTTCACAGAGAAAAAAGAGCCCTGCATGTAATCTGCCCAGCTGTAGGCAGATGTACTAACAAGAGGCTCTGCCTTAATATAAGGAATTGCAGGTCTCCATCTGCCTACTTATGTGAACTGGCTTCCAGAGTTCAGAAAAAACCAAATGTGAAACAAGATTTAAACCAAACAAATAAACAAAAAAGGGTTGGAGTGCCTTCCCGCTGCGTGGATTTCACAACCCAACTTCTTCTCTGGTGGATTTGGAGTGCTAAGCTCCTGAGAGTCTACGCACCAAAGCAGAGTAATGCACGTGAAGATAATCACTGGAGGTGCTGAGGGAAGAAATGAGGGTTAAGCGTTAAAAAAAGCCCAACAACCCATATCTGGGTGGATGTGTCTTCCTGAGCATATAATGTGGTCAAGCAAACCCTTGTTAACCACTCAATGATAAGATACCAACATCCATGACACCAAAACAGGTGATTCTGGAAGGCACTGCCTACCCTGAAGCTCCCACTGACCTGGTGCTTTCCAGGATTCACTAAGCACCAGAGCATTCTGGCTCGGGATTTGGTCCATTGCCAAGCTGACTGGCAGTTGTGAAGGCAAACAAAACATAGGTTGGTTCGAGGGTCACATGGGCACGTCAGATTTTGAGAAGGGTAAAGGTGTACTAATATTTCTAGTCCTAAATTAGTCTGAATGGATCTAAAACAATTTATTCCAGCTGCAAGGGAAATGCAGACAGCTGCGTGATATTCTCAGATTTCCTGTTAAATAGAGGCAAATGAATGACTGCAAAAGGGAGAAGTTATCTGTGTGGGGTTTTTTAAGGGTGGGGAGGCAGTTACATGTTGCAACAGGGACATTTTTCCAGTAGAAACGTTCCTTATTTGGAATTTGTAAGTCTGTTTGTCTCCTCCTTTCCACACAGCTGGACACCTGTGTTGTCTCCTGCAACTGGAATGATCATCCATTCTTACCCAGACAGCTTTATCTGAGCAGTACTTTTGAGCAGCAGTATCCCATGACACCTTCATCTAATGCATAACAACTAGCCAAAGAGAACCTATATCAGAATGTGGTTCCTAAAGATTTGCCTAGTTCAGAAGATGCTATTAGAACAGTTGAGTTCTGTANCCCTGTGTTTCTGAAGTGAGGGGAGAAACACAAGCTAGAGTCAGGAATGAGCTAATGATCCAGGCAGTGCCCTGTGCCGAGGGGTCAGCCAACGCACATGGGGTGAACGGCCCACCACTCTGTGCCAAAGGGAACGGGGAACTGCTCTTCCCCCTGCTCTGCCCTCAGTAAGGATACCAGATTTTATTTTCTCTCTCTGTAGATACGTAACGTCTGGGTAGTTAAATATCTTTGAGATGTCTAGCTGAAATGGAGCGACAGGTTCAAAGGTGAGAAGGAAAGATTGAAAAAGCTTCCTCCCTTGGACAGGTATGCTGATCATACTAATAAGAATATCTGCCATTTAGCATTGATAAACATAGCATAAGCTATTTGAGACATTTGGATGACATGTAATGATTGTAGTATAGAAACCCAGATAAATAAATAAAATGAGTAATCTACTAGAGTTGGGTAATTCAAAGTTTAGCATAACAGCCAACAGGCTGCCCTCTCCTGCCATTGAGCTGGAGGGTTCATTTGTAAATTAGTAAATGGACTCAGTGTCTGCTCTTAGTTCCTTAGTCTTAATTACATGATGTATGAAGAACAAAATTCAAGCTCGACAGCTCTTTCTCTTGAAGTTTTTTGCCCTCTTTAGTAGAGTAACCAAAACTATCTCTGACTTCTCAGATGAGTTATTTAGGACTGGATAAATGTATTTAGGGTTTGGAAAGTTTCATTTGTTTTCCATCACCCAACCATGCCAACTGTATTCTAATAAATAAACATTGGTATATGCAGTCATTAAAAAGAATTCTAATAGATTGTGTTTATGGGAGTCGTGATGTCATAACCACATTGCGAATGTTATTATCATGAGATCTTCATCTACAGAGGGAAAAGAGATGAGTGCTTTAACCCTTACTATGAATGCTAATCCTGATTCTTCCTGTATGAATTTATTTCCTCTCATTCTCTGTAATTTTTGTTGTCACTGTGGATCTTCACGTAGGAAAATGGTTTATTTGAAGTCCTTTCTACTATTTCTTCCGAGGATTTAAAATTTGACTCCTATGTTCTATATACTCCACATCACTGTAAGTGATGTAACTTGATTACTCTCAAGAGGTCTTTTCATGTGGGTCACATTGGGACAGCTTTCTTCACGTGGCTAGGGCAATTATACTCAAGAAACGAGACTGTATGTTTAAAAAAGTGGCTATTTTAACTGGATCCAAAAGTATAAGCTATTCAGTACAAGTAAATACAATGTAATATGGAAACATAAAAATAACTAACCTGAAAAATTCAAAATTATATATGCATTTCTTACATCTCACAAAATAACTTTAAATAATTGCTGTTACAGCAGTTACAGATAAAACGTATTTCTGATTCAGTCACTTGTTTATGGAGAAGTTACTTAATAGACAGCCCTTTGCCATCAAAAGGAGTTCAAAAGTATGGAAAATTAAGTATCTGTCACCTATCTAGCTAAACAATCTGTGCTGCCTGGTTGTGCCAGAGGGTCTCCTGCGTCTCTTCTCCAGTCCTGGGAGGATTCAGCTTTAGCAATCCATTAAAAAGTGCAAGGGTAAGGCAGATAAGCTGCAAGGAAAAGTGGAAATGAAAGGTGTCCCCTGAGAGGAGATGTGGAAACAGGTGCAGTGTAGAAAGTGTGAATGGGTAATTCAAGACAATAACCTTGTGCTGCTCCTCAGTTTTTTTATAGGACCTGGAGCATGCCAATATGCCCTCAAACAGTATCTCTGCTTTTCCATTACCCCGGAGCATAGAAAAGAGTTGCTGGCCTGTGAAATACAGTGTGCCCTACAACTCTATAGCTTAGCTATGTTTTGAGAGGTTTGGCTAAATTTGTTACTGGTTAAAAATGACATAACAAACCTTGGATTAAACTTTCTCCCCAGAACTCTCTTTTCCCACAATTTCCTGTCTACAAAACCTCCCACTCCTCCAACCACAGTCTTATTCTCACCTATCAAACACAGATGCATTAACTGTAGGATCACTCAACCCAAAAGGACCTCTTGTCTTTCCTGGTATTACAACTGAGTGAATCTGATGATTACACCAGCCATTTTGCCAGAGCAATTTTTAGGTGTTTTTCTGACCCTTCACATCTGTCCCATGATGCCCATTTTAAAGCAACACCATGTTTATTTGTAGAGAGCCAAATGGTGGGTCCTCTTCTGATGCTCCTACAGCAGTAAATGCTGTATAATCTTTCTGAGAAGTTTGGGCATGCAGCTGGCTTACTTAAACATATCTAAGACTTGGGTAAAGCTTTCTCTGTTGAAAAGCCTAAGATGATAAATGCTAAAGTGGTAAAATGCTAAAGTGAGTCGGTCTGGGACCAAGTGTCTCCAAACACATGGTAAAGTGTTGTGTCTCCTCTGTGTCTCCACTGACTGCTGTGTTTTTCTTACCATGTGCTGGCAAAGAGTCTGTGGCTGTCTCAGCATATCCTGTCTCTTGATCAAAAGCAAAAGCTTGCTGTGGCCTATACATTGTGCAGAAGTCCCCCCAACCATTCCATAAATCCTTTACATTTTTTCACGGGCAGATGGTTTACATTTTCCATTCTCTGTTATATCTGCATTGGGATAAAGTCTTTTATCTTACAGTGACTTCAATTGAAAAATAAACACCCATTCATTACACCATGTTTCTTTGGTTCAGAAAGATTCTGCAAAATGCTCTTTAAGCTTATTACCTTTGCCTTAGAAATCTTAGGACTATATAAACCTCTTTGACATGAAGTATTCATTGTAGGCTCTATAACAGCATACAATATATTAACAATCAATGATAATTTATGTGGAATTCCTGCAGTGATTCCCAGCCAAAGACTTCAAAGGTGGAGGAGAGTATTTTTTCTTGACTTTTCTGGGCTCAGGAGAAATAGGAATATTGATGTGGCTGAGAAAAAGGTGATTCGGTTCCTTTCCTGTCTGCTCCTCTGACAATGCTTTCTTTGTTTTAATGTTATTATAACTGACAAGTGTCTTCTTCAGTCAATGGTGCCTAGAAGAAGTGGGTGTAACCCCCATGCAAATCATTCATTTGTTAATTCAACAGAGTATAAATAGAAAGTTTAGGAGGCAAAGTCATATCACTTGCATTAATTTGGCTTTACCCCAGTGTTCTTAGTAAGAATTCAGTTTTGTTATGCTAACTTGGAGCTCGCTCTGGCTTGTCAGCCCTTGGATGTCTAGATTTTAAGCGGGAAGAGTACCATGCCATATGGTCACTCGGAGAGTGATACTGTACAGGCATTGACAATATTTACATGGACTTTAGGGAAGCAAATAATTCATTAAATATGAGTGGAAAGGGCACAATCAACACTTCATCATTGCTTTCCTTCCTCCTCTCTCTCTATTTCTTTTTTAAGAGGAATGGGGGGTTTCATATTCTTTCCCATTGCTTTCACAGACCATGACATTGGCTCAGCACAGGAGGAGGTAAACAGCTGCATGGGGGCAGGAACAAATAGTCAAGAAGGAGGATGGAAAACTTTAAAACCAGCGTTGCCACTAGAGACATGTAAGATGAAATTGCACCCTCCTTGATACCACAGAGCTGAAGATTTGCTAACATACCAAAAGTCATGCGGTAGTGACATTCTTGCCTGTATATATCACATCCCCAGAAAGCACAGAGCTGGCTGCAGCTATAAATCCAATTGGTGAAAAATTCCAGCATTTCTACATATTTTTCATTTCACTTTAGTTGAAGACTTTTTGCTGAACTTTAAATGCTTCACTTTGAATTTCGAGCTTTGTAGATTTTTAAAACTTTTTATTTATTTTTCTAGTATATATTTTTAAGTTATTTTATTGCTTATCTGTTCATAATTACTTTTGTTACTAGAATTACAGTAGGTATTTCAGTATATTAAATTTTACTCAGTAATTTAATCACAGAGGTTATGAAATTATATTCAGGTATTTCATTGTTCACTGTTTCATAACTGATATTAAAAAAGATAATATGAAGAAAATGACTGTATAAAATTAACACAGGAACAGTTTAAAACACATTTCAAAATGAAAATAATTTTGAAATTACACAGCCCAATACTTTTGAAATGTTTTACTTCATATTAACTCAAAGTGTCGACTTCATATTTTTCAGCTAAATTAACGTTTCCTGTTTGCTGCACATATTCTGCCACTGCGATGTAGCAAGATTTGCATTGGTAGGTGTGCTGACAGCGGTACCTGTGAACTTCTGTCTACAGTTGGCAAAAGCAAAGCTAAGGATTCACCTTGACTGTGCCATCTCAGTTTTGAGAGGCTCTTGAAGAGTGGGCAAAGAAACAATAGAATAAAAATAAATAAATAAATAAATAAAAAGCTGCAATACCAGCATGCCAGATGCAAGCCGCTAGTATTATTTTGCTACTTTGCTATTTTGTACTTACGTATTTTGCTGGAACCTAGCAAGCTCTCCACTTGCACAGCTTTTCTTCATTTCACCAGGCAGTCCCGGTGGACTGCATGGTCAACATTGGATTTCTGAGGCTGTTGGAGGGGGTGGTCCTTTCTGTATGATAGGATGCTTACACTTACTCTATGTGTGCATTTTCTGATACTGCAGTCAGTTTGTCATGGTAATCAATTTTTACACAAAAGAGAAAAGGCAAGATACTTTTGGATGCAACCACAAAGACTTTCTAGGTTAACCAGAAACGAGTGTGTTTGCATGAAGTTTTTAGCATAAAAGATGTAACATTAGACCTTTACTAATTTCTCTTCTGGTTTTGAGGCAACAATCTTTCTACACATATTAAAACATGTAATGTAAACAAGTGAGCAGATGTTCAGAATTTCCTTTCTCTCTTTTTTTTTTTTTTTTTTACCCCTCCTGTTGGAAATCTATTGTTCCAGTTCTCTGATTGTTTGTACCATTCCTGGGATTCTTTTTTTTTAACTTAAAAATTCCAGAGATGTTGTCTTGCTTCTTGTCTGCTTCTTTCTCTTTCAATTGCAAACAGAAGTGCTTTGCTGATAGCATTTACAATACAGAATATGAGAATTTTTCAGTGCCTGTAACCAGCTGTGTATGTTCACATTCAACATATTTCTTTTAAATAATTGTCCTGATTTGAGGTAAGTGTGTGCGAGAGATGTGGCGTTTTGTAAAGTGTCCTGAGATCTATTTCAGGATCAGCCAGCAGTAAAGTAATAATGGATAGATACTTACAGCAGTGCAATGCTAAGCTTTTAAAAAGGGGTTACCAGAAATTTATGGTGTTTCAATTGGCAGTAGTTATGACATTTCTCAGTTAGACATACAGGGACACCTTTCTTTTTACATACAAAATTCATACTTCGCAGTGCCTTCATCCCATACTTCTTTCCAATTCCAAATTTGTCACTCAGTTCCCACCACAGTACCTCTTTCCCCTTCTGCTAATTTCAGGAAAGCCTCTTTGTTTGGCACAACAGTCATGACAATAGCAAGTGTTGGTGTGGCAAACCACTATACGAGACACGCCGGATACCCTAAGACTTCTGCATGTGAGGCATTTGCGTGTGATTAGATACCTTTTCTGTGGCAGGCTGGGTGGCAGAGCAGGTGGGCTCGTTTGGGTTTCTGAGTCCTGCCGGTTGCTTCAGACTGCTGGTGAGTAACATTATTTTACAACCACTTGACAGACACTTGGGTGATAAAGATTTTTAGTTGCTTTCTGGTACTGGGTATATAAGCAACCCTCTAATGAGAGTTCAGGCAAAGAAAACTGATGGCTGTGCAAGCGGAAAATGTCTCGTAGATGAACTTTTAACTTGGCCCTGTCTTCCCTATGCTGCGGTAGCAACTGTTCTCACTGAGTTGTGAGGTGCTGGGGTTGTGGGGAACCTATTTGATACAACCCTCTCTGATGGTAGCAAGGGATACAGCATGGCAACAGAGATGGCAATAACAATAAACACAGTTGTTGGGCAACAGTCAGCTTGGTTGAAGTTTCAGGACAGTCATAATGTTAAAATGAAGTCACCATTCCCCACGGTGAAGGCTTTAGTCCTTGCCTATTATGATCACACCACTTTGTTTAGCGATGACACAATGAATTTGGGGATAGTACTGAGATAATTCTTGGGATGCACTCCAAGCTTCATTATTTCTGCTACATACTACCCACAACAAGGAACCATTAAGATATTTGAAGCTGTCCCAGATTGTCATTTTATGATACAATAAAATATGTTTATGCAACTGAAGTATCTATTACATGAGTGAAGGAAAAGAATGATTAAGTAGTATAACAAAAGTGGCACGCTGGCAGGGATTTGGTGCACTTGCATTTTCAAAAAATACAATTGTGTTAACTAAACTTTGAAAATATTCCCAGTTTGAGAAATAAAACCCATTGAAGTGAATATATGCAGTTGTTCTATTCAGACATAGAGTCCTGCATAACTACATTTTGTTCAACAAGTTTGTTTGGGATATTTCCCCTAAAAATTACTCATTGTCTAAGAAGATTCTCTAGCAATAGGATTGATCCCATAATGCAGAGAATGTGAACAGAGGGAAGTAAAGAAACTGAGAATGGAATAAAACACTGTAACTTGGCATGCATTATCATTCAAACAGAATTATTTAAGGGAAACTTAATTACCAAGGGGAAAGAAAGTGACATATGCCAGGAGAGGTAGCTCCTGAAGGGGTAATGGAAGGGGTAAGATGAGGGCAGATCTTTCTTTGGAAGGTGTATTGTCCACTGTGCTCTTCTTCCATTTGACAGCATCTTTCTGGCCCAGAGAAGCAGTGGTTAAATACTGTACACCCGTATAATGCCATATTAATTGCACTGCTGTCTATACTTGTTTTCTGAGTAGTCTGCACCCACTCTGTATCTTATGACAGTATTGGCCAGGGATTACAATCCAGAGACTTGCGGAAAGAACTCAGTCGATGCGAGGTCTGCATTTTGCCCTTTGTTCTTCCCAAATGCAAATGGAGACAAGATGTTAGGGTTCAACATTTGAGATTTCCATGTATTTTGAAATGAGATTGGAAAGATTATTATAAAGGGTTGGGTTCTAACGTATTCTTGTTTGTATCCAACTTTCAGAAAGAAAATACTCACAGCCCTAACAACAAAAATATGGAAAAGGGATTAAGGATGAAGGACAATAGAACCGGATTTGGCAGAAGGGTTGAAGGTTGCACTTGGGGTTATTAGTGTTTTGCAAAGTCATCCATTCTGGGAGCTGAAGAAACATCTGTAACGGCTAGTCCGTATCAAACGAGTATGATGCCAGTAACCAAACCCAGAGAAAAGAAATGAGTTTTTCAGATAATGTCTCATGGATCACATTATCATGATCCACCTACGCTTGCTCCACCTACAAGTTTTGCGAGTCCCAAAGATCTCCTCACACAAACATGGAGTAAATGGTGCCTTCGAAGAGTTCATAACAAGCTGTCTGCCCAAATAATTTCTCAGGGCCTAACTCCTGGGTTAGCAACATGCTGAAGTGAGCAGAGAGAAAAGAGTGGTGGACAAAAGGGATGAATAAAACACAAAGTGATTATTTTTGACCAGTGTTTTTTTATCCCTTACAGAATCCATACTATTCTTGCATATGAGTATAGAGCAGAAATTGATCTGATAGAGTAAATTGGATACATATGTCTAAATGAATAAAGACAAGAAAGGTAATACTCTTTGTTCAATGTAGGTGAGATGTCTTAGCCTTTGCCTCTGCAATGTTTGGGGCAAATGTTTGCTGAATATGCTTTTATGTAATCCATGCAAAATAGGGGTGTCCCAACTATACATACTGTGGGTCATCTTTATTTTGAAATATGTTATCTCCGGTTTGATCAAGATGCAGAGAAAGCAATGGGAGTATCAGCAAAATATGAGTGATGTCACTCTATACAGTTGTCTCCAAAAATTTGCTGCAGTACAAGGCCAGTGCTGGTGTCACTTTTTTGCCAGCCCTGAAATTACTTTCTTGCCTTCCATGATTCATGGTAGAATAATTCTGGTTTTATACTTTCATTTTCCTTGTTACTCCTTCATCTGCATTTTGAAATGTCTTGATTTATGGAAAAATACCCTATTGAGGCTTAAGGTAGCTCTAAACTCAAGATGTTGCTGAGATGTGAAGCCATGTACTCTCTGTGCTGAGATTCATCTTTGTGTACCAACCACAGGGAAAAAAGCCTTTGCTGTTGATAACCTCCGAGATGCCATTAGCTGAAGTCGAGTACAGAACAGTAGCCATTTGAAAGGGAAAGAGAACACTTTGCTATATTACGGAAATAAACATTTCAAAGTTCACATTTTATTGGCACAGGCACTATTTTGAGCACATGGTAAGGGAAGAAGTCATGCAATGAGGGACTGAGGGAATATTAAATGAGTAGATGGATTGAGGGGGTGCTTGAAAGGGCTAATCAAAACCAGGAAGGTTTGACACTTCAGAAAAGGAAACACTACAAGGCATAGACTGTTCATCCTGGACATCATTTGGATCGTCCATAAAATGGGTGTGGGGTTGGTAGTAAAAACTGAGCTTGCTTGAAAAGCATCCAATAGCTTCCCATGAGGTCCCCAGAACAAAAGTTATTTTAAAATTCCTTTTTGTAAGTGAGCCCATGATAATCCTGGTATAGTTATGTTGGACATCTGCTTGGGCTTTGTGGTTTATCTCTTCCTCAGGGTCAGCTTTAGGGGGCAGGACATGGATCTTGTGGGATCCAGGTTTTAATTTCTGGTTAAAATTGCAGTTGTGATCGTAGGGTTACTTCGTTCCCACCAGGAGTGACCCCAGGGAAGAAAATAAGACCCATTCATAGTGTTAGGGGCAGGAACTGAAAATCTGTGTATATGACCCATTGTTGTCTGTTATTGTTCTTATGAAAGAGCCCACTGGAGCCTCCCCTGGAAAGGCCTACATCCATTTTCTTCATTTTGCTGTGTACCTCTCTAGATCTAGGCATTACAGTGGTGCTGTTGAGACAGGATGTAATCCTCTCCTTTCCCCAAAACATAAGGAAATATATGATCTGAGCAGTGGTCCCTCCAGAACCAGGTGTGACTGATGTAAGTCCAAGAGTGCTAGCTGTGCTCGCTGTCATGCTAGCAATAAATCTTTGAAAAAGAGGCAGATCTAGTGGTGTGCTGGTATTTAAAGATGGATGTGACACTGAGTCAGTATGATACTAGAGCAGTGAAGGGAGCATGGTGACCCAAAGTGGTCCTTCAAGATATGAATGAAACCAATTTGGGACATCTGTGAGAAAAGTGCCTTAAGAAGTAAAGTTCATAAAAACCACACCAAATGTTTTTCTCTCCAAGTAACTGAGTGGATTATCCAATTTCCCAGAAGTCACTAGCTGAAAATGTAAAAAATAATAGTGGCATGTGATATAGACAAGCCAGAAGAGAAGGACAGGTGGCTGTTGTGGTTTGACCCCGGCCAGCAGCTAAGCACCGCACAGCAGCTTGCTCACTCATCCCTGGGGGGATGGGGCAGAGAATCGGAAGAGTAAAAGTGAGAAAACTCGTGGATTGAGACAAAGACAGTTTAATAGGTAAAGCAAAAGCCGTGCACACAAGCAAAGCGAAACAAGGAATTCATTCACCACTTCCCATGGGCAGGCAGGTGTTCAGCCATCTCCAGGAAAGCAGGGCTCCATCACGTGTAATGTTTACTTGGGAAGACAAATGCCATCACTCTGAACACCCCCCCTCCCTTCTTCTTCCCCCAGCTTTATATGTTGAGCATGATGTTGTATGTAATGGAATATCCCTTTGGTCAGTTGGGGTCAGCTGTCCCGGCTGTGTCCCTCCCAACTTCTTGTGCACCCCCAGCCTACTCGCTGGTGGGGAGGTGTGAGAAGCAGAAAAGGCCCTGACCCTGTGTAAGCACTGCTCAGCAGTGATGAAACCACCCCTCTATTATCAACACTGTTCTCAGCACAAATCCAAAACATCGCACCATACTAGCTACTGTGAAGATAATTAACTCTTTCTCAGCTGAAACCAGCACAGTGGCTTATCCAGTTTGTTTTTTAACAGCTTCTCTTTCTCCATGCCAAGTCCAAGAACACAATTTTCTAACACATATCTGACTGGCTCACTGCATGAGGTCCAGTCGCCGCAGCAGATCATCCCAAAGGCTCACCAGGCGGTGGAGTGGGAAGAATCCTGCGGCCACCCTTCTTCAGAGTGGCTAGCAATACACAACCATGCTCTTCCCCAGTGTCAGCATCGAGCTTTACATAGCCTGAAGCTTTGAATGCTTTCCCATACAAGAATGTACTTGCTTTTTCCTTGGTATTTGCTTCAGTTTATCTGCCTGCTAGGCTTCCCTCTCTCCTTGCCTAACAGCTAGATTTACTAATTTCAGAGTGACGAGTGTGGCTAGCAGCCCACTTCTGTACTTTACTGACATAATTCTTTCCATTTTCAGAACAAATAACATATGTTGCATGCACCTAAACTTTCTCAGGTTGAACTTAGTCTTAGCCTTAGTCTTTGGCCACCTCTCTTTTTTTTTCTTGGGGGTGGCGGTGGTGTCTGTGTGTTTCTGCTTCTGTCACCCCTGTAGCAGACATGAAGAATTTTGGATCCTCCTTTTTGTGACATGTCTCTCTCTCCCTCATACAGATTTGATAATTTGATGCTGTAGTTTGATTACAAATGGCACAAACTCCTCATCTTGACTCTCTCTGACTGTACCATTCCTGCAGCTGGACTCTAATCAATCAGGAACTATTGCCTGAACAAACTAGTGATACAGCTTGCTGCCTTCAAAGCCCTGTGGCTTTCTACCGTTCCCATCACCTTGCCATCAGCTGCGAGTTGTCTTCTCACTGATCTTCATATCACCATCTCCACCTTCCTCAGAAGTCCATCCTGACTGCGTTCTCCTAACACCTTTCCAGTATCTTCTCAAGAAACCACCACAGCACACTTAAGATTCAGTGGCATGGACCAGCCCACAGTCCCAGCTCTGCAAAAAAAAAAAAAAAAAAAAAAAATCAGAAATATTTCCCCGACTCCATTCTTGTCACTGAGCTATCCTCAGAAGTATCTTCTGTATGTCCTGCAAGAGGATCTGGCTTTTGTATCTACAGTTTTTAAAACACAGACAACGCATGGAAGTGGGTTTTTTTTACTAATGGAAGGAGCCGTTCAGAGGCTGATTCATATCCTGTATTCTGTTATGATGTTTTCTACACCAAAGACAGTTTTACACACATAAATTTTAGGTAAAAATGTTGTTCCTGTTGTATTGTGAGTAGGGACGTCCCATTTCTGTATCCTGTTCTATGTCACATTCTCGGTAAGAAACTGATCTGTACAACAGCACAGGGTACCTTGTGTCTCTTGCCCAGGTCTACCCACACAAAGGTTTTATGAATTATATTTTGTAATTCATGCATTTTGAAACACTTCCATGACTTCTGTCACATACAAGTTCTTTTGTGCCATGTTGCATGCCACCAGCGATTTACGCAAAAAATATTTAAACTATTTGCCAGCCAATCATACAGGCTTCAGCAGAGATCTTCCTCTTTTTTTTTGTCTGAATGGATCAGAAGTTTAGGGATCAGATTTAGGGTTTGCGAGAGAAAACCTGTCAAGTAGGAATGGAGAACTGCAATGGGATTGCAGGCTGCACCAAGACAAGAACGCTGAACAGGCACGGTGCTCCAAGATGCAAGAACAACATAGTAAAGGGTTAAACTGAAGATCTGTTTTATTCCATTTATAAATCAGGCTCAAGCCTTAGTATGTTTCCGCCAAAGGTCTGCCAGAAAGAGGCCCTGGAAAACAGGCTCTCTAGAGCCTGTAGGGATACACGGAGCTCTGGCCAATTTGAACACAAGTTGACACGTAGCCACATTCTGCAGTGAAGCGCAGGTTTGTTGGACCAATAAGGATTCAGGGAGTGTTTCATGAACTTCTTTAAGAAGTGTATCTTGCAATATATAATACCCAGATTCTGGGGACAAAGACTACCTGCAAGCTTTAAAGCTGTTGGAGTCTTTGGTGTTTAGTTCTCTGCCAGCATGTGAAGTCACACCAGTAACTTTCAGGTGTTCTGTAGTCCGACTGGTTTAATGAAGATTTTGATAGGGAACAAAAAACAAACTGTGCAGAAGCAATTGCCCTTGTTTCTCAGTAATTTTGGAGAATTTGGCACATCACAAAATGTAGCAAACATCTTGGCTTACAAGCTAAGAGGACAGATTTAAGAACAATCTTTCAGTACCTGAAGTACCTATTTTTTTGTTTGTTTTTGATGATGATGATGATAATGATAATGATAATGATGATGATGATGAGCCAGTGGTGTTTGCTGTAGATGTGCAATAATAATTCTCCCTTGCAGAGCTAACTCTCAGCACAGAAAAAGCAGGCCGTTTCCTAGGACAGTGGGGCAAGAAAGGTTAAGTTGAGATATACAGATAGGATGGCCCAAAAGGAGTGGATCTGTAGAGCAAAGCAGTTGGTACAGAAGTCCCAGTCCTCAAAGCATATGCATTTCTAGGGAGTTAACTTCAGATTAGCTGAAGTCCTCAACCTCTCTCTACTGACGTCCAGGACTGAATGCGCATCAGTGGTTGGAGCTCATGAGGTGCACCAGGAGACCATTTTAAAAAGTCCTGACAAGGACTGAGTGTCACCCACCATTCTGGACAGACAGACTGGCTGGCACCTGCCAGGTGTGGATAAAGAGGTTACTTCCACCAGGAACAGCCATCGCTCTCTCTTCTGTTATCCTCCTCATCATAACAGGAGAGCAAGCTGGACGCTCTAGGGTTCTATTTATTTCCCTTTCAGCTCCCTGTGCAGCTCTAGGGCTGAAGTAAGCTTCGTGAAGCATTTCCTGTACTTGGCTGTTGCAATCTCAGGCTTGCATACTATCCAAGAGCAACATCCATACTTGCAACAACAGCATATGAAACGAGAGGAGACACATGTGTCCTTGGTCCAACTCCATTGGTCCAACTCCATGGGTAAGAAATAGTTTACAGTATCTCAATACGTCAGTTCTTCAAACTTCAACTTGCTATTCCTCCTAGAGAGCTGATAGATCTCTGTACAACTAGGGCTTAGGGGGACAAACACCATATTCCTGGTTCATTTCAGTGAAGCCACCAGAAAAATACCAGGCATCTGAGAGCTTTTAAAATACTTAATAAAAAGGGTCAACAACTTTGAAAATGCCACCATTCATCATATTGAGCAATATCAATCTACTGACATTTAATGCTATTTTAAAAAAATCCACTTGCAAGTTATTTCTGGTCAAATGTTTGCTCACTTTCGTACAGCCCCACCAGGCACAAGCCTGAAAAAGTTGGCATATTTGGAGAAAAGCTGATACCTATTCAAGTTGTTTTTAAGTGCAGTAACAATAAGAAAACATTAAACTTCACAAAAGAAAAAGTTAAATGCCATCTGGAACAGAGTTTCGCATGCTGCAAATGATTCATGCATTCACTCATCCTTTTCCTATTAAATCCTTAAAAATTTTATTTTTCAAAACTTCATTCCAATTAAGAGTGCATTGTTACGGACTTTTTTCTTGCTAATCAAACTCGTGAAAACATAATACGCTTCTTTCCCACATATCATCAGTTGCAAGACTTGGTTTATCAGTGCTATTTATTGATTGCCTGCCATGCCTTAGAAGCCAACTGGTAGAGTTACCAACTATACAAAAAATTACTGATAAAACTGCAGCCTCCTTAATCCCAACTTTGGTGTAATTTTCATCTCCTGCTCATATTCTGGATAGTGGTTTTCACATCTGCTGTGGTCACTCCTTGGTTACTGTTTCCATACTGCTCTGTGGATCTCCTCCTGTTCCCTGGAGATGCTTTCCTGACCCTCCCCTCCAAGGAGGTGGCTTTCCCAGGTATCATACCTTCAAACCGGGCTGCAGGTCTCTCTTGCTCCTTGGAGCAACCCTGAACTGTCTGGAGGGAGTCTTCTCCAACTCAAAGCACAACTCTGCTCACTGGATACACTGATCATTTTGTTAACACTCATTTTATGGTCCATCACTGCCTCGTTTTACCCATAGCTATTAGGGATTACTCTGTCATCCTCCACAAGCAGAAGTACCCAAAGAAATCACTTGGTTTTGCGTAAGTTACTGTCTTTTCTCTACGGGTGAGGATTGTTGCTGCTACCCTGTCTTTGCTGTGTAGATCCAAACCATCGACATTGGCACGTAGCTCCACAGAGGCCGTCAGCCGAGGCCCTGGTAAAAAGTTCACAGCTGGTCCATCGAACGAGAACAGAATTTACAAACAATTTTTTTTGCGGTTTGGTAGGATTATCTGCGGCCTGTTGGTCCGAAACACTGACGAACATCTTCTAGTTAAAAAAATTACTTCAGTTACAGTATCAGACTTCATTACCCATAATGGCAACATTTCAAGCATGCTTCCCTACGTAATTTTTTTCAATTAGATGCATGACTGTATGGTGAAAGCACCTTCCTTGCTCAGATAGTGACCACCACACAGTGACACCTCACTCCAAACCATTAATCTGAGTTTTCAGTATCATGGTTTTTTGATGATACTCCAATGCTTGGTCAAATTTGACCCTTTTAAATTGGAAGTCTTCTCCACATTGTCTTTCTGTACTGGCCTGTACTGGCCAGTTAAGACAATCTTGTCAATACAAATACAGATCCATGCTCAGTTGCTACTGTGCCAGCTTGTAAACCTTATATCCACTGACAGATCTATACAGGGAGTGTACAAAATATTTTTAGGACAGAAATGTTGAAACAGAGGTTTTGTTGGTGGGTTTTTTTATTATTAGGGAAAGGAAACCTTGTTCTTTCAAATCGAATTCCAATTACTTGGTAACTAGTATGACCTGTGTTGACTTTGATATTGAAGATACATATTGCATAAAGGATGACATAAAGTATTCATCCTGAGCCTGCAGGAAAGCCAAGGACTTCTTTGACACGTCCAGTAAGAAGTTATGGTCCTCAGCTGCTCATGTTTGGCTCACGTGTATTGCAATTATTTGCAGCTATGCTAACTACACATGTCCACCTATAGCTCACACTTCTTACTTCAGATGGCTGGGAAACCTCAAATGTCCACTAAATAAGACCTTCAGAGCAACGGTAAAAGTCTGCAACTTGAGCATCTCCTATGGAATAGCTCCCGCCACAGATACTTCCAGGCATTGCAACACTTTCGGGTCTGATATATTGTTGGCTCTGCTAAAGAAGGAGAATAAATGATGCAGAGCAGATACAGCGCAGACGAGCAGACCAAGTTAAAAAAAAATATACAGGGATTTCATGGACGTAGGTTGTGCATATGGATCCCTCATACATAGAAGGAGCATTTGGCTGACTTCGTAAATACAGAAAAAATCAGGCACCTCCGCAAACCCTGCAGAGGAAACAAGATTTACAGTTCCATTAAAAACAAAGTTTCAGGAGTGCTGTTCACCCCTACCTCGCGTTGCTGGAATTGCCACACGTGCCATCACTCAGAACTTCTCAAATTAGGCTGAACAAATCGCTAATAATGTGATGTAAGAAATCATCTTTCAGCCTAACAATTGTTTCCCATTGCTTAAACACCTGATTATCCTTTTTCTTAGCATCCAGTATATATGCTTTATGATGATGTCACAGTATTTTTTATGAAAACAATACTATTAACTTGAAAATCTTGATGAACTTGAAAAAACAATTGCAATATTTTGCTAATTGAAATTTCATGTCAAATTTCCTGGCCCGCTGCCATGTGAAGTGTCATTCACCTCACTGCACCTTGTTGGATAGTAGATCCTATGCTGTCATATGTGACTTTTTTCTGTTGTTTAAAATTCAGCGGACACTGATAGGACTTTGAACAGCTAGAGAGCATGGCACAGACCCCTTCGTCTGGAACAAGATAGTAAAGTTTGTTTGGTGTCCTTCAGAACCACAGAGCTGTCTGACTCCTTTGATAACAGGTGATTTGTTTCCACCTTCATATATATACTAGAGGCTTCTGCTGACTTAAATACAAGCCTCCTTTTTCCAACAAAGGTCAGGATTTGGGCTGAGCTATGGCCTGAACAAAAGACCATGCCTGACATGGTGTGGCCAGGGTGACTGTCCTGGCCCAGGACCTCCTGCAGCTTTGGCTTCAGAAACATGTTGTTCAGACATCTTAACTTTGCATATAAGTTCAGCAGGATGGTGAACTGTACTATTTGCAAGAGAAGCTACTCACACATTTTGTACCACATGCAAAGTATTTTCCCACTTCAGACACATGAGTGTGTGCGTTCCCACCAGGAGGGGAATCCACAGCTGTGGGTTGGTAGAAGCCTTCACCCACCGGTTGCTTTATGAGGTAACTGTTGTAAGTTATTTGGGAGGAAAAGGTAGATAAACAACACTTCTTAAAATATTTATTGTAAGTTGTAACTATTGTATTTTTATTATGTGTTAATTGAGGAAAGGAGCAGGTTGGAATTCTCCACTGCAAACAAAGGAAAATAAAGGACATTTTATGGATATGAACTGTAAACTTTAAAACAACATATCCCACACTATTAAGAAGGGCAACCTTCCCGTGGGGTCTGCACTACTTACTGGCTTATTATGGAGCAGTTCTGCTTGTTTTCACAGATGTGGAGTGAAATGCCTCACAGCTTTGATTTTGCCTGTGCCTTGTTTTGAGGGGGTGAGTGGATGAGCCTGGTTTTACTGAACTATGTTGAGGGTGTATAAAACACATTTGGAAAGCAGGACATTGAAATGCTCCACAATTTTCTATGGTATCTGGGCTGTTGCATTAGAAATAGTGCTGCACTTCTGTGATTTCTTCTTCCTGTCACCTCCTTCTTTGCAGCACTGTCTTTTCTTTCCTGATCTTTCTGGGAGCTCTTGATCATTCATCTTACCCAGTCTCCATAGCGCATCAGCACTCATGTGGGACGGAGCAACTCTGTGGACTGGCACAGCAAACTGCTTCCCAAACTTACAGTGCCAATAGAGGAAAATGATACTTTCCTAAACACTTGAAAACATTTTATGATGTGAAATCTTTTAAGTGACACACAGAAGGTCGCACTTGTTTGATGGCCATTAGTTCAGGGCTTCTGTGTGGCTTCACGTCCAGTGACCTCCAAGAAGTTTGTTGGAGATTGTTGTAAAGTCTTAATATAAGAGCAGTATAATGGATGTTGCAAAACATGCCAGGAGAACAGGGAGAAGCTGCTGATGTGCAAGATAAGAGTAAAGGTATGTGAGATATGTGCAAGGACGGAAGGGTGAAAGGGTGATGGGTTGAGTGGAAAGAATACAGAGGCCTGAACCGGAGAAACAGAAACAGGTCCCAGGGCGTGGGTGGGGAAGACTGGAGTAAATGAGTGGTAAATGAGAACAAAATGAGAACAGAAGCACAGAAAAAGAAACATACTAGTCAAACTGTGTGAAAGAAAACAGAAGAAGATGGGCCAGTGCCAGAAGACAGCCTGTTGGGAAGCTAATGGGTAACAGCAGCAAAGGCATTGGGGTAGGGAGTGGATGGGATGAGAAGGGTGGGAGAGCCTGCCACCAGCAGAACTGGTTGGCAGAGGGGATCCCCTCCATCCCTCAAGCAACAGGCAAACAACACATTATGGTCTTCTGCTGGGACCAGAAACTTTCTTTCTTCAGTGGCTCAGAGCTGTTCCCTAGACCTGCAGCAGCGAGCCCCGCTGTGCCCAGCGTGACAAAAGCCATAGCTGTGTTCTATACAGGACCACCCAAAAGGTATCCCTCTCAATTAACAGTTAAATTAGCAGGAGGGATAACTAATGTTAGTTTGTTGAGGTAAACTTACTTTAGCCAGCTCAGCCATAACTCCGGTGACAAAACAGACTGTAATACCTAATCCAATGCCCCGATTTTGCAAACAGAGCTGTCTGGTGTTGGGAGTGGCTGTTGTGTGAACTACAAGCCCAAGGGAATTGATTTGGGTTCAAAACAGCGGGGGAAAATACCAACCCTGTTTTAAAAAACAAAGGAAGGGGAAAACCTGTTTGTAATCCAGATTTAAAAGTGTCCAAGGCAATGGCATGCAAGTGCCACCATTCCAGGCTACTGTTCCTGTTAACACATGGCTCATCGTGATTTTAAACGGGAGCTGCAACTGAGTAACAGCAACAGGGAAGTTTTATGAAGTGACAAAGGTTTAATTTTGCAATCTTGCTGGCAATCTGGCCCCAACTCGGCAAACCCTTGAAGTATGTGTTTAACTGTGAACACGGGATTAATCCTATTGATTGTAACAGGGTTAAGTGCATTTGTACAGCATGGTGATGTTTATAGCTTTAACTGAACTATGTGAGGAAGTAAGGCTCTAAATGAGGATGATTTATCAGAAATCCACTTTGATCGTGCTTTTTTTATGTACCAAAAACTTTTCAGACTCGATATCTTTCTCCCAAATCTTTCAACATGTAGATTTCCCTCAAGAGCCGATCCACTCTTACCACAACGCTCTGCACACTTCAAGCAGTGAACCTCCCATTTTCTCTTCCTTTCTCTTGCCATTCCTGACGGTAGTGAAAAAGTAGGAATATGTGTTGTTTTGGGGTTTTGTTGGTGTTTTGCTTTGCTTTTCTTTTTTTTTTTTTTTTTCTCC
>VUYV01000661.1:32210-86936 GCA_008711295.1 Anarhynchus alexandrinus | reverse complement strand
ACCCCGCCGCCACCGCGGGGCCCGCCGCCGCCGCCGGCGGAGGCTCCGGCCGCCGACTGCCCCGCCACCTCCTGCCCCTCCATTACGACCTGGAGCTGTGGCCGCGGGTGCGGCCGGGCCAGGCGGGGCCCTTCGCCTTCAGCGGGCAGGTGAACATCACGGTGCGCTGCCGGCAGGACACGGAGGCGGCGGTGCTGCACAGCTCCGGGCTGCAGAGCCGCGGGGCCGCCGTCGTGCGCGGTCCTTTGCCCGAGGCCGGCGCCGCCGTGGAGGTGGCGGGGCTGCGGCAGGAGGCGGCGGGCGAGGTGACGGTGCTGGAGCTGCGCGGCCGGCTGCGGGCCGGGCGCCGCTACGTGCTGCAGCTGGGCTTCCAGGGCTGGCTGGAGGAGGACCTCGACGGGCTCTTCCTCACCCGCTACACCGACCAGGGACGGAGCAGGTAGGAGGCGGCGGCGCCCGGACGCCCTCGGCACCCTGCCCCCCCTCCGCCGACGGCACCGGAGGTCCGCCGTCCCCGCGGCGGGGTCACCCGTCGGGTGGAGGCGTCGCTCCGGGGAGCTGCTGCCTCTCCGCAGACTATTTCAGGTGGTGCCGGGGGGGGGGGCGCCGGCCGGCTCCGGGAGCCCCTGGCTACCTTGGGTGGCGAGAGAGAGAGAGAGAGAGGTGGGTGCTCTGCAGGGCTCTGGGGCTGCCCGGGGCGGGCTCAGCCTCTTCGCAGCCCCTCACCCTTTCCCCAGGTGCGCATCGCGGGCCGCGAAGGTAACGGGTCGGAAATGCAGGTCGGTGCTCCATCAAGGTCGCTCTCCTCTCCAGAGAGCACCGGCCAGGTTGCCCTGGCTTTCCTTCTGCGGCCGACTGGAGCCACAGCACCGGCGGGTGGTGGCTTGGAAAGGCCATGCGGAGGTGGTTTGCGAAGACCTCCTTGTTCGCAGAGGCTGGTGAGGAGCTGCTGCGCCGGAGTTAGTCTGGCAGGGCTTACTGAGGGTCTGCCAGGCAGAGATGTGTCTTTGGCAGAGGAAAGAGTCTATCTCAGCGGGTCAAACGACATTTTCTGGACATGTCTCTCTTTCTGTGCCTCTGACTTGTCAGCGAGGGGTCAGACAATACCTACACCTGGTTCCTGGGAGCCTCAGTCCAGCTCAGAGTCTTCACCCCTGGCCCCACATACATCTGTGTAGCACTGACAGCTCCTCAGCTCCTCTACCTGTGGGGAGCCTGTCTTTATCTAGAACGCAAGATTTCGGATGTATATGCATGAGTGTAGAGTTGTTGACCACATGCAGTTTCAGAAGTATGGTGGAGTGGGATGGGTCCAGCTTTAGACAGCTGGACTTTGTAGGTGCTATTGCACATGAAGTTGTTTGGCTGTCATCAGACAACCAATGATTTCCTTAGTAACTGCTATTAGTACGCTTTCCTTCTTATTTTCTTTTGAACTGCAGAATCAGTACTGGGGCAGTGTGAGCTTATCAAGAAGTCGGTCATCTAAAACATATTTTCACCCTCAAAATAATCCTTGCTTTTTTATTTTTTTTTATTGGGAATCTTCTTGAGGCAATTGTGTTACAAACTTCTGGATGTGAAACTTGCTAAAGAAAGGTGAAACTTAAGATTATGATTCACATCGTTCCAGCAGAAGACAAGTTTCTCAAAATAGGTGTTTAAAGCAGAGGCAGATAAATTGCTTATTTCAAAGTTATTTCATTTTTCGTAATTAAAGATGTAGTGAATTGCTGGGTATTAGCAATCAGTGAGTCAGAAGGAAAAATAAAGTTAAAATTCAAGTGTTCTGGGCTCCCAGTCTATCGATGAGTTCACTAAAATAAACTGTATCTCAGCAGTTCATAGACTTCTTGTTCAAGCAGGTAATACTCAGTTACCCACAAGATCCATACATGCGAATTCCTGTATGAGTAGCAATAATAAGAACCCACAAAATAATGTTAATAGTGTTTGTTGAAATGGAGAGGACTGTGTGGTTTTTCCGCAACAATGAGTTGACTTTTCAGCTTCCAGCTCTTGTGGAAATCGTTGCTGATACCATTGTCTGCCACATCTGGAAAATTTAACTTACACAGGCATTTTTTATTTTTTTTTAAGAGACAGGAGATAAGTTGGTTAGCCTAAGAGAAAAATGCAGTATGGTAATAAGTATTTTTAGGAAATACATTCTGTTTTTCTTCAGTTGCTATTTCTTCATTTACTGATTGTCATTTACAGGATTATTTGTGCAGCTTTTGACTTAAGGAAAATCTAGAATACTTTGCTTAATTTACATAATTAAAAAAAAATCCAAATAAGAAAGGAACAAGCACTTAATTACTTAATATTCTATCAGTGTGCTTTCTGATGCTGTATTCAATCAAGTCCTGTCTAAGAAATACTAAATTACACTATGACATTTTTTGATTCAGACTGTGTAAAATTCAGAGGATCAAAAAAAAAAGCTATTGTCAGCTGTGCTGCCACAGTAGAAAATAAGAAAAAAATGTTTTTAAGAAGTTAAAATAATGTGTATAGTTCAATTTCCAATTGTTTAAAGGATTTATGACAATTGTTCCATTTCATTCTTAGCTCATCACGAAGCACTAATGAAATGTGAGACTGCAGTCTGGTTAAAGTGATGCCAGTGGTGTTCAGACTCTGGAATAAATCAAAGGAAATCCACTGATTGCAGATATAACATATTGTTTTGGTTACTTGTTCCTGCCCACATTCCTGATATTCTTGAATGGATTTTGCATATCTTTTCTGCTTTAAAAGGCTTTCTTTGAATCAAGAGTGTGCAACAGTATCTTGTTATTTTTCCCTGCACTAAGAAGTCATCAGTTTACCAGTCATTTCCTAATCTGATGGAGTCCAGTTAATGCTGAAGGGATTTTGCTGTCCTTTTTTTTTTCTGGAGGAGGTACGTTCCGAGGGGTCTAGTCTGTAAGATCTAGCAAGCTGTTAATGATGGAAGTAGTTGGATTCTAATGGATTATATAGATCAGGAGTGATTTAAAAACATTCAGTGCCCTTCAGCTGTCAGTACAAAGCCCGTCGCTACCTCCAGCAGACTGCCCTGTAGCTCTTCTGGAGTGACTTGTACCTGGATCTGTCAGACCTTTGGGGTCTGATTCCTGCATGGGCTTCTGAGTTCAGCACGTAACTTAAACCACCAGCTGTAACAGACAATGTGCCATTTATCTGTGGTCATGCAGGCTCCTATGTTTCTTGCACGCACTACAAGTCGTAGTGTTTTTTTTAATTTGTGCTTGTGGAACCACTAGAGACCTCTCGTTTTCAGAAGGGTTTAAGCACAGAAGGGCAGGCTTTCAGTAGGCAGCTAGATCCTAAAGAGAAGCGAAGTCTCTGAAATGAATGTTCCATCTGAGCTTTGGCAGCAGCTTTTTTCTTGGTCAGATATCCGCATTGCTCTTGGCAGGTTGGCAGAATTAGCTAGTTGACACGAAGTGCTGTTCCCAGTTGTCTCTCCAAGTCGGAGCCGGAGCACACTGGCAAGGTGGTGTGGGAACGCTGTTCACAGAGACAGCTGTTTGCAGAAGTGCTGACCTCACCTCTGCGGAAAACAGTGTAAACCAAGGCCCAAACTTCATGGAAATTTTTTGTTATCAGTTTGATCGTTGATGACTGCATATGTTTTTCCTGTTCAGAATTTGCACTACCCACCTGATCCAGTCTTGCATACAAAAGAAAACTCTGAAAAATGGGAGCACTCTGTATGGGTAGCGCACAGCCCCTGTCTGCAGGGAGAGAAGGAAGTAAAAAAGGAGGATGCTTCCACTTCACCAGCACTAAGTGTTTGAAGGCTTTCCTGTTGAAATAGGGAATCTGTATTCTGCATATAGCTGAGAGGGTCCATGCCAGGATCCGGGTTGGCGGAATGATACAGAAACCACCTTTGCCCTTCTCTAACAGTGCTGGCTCAAACAGGAGGTTTGTTGTAGCATCGTTCTGTGTGCAGATCTTGCACTGGTGTGTATGTATACTACTCCAGGGTTAGGGGATCCCGGTGGAGTGTACCGTAAAGTGCAGGCTGCATGTCACTGTTCACATCAGTGTTTCAAAATCCTTGGAGAATTTTGCTTGGTAGCCACTCTGCACATGTCCTGTGCAACTTCCACAAAATAATTAACTGGATAAGGCTGGTATTAACAGGCTTCCCAAAATGTGATCAAACACAATATTTGCACTGATTTTGATCAGTTGCTCCTGCATCAATTAGTAGAACGAGGGCAAAGGGGGTTAGAAGAGCATCGGTACGTTTAATTGTGCATCAGAGCAGGGGACCTGAAGTTCTTCTTAGCTCTGTTTTATATGAATCTGTGGGTAAGACCATGAAAGCCATGGGACAGAAATCAGAGCAAGTAACAGGTTTGGTGTTTTCTTGGGCTGCCTGTTAGTATTGAACACCATTCACCTGAAAGGGGAGTGGGTGCTGGCAACAGCTGCTGCACAGAACAGGATTCTGCTCCCTGTAAAACTCCCTCACTTTGAGCCACTGTTTGTTTTACAGTTTAATTCGTATATATTTTTATTTAAATAAAGAATTATGTATTTATTTATTCTTATATAAAGTGGAAGAAATCAGATATAAAAGATGCTAACCCAAAAATCCATTATGCTATCAGTATTGCAAACAACATTATTTTAATGAGAAGGCAGTTTTAGAAGAATAACCTTTTTTGCATTGACATAAAACATTTCTTCTACAATTATGCTGGGTTTTTTTATCAAGTGAAATAGCGTCCACTAGGCGTTCATGTACTATACATGTATATATTGACACACATATGTGTATGTGTGTATATATATGTATGTATGTGCGTATACACATGTGTATATATACATACATATATACACATACATTTATATACACATGTACATACATATATACATACACACATATATATGTGTGTATATATACACACATATACATACATATATATGTACTCATTTTCCTTTTATTTAGACACTAACTGAAAAAAAAAAACCCTGTGTAGTGTAAATTGTCAAAGATTTAGGCTAACGGATGCTGTTATCTATTTGTTTCTCGTTATTTAAAAGTATAGTGGCTTTGATTTTGTTTTACTAGGGCAAGGAGGCATTATATGATACTTATGAAAAAGGAAATGAAATCTATGCACAAAACTGTAGGGTTAAGAGAGGAATTTATTTGTCTGCTTAGGCAACGTTAGGCTTTTTTAAAAATTAATTCCTTTGGGGTAATTTGTTTTGTGATAATATTGCCATGTGGAAAAAAGTTTGCTAGTAATTCAGTTCATGCTAATACCTTCACTTAAAATAAACCACAAAACCAACCAAGAAAAAAGCCCCAGCGATGATTCATTCTGACAAATGATATGAGGTAATGTGTGTTTGAACCACCAGCTATTTGTGTAACATGCACAAAACATTCCCATTTTTCTTTTTTATTTGGAGTCCTGCTGAAAAATAACATTTAACCCATCCTCATATTTCTTTTTTATCACAATGCTTTTGCCCAATATATGCCATTTTGTATTCGTGAACAAGAATTTCTTGTGGGCAAATTTGCCAATTGTCTGCATCAGTCAAGAATTTCTTGTGGGCAAATTTGCCAATTGTCTGCATCAGTTTCTGCTGGTACACAGTCCCCTGAGGCAACAATTGCACTGGTGCGGGGAATTTGCAGTTGTGGAGTTGCTCGGTGTTTCCTAGATCCAAGACTGATTGCACAGCTTAATGTGCAAAAGCATACTTTGCTGCGTTGGAGGAAGGAGATAGAGTATTTTCAATTATTGATTCCCTCCATGAAGTGGCCTGCCACTTCTTCTGCTCTTGTGTAACCCTGGCAGAAGTTTGAGTCACTTTCCATCATTGGACAGGATAAGGGAGGAGAGGAGGTGATGCTTCTGTCTCAGGTGGAGCTTCAGCTGCATTCAGCAAGGCAGCTGGTGGCTGGCACAGCACGTGCTCGACTCTGCAGGGAATCAGGTCCATAAATAAAAACTTCATGCACTGACAGGCAAGAAGTCAAATACACTGTGCTGCTCTCTCTCGAGCCATTCCTCACTTCAAAATAGATGTCATGGTCCCAATAGTCACCATGCATCAACATGGGTTCAACATGGGTTCTTTTAAATGTCGTAAGTTGTGTTATGGTACAGCATCAGATGTGTCTGTTAAATGCAAAATGTACTATGTTTTGAGAGTACAGTGCTCTAACAGAGTCATCCTGTTGATATCAGCTCAGTTCCCCAACATCAGCAATGAGGATGAGGTAGTGTAGATGAGCTGCTGATGCTTTCAGCACTGGGTTAATGAGATCGGCTTTCAGCAGGGTTAGATGGCACAGCTATTAAAATGGCAACAGCCAAACATCTTTCAAAAGAAAGGGGCTCCTGGAGGAGCCAGTTCCTGGCCTTAGGAACTGGGTGGAAAGTGTTGCTGACTTGTGTCAATGGAAGCAGGCAGCTAATGACTCTTCCTTGGGTCGAACCGCACACAATGCAGTATGTCTTCTGCAAAGTGATGTAAATGTTGATGGAAAGCTAATCCATTCATTTCAGGTACCAAGAAAAGGGAATCTTAAAACATGCAACCTTAGGTTTTGGACATGGTTCAGTGCATGGTTCAGTGACTGCGGTTAGGGAACACCTCAACTATAGCTGAAAAATACTAGCCCTGTGATAGTATTGAGGCCGCTGAAACAGCAGATTACACCATTCTTGTATGCCCAGCTTCTGCCTACTACTAACGTGACAGGTATGGAGCTTTGAGAACCGTTGCATGCATTTTTTTTCTAATTCCTGGTAAAGATGCCCTAATGTGAACAGCTGAGATGTCCAGGTCTTCTTTGAAACTTTGGCCACAGGACACGGTGATTTATCTTTTGATTCCAGCCAGTCTGTGTCGCAGGAGAAGAGTCAGAGATCACTTGGACAGATCTGATCTAGTAGTTTGTTCACTGAGTTGTAATCAGTAAATTTAGGTAGGTAAAATGCTTAGTAAGTACAGATGGATTGGTGGTCAATGCTCTGCTATTGACTACACCTAAAGTTAGTATGGGGTACAAAGATCATTACGTAAGCTTACTATATGTATCTTAAATGTTACCTGCATGCAAAAAATGTCACTTACCAACCCATGGATGTCTGGTGTGAGGTAAGGGGTCTCTCAGCCTCAAGCTGTAACCTTGAGAGGCGTCCCTGCTCAAGGGGAGATCAGAGCTCAGCAAACCCTGATGGCTGCAGATATTTATAGTGTAAAGTGGTTGATTTGTAGTCAGATTTTCTGCTGTTAATGCAGTTTCAGCCGCTTATCAGCCCAGTCTCCAGCCAAACCTGTTTTTTTGGGTTTGGCGCTGAGTTCTCGCTGATAGCCCCCCTCCCCTCCACCAATAGGATTAACTTTGGTTTGGCCAACTTGCTGAGCATCTGCCTGGACCAAAGTTCAGTTAGTTCAAACAGGAGGAGTGCACTCCTACAAGTGTGTCACAGAGATCTGCCCAGGTGAGGCAAGGCTCCGTAGCGTAAGGTTGAAAAGGATCCTCTTCAGTATTTTCCTGGGCTTGCCAGTGCACTGGGACAGCACCGGCGCTGCTTTCGCTGGGGTTCTTCTCTATGCGTTTTGACAGAAGCGTGCAAGCGCGTGTATATGCAGTTACCTAACAGTTATTACAATTTGTTATTAAAATGCACTGTTAAAATAAAAGTGCATGCGTTAGAGGGAGGAGCAGGTGTACAGAGAGATTCTAATTATGAAATTCGAGTTGGGCATTGTGTCACACTGGCCTGCTGTGTGCAAAATTTGAACCAACTCTGTCTTAACAAGCAAACTAGGAAAGTTCAAATATTTAAAATATGGTATCTGGAAAAGGCCTGTGAGAAAAAAAAAACCCAACTAATTAAAAAAGACTGCTTTTCTCTAGAAGCATCCCAACTGAACTGTCTGTTGGGCATGGGGATTTAATCATGGCTTTAAATAGTAGCCAGATCTTTTCCAAATCTGCATATCTGTGTGATTCACTTCTTGTATTTCCTGTTTTGGTGTTTTTATGCACTATATATTGTCTTTGATCTGCTGTAGCATGCTGGACTAATCTTACTTGTATTTTTAATGCAGTATGCTGATTGCCTCCCAACTGGAACCAACGTATGCCAGGACAGTTTACCCATGTTTTGATGAACCTGCCATGAAGGCCACATTTAATATCAGAATTGTCCATGACCCGAGCTATGTGGCTCTTTCCAACATGCCTGCTATTGGTAGGTAAACAGCAAGTAGACTTACGTTTTTTGTCCCCCCTAAATTACTTTTTAAAAGGGTGTAATTTATCTGAACAGACTATATCATCCGACACAGCAGTGTTCTGTTGTCCATGTGCTAGTGCCTTGAAAATGCACAGAAAATCTGTGCCTGTGAACTTAAAAATTTGGAGACAGTTATTCATAATTGATGTCTCTGATGGCAACAATTCCATAGCTTTGTCAGTTGCGATGTGCACTCCTCTGGTTGCTGGAGGCTGCATAGGGTTTGATTCCCGGCGTTTACTGCTTAGTAAGTAGTGTGCCTGTCTTACTGCGTGACATCTGCTTAAAACAAAATGTGAGCCCCAGTATGCAAAGCCTGCAATTGTGGTATTAAGGGATTCCTTTTATTCTACGTAGATTTTAAGACATATTTAAAACATACAAAAGATTGTTTTACCAGGCAGAGACACTGAAGTCTCCTGTCTATGTGCAGATAAGAATGAGAGGACTGTAAGGCTCTGGAGGTGCTCCTCCTGTCCCTTGCTGGGATCTCATGTGGGATGCATGTGGGATATAAGATTCCAGACAAATTCTGTAGATTAGTATTCCTACAGAAATCTGTTGGCTCTCTTGCCTCCTTCTTAATGGCTTTTTTCTGTGGTTCAGTGCTATGAGTTTTTATTTTTCACCTAAATAATTTTCAGCCATATAAAGGAAGTTTTATGAGATTTGCATGGAAGCTAAGTAACTTAGAAATTATAATAGATGGGGTCTCTGTGAGAATCACTTGAAGCATTTTCTTCCCCTAAGAATCTTGCCCATGTCTCCCTTATTGAGAAGGAAGGTATCTGATTAAGTATTTCATAATTCTCAGGCACACATTACCTATATTTGAATCGTAATAGGTCATACATTTTAGAGATACACAGCATGGCATAAATTGTCCGCAGTTTTCCCACATCTTAAAACTGACGCAGTTTGATATCTTTCCAAGACTTCAATTAAGAAGCTCAAGAGTGGAGTTTTGGTGTTTGCATGGAAGGTCGTGACTCTGATACGTGGCAGTAGCAACAAGTCTGGCTGCTTGCCTTCTACCAGAAACGCATGAAGTTAGTGCAGACATACAGCATATTGAAGAGAGGTGTAAAAAAGCATGCAGAAAACACAAAATTCCTTGTTTGTTATGGAAGAGCAATGGCTTGAATATTTCTTCGATGATTTTTCCAGATGTATCTGAAATGAAGGATGAAAATGGAAGCCTGTGGACTGTTACCACATTTAACACTTCGCTGAAAATGTCAACTTACTTGACAGCTTTTGTGATTTGTGATTTTGATTATGTCACCAGAACTGAGCGGGGAAACAAGGTAAGTATGAGGCTGCATAACACATTATAGTGGTTTACAACAGAAGTTGGCTCTGTGGTGCATCATGTGCTTTAGAAGATATCACAGACATTAACTGTGCTTTCCGTTCCAAAACTATTTGCTTATGTGGCAAAACTGCTAACATTTATCCTTCAGATATTTGTGCAGAATGCTTTCCTTTAGGACAATTATTTTACTGTCCTGTCCTGTTCATTTCATACAATTCCACAAGTAGGTATGGGCTCTGTGTGTTAAAACTTTAGGAGCAGCTACTCTGCAGAAAGTACTGGTCATAATTCAGGGTCTTGTTGTTTTCTTAGGTGTCTTAGTTGGAAAAAATACCCATTTCCACTGCTGTGACAACCCAATGAAGTTCAGTGCCTTGTTCTTCAAGGCCCTTTCAGAAGCAGCATCATGACATCAGTAGGAGCAATACTGTGCTCCAAGCATTTTGTATACTAGTATTTTAACCTTTTATTCTGCAGTGGGCACATTTTTTAGCCCCAATACTGACTGTTTTGAGTTTGAAGCTTCTTCATCAGTGAGTATTCAGTTTTGCTCTTACACTACAATGGCCAAAGCTTCTTGAGGGAAGCTGTAAAAAAATATACTCTTTTGGCACCAGTTGTTTCATTTTCCTTCTCTTGATGAAAGTCAACAGGGAAAAGATGTATCAAGTTGTTCCAAAATAAATAATAAAGTCAAGTATGAAGCTATTAAGGGTAGCATATACTTGCTATCCTTAATAAATGAGAGCACAGTGTTAGCTCAAAAGAGCATTTTTCAGAGGGAAGTGGCACCACCTGTGTTCTGTGAGATAGAGGGGAGATGGTATTTCACCCCTTGGTTTCAGACAGAGATGTTCAATTTATGCCTCCACAGTATTTGTGTGAGCATGTTTGTTGTGTTTATTTTGTCATTTCTGGTAAGTAATTTACAACCTGAAACACCAGTATTATAACTCAAAGGTCATACTAGAATTAGGATTTTAAGTCTGCCAGTTGTGTTTAGTTTTTGCAAAATAAAGTGGTCTGGTCTTTGAATGCCCTCTGAAGCCTTGGCTGAAAAGAGGGGCTCAGAGGCTGAGGATACTCCATTGACTGAATATGCTTTATTTTTTCCCTTGTAAATTAAATCCTGAGGCTTCCAAACTGTGCTCTTAGGGTTTGTCTATGCAGCTCTTTGTGAGACCATGTATTGCATTGAGATGCAAGAAATGCGTGGGATTTGAGCTGCCAGGCACCTGGGGGGTGGTCGCACTTCCAGAGGTACATGGTGGAGACATAAGCCTTTTCCCAGTCTACTCCATCACCTTGGGCAAGCAGCTGCCTTTTTCAGTGCCATGACAAAGCAAAAGGGCATGGGAGGGGAAAGCTTTGCTTGCTGCTGCTGTCTCCATTATTCAGAGGTACAGATGTCATCTGCTCAGATGTCATCTGCTCTCTCCAGCAGCACTGGGAGGCCAGTGGTCTGTTTCAGGATGTGAGAAAGTTTTAGAGGAGATATGTGTACGTTTGGACAGCAAATGCTCTCTGAACATCCATTGCTCTTCAGGGAAAGAATGGTGGGCTGAAGGAAAGTTCATCACCCAGACTCACTGACTGGAATACATTGGCTTAAGATGTGTCATTCTGAATAGTTTTACAGCATTTCCCATTTAATAAAAGAAAAACCAGGAGTCCATTTATTTCAGCAACGTATAGCTGGATTCAAATCTTGACCCTTTTGAAGTACTGGAACTCTCCTATATTTTAGCAGGATTAGGCTCTGTGCCACATTTTGTTAGGTCCAGCAAAATTTGAGTTGGGATTCTTCTCATTAAAAGCTTCATTGCATGGTCTGGTGTGGAGAGAGCATTTTCAAACAATAATTCACAGAAGAAAAGTAAAGAAAATTAAAATATGAGGGTTGTCTAAAATGACGCTTCCTTGTTTTATTGCAGATACGTATTTGGGCTCGGAAAGAGGCAATTAAAAATGGGTATCTTGACTATGCTTTAAATATCACAGGCCCAATATTTTCATTTCTGGAAGACTTGCTTAATGTCAGCTACCCTCTGCCAAAGACAGGTGAGACTACTTATTTTCTTAAATGGACCAGAAATGGCTGCTGATGGTGTACCATTCACAGAAGCAGTAGGTTCTTTTGCAGTACTCTCTTCTTACAGCTTACCACATTCATGGAATAAAACCCTTAAGCTTTAACTCACTGCATTCTCCTTTCTGCATCACGGCTCTTACTAACCTGTAACTCAGCACTCTTATTACCTTCACATCCCACTCATTCTTTTAAAGCGTCATTTCCTAATAAGGGAGCAGATGGGACTACAAAGTACATAGAAAAGAGTTGTTCAGTCACGTGGCTATGTCTGGGATGCATAGACCATACTAGGCAAGGATGTTGTAGTCCCTACTTCCTCCTAGTAAATCCCTGCTTGCTGTAACGCATGGCTCCCCAAAATATTTCTTGCTTTCTTCAACATGTCCTTGTCTTACCTGTGAGTCGGCTGTATGTTCCTGCACGTTCCTCCCCAGAAAAAAAGACTCCTGCTGGAAAACATTGTTTCTACTTAAAATGGACATCAGGTAAATAAGTCAAGTCAAGCTTCAGTCAAGAAAAGAGGGTGCTATCATGTAGTTCCACTGTACAATTTGTCCGCTAATTGTACTTGGATTCCCAAAGGCTTCAGCATGAATATTATGGGGAAACATGCTCTTTTAAACAAATTGGCAGAATATTGAGAGCACAGAAGGTAGCTCTTTTTTAAAATGAGTTTTGGACCTGCCCATGATCTTAGCAGATAGCGGGACTGTGGGGAAAGAATTTCCCTCCTTTCTTGGCTAGATAACTGATTTGTCAAATCTGTATTTTGGCACTTGAAATAAATACATTTTCATTTGTGTAAATGTATTATCTCCCACTGTATTTGGAATAACTTGCAGAATTGCTCACTACACTTCTGATGGAAAATGTAATATATGCAGTCTTCACTCTACATTTTGTTATCTTAGTACTCATGCAAGCTACTGAAGGGCTGTAGACAATTCTGTTTCACACTTGCATTCTTCTGTTCAGCAGCAATTTCAATACATTAATTCATTAGTATAAAAATCTTACAAAGTTAAAGTAGAAGAATGGTATTGCAGGCTTCCTGTTAGGTAGGATTTCAGTTTCACAGAATGCTGTAATACCATTACAATCCCCACTGTAATGTCATGCAATGCCAACTGCATTTCCCACTGACTTTCTTTGAGGTTTTGCTTGAAGATCAATAGGATTAGATCAAACAAGAATAGCCCCTTGTAAATGCTGGAGGTTTATATATATTTGTGAACTCAAAATGGGAAATTAAGAATAAACACATTTTAAGTCAGGGATATTTAAGGGTTTGTCTTCACCTGATTTTAATGCAGTTACAAGTGAGCTCTCTTGCCCCAAGCTGGCTAGATGAGGGCTGCCTCACCGAAAGTGAAATCCCTTTGCTGTAAGCCTGAGATGCAGCCTAGCTTCGCTTGTGTTCAGCACCACGCTTGTATTAACTGCCTAGCTTTCGGACTGGAACTGGCTCACGGTCAGCTGGTTTGGAGTACAAGCTTGTTTCTGCTTCCAAAATGCTCTGTATACCTTTTCCAAATTTTGCTCTTTGCTGCTGAGTTTAAACAGTATATCCCTCTTTGAGATCCTTGATGTTTCGTCCAACTCTCACATTTGAACTGGAAAACTGCTCCTTGTGCATAAGGCAGAAGGGGAGTACAGCTCTAACAGCCATACTGTGGAAACAAAGAGATGGTGTTTCTACAGCACCTTTCAAATAAGAACAGAAAAGGATCCTTCTACTCACAGAGCTGAAAGAGCAAGATTGTTTTTTTATCAGTTGCTATGCTGAAGAAAGAGGTAAGGAAACAAAACACAGGGAAAACTCATACAGAGAAAAATTTCTGAGAGCCAGAAGTGAATATATTCTCTTCTGGCATTGCCAGAGTATAGCCTTCATTTTTGTTCAAAACATTTGTATGTACAAGACACAGTACAGATCCGGACTTCGTGGGAATTTATTATGTGGCTCCCTGAAAGAGTGGCAACCATAGATGAAAAGTATGACAAGAAGAAATTTCACAGACCATTTGCAAGAGTGTTGCCATAATACCACAAAGAACCACTGAAATGTAGTATTGTTTAATTGCACACCTAACCAGTGTGAGCATTAAAATCATGTGAGCATTTTACTTCCAAAAATTTTAAAGATACCTTTTTTTTTTTTCTCTCTCTGTTTCAATCAATCTAGATCTGGTTGCACTGCCTGATTTTGGAGCAGGTGCTATGGAAAACTGGGGGCTAATGACTTTCCAAGAATCATCATTGATGTACCTCCCAAGTGACAAATTCACAAGCAGAAAAGCAATGGTTGCTATAATTGTGTCACATGAGCTAGGACACCAGGCATGTGGTAAAAAATTCTGTACATTTATTTGCCTACGAGGTTGTTTCCTTCTGGTTGCTGATGATGCAGACACTGATCAGTAGAAGAAAAATAGTGAGAGAAAAATAGTGAAAGAAAAATAGTAGGGGGTGCGGGCACTAGAGTATTGAAAGACTATTTCATCATGTGTTGCACTGATAAATCAATATTAAAAGCCATTTCTGTCATATTACAGACTGCATGCTGACTATGCAGGACTCATTGATACAAAACTGTTAATGGGATACTTATGTTTTTTTCTCACACAGTACCTGAATGCCATACTGGAAAATACTGTAGGGATGTAGGGATGACACAGTGCTCTCTATATACAGTATCCTTAGTAATTCGGTGGGAAAATTAATGGACTTCATAAGTATTCTTTTGTAATGGCACTGTATGTACATATTGCAAAACATATTTGGGTTTCTTTAAGAAACAGCCTGTGGTATGATAGAACAAAATTAACATGAACGCATTTTACACTGTAGCTGAACCTTTGTCCAGTTTTCATAGAGATTTTCAAAAGTTTTGTTATATGGTTTGGAATGATAATGCAGTTTCACTTTTTTATTGACTATGTTTAATTTACTGTTGTTTGCCGAAGTCAACAAAGTTAGCAAAAGAGTTTAACTTGGCTAGTACACTTGTATGCCTCTCTGACAAGGTCTGTAAGTTTTCAGACCTTCAGATGAGCAGAGTGTTTTTATTGCAGGCAAATAAAACAAATGTCAGTACTTAATTAAACTCTATTTTAAGACAGAGTTGTAGTTCAAGTTTTTAAGGATTAACAAATAAAATACAAACCTGCAAGTGATCATTTTTTTGCTAAATATGAACTGCCAAATATGAGTACGTAGCAGATGTTGTGGAAGTTTTATTGCTTGCCAGGATAGGGATTTGCTGATTTTGGAAATGGTTATTTCCCCAGTTCTGTTTATCATTCCCCTGACAATTTCATTTTGTTAAGAACATGGAAAAAAATTTTTGTAATTGCTTGATAAATGCCCTACTTGTAATCATAGCCTCACATGATCTTTTAGATATTTATATTTTATTGTGAAGTGTTTAAGTAGAGTAAAAGAATGACATAAAGCACTGACATCCATACTCATGGTATGAAATTGTAGATGAAACAATTAAAAATAACTGCCCTGAACCTCTGACTTTTTCCAAGGTGCATCTTTTTCTACTGAATTTTCACTATCTGAAGGAATATCCAGCATTTTATTCAAATGATGTGTATACACTAAATACAGTTACTTCAGCATAGGTATGTGTGTTTAACCTGCAAAAATGAAAACAGCAGTCCAAAGAGATGTTGAGACATTTTTTCTTTCTATTTAAGTGGTTTGGAAATCTGGTTACAATGAACTGGTGGAATGATCTGTGGCTTAATGAGGGACTGGCATCTTACTTTGAGTATCTGGGAGCTACCTTTGTTGAACCCAAGCTTTCACTGGTAAGTACTAACACGTACTGAAGCAAGCTAAAGCAGCAAAGTTCCAGCATGTACAAAGAAAAGGAAGGTGCAGGACGTGGGATTTAATTAAGCCATGGTATTAGTAACTTAACTCCCCTGGGAAAGAGCAGCACATCTTGATTCTTACCTGGAGGGTCTCCATCTGCGGGGGGCTGTGATCACGCCCAGCTCTTCTACAGCTGGCACAGAGGACAAGTGGACAGCTGTGATTCTGCAGTAAGAAGGAGTTGGTGTTTTGCCCTAGATCTGTCATGTGGCAAACCCCACTTTCTCTCCTGGATTCTGTAGCTGATGGTTTGCCTCCCTGCCCATCCAGGCTCTTTTCCAAGCATCCCATACCTTAGCTATCTTTACCCGGCAGTGGCTAAGTTGGGCTGTTTTGAGTCTGTTTACTGCACTGGGTCCGTGGATGTCTGTTTGCAGATAAGGCAAATACAATGCACATAGCTAATCCGACAGCAGGGTAAAACTCCTTCCCGTTCCGCCCAAACGGGAATAAGCATAAATCCCATGGCGTGTTAGAAAACTCCATCGTTAAACTCTGAGACAGGAGGATAGGTGCTGCTAATTGTAGCCATGAGATGAGGTGCACTCGCCTGTGCAATTATAAATGTCTGTGTGCAGTGGCCTCAGCTTCTGAAGAAAGGAGAAGCATTTAGCCTGGGCGGGCCCGAGACCGCAGTCAGTCCAGTCTGCTGTTTATTTGGCTCAGATGAAATACCATTCATCACTTTCCTTTTCTAATTCACCAAAGTACTTAATTACATGCTTAATTGGAAACTAATACAGGCACGTCAAACAAATCCTGTCAGAAGGATTTTTAGGTCATGGGATATGCTAACCTTCTGCTTTGAACTTCAACAACAGCTCCCTGTATTCTCTGTAATGCAGTATCTTAATATCATTGAAGAGCGTAAAGGCCACCAAAGTTTAAATCAGAAATAAATCCTCTTCTCCTTTTTAATTTTAATCTTTTCATCTAGAAGCTTGCCTTTCTAAAAATCAACATTTGCCATTTTATTTATGTCCATAAAGTAAATTTTAATACTGGGCAGTAATTCCATTTGATAAATTACAGTTATGGGATGTGCCTCAGAAATCCAGAGTAAATTACACAGGTATGAGAATACAGAACTCTTTTGTGCAGTTTTGTGGGCCATGCATATTCACAGAATCACAGAATGGCTGAGGTTAAAAGGGACTTCTGGAGATCATCTGGTCCAACCCCCTTCTCAAGTAGGGCCCCCTAGAGCCAGTTGCCCAGGACCATGTCCAGGCGACTTTTGAATATCTCCAAGGATGGAGACTCCACAACCTCTCTGGGCAACCGAGCACAAATAGTGCTTGTTTACCCTCAAAGTGAAAAAGTGTGTCCTCATGTTCAGAGGGAACTTCCTGTGTTTCAGTTTGTGCCCATTGCCTCTGGTGCTGTCACTGGGCACCACTGGAAAGAGCCTGGCTCCATCCTCCTTACACCCTCCCTTCAGGTGTTTGCATACATTGGTGAGATTCCCCTGAACCTGATCTTCTTCAGGCTGAATAATCCCCACTCTCTCAACCTTTCCTCATAGGAGGGTTGCTCCATTCCGTTCATCATCTTTGTGGCCTTTGCTGGACTCTCTCCAGTAGCTCTGTATTCTTTTGTCTACTGGGGAGTCTAGCACTGGACCCGACACTCCAGGTGTGGTCTTACCAGCGCTGAGTAGAGGGAAAGGATCACTTCCCTTGACTTGCTGGCAATAATCCTCCTAATGCAGCCGAGGATACCATTAGCCTTCTTTGCTGCAAGGGCACCTTGCTAGCTCATGTTCAACTTGGTGTCCTTCATGTCCCCAGGTCCTTTTCATAAAGCTGCTTTCCAGCTGGACAACACCCAGCATGTACTGGTGCCTGGGGTTGTTCCTCCCCAGGTGCAGGACTTTGCACTTGCCCATGTTGAACTTCATGAGGTTCCTGTCAGCCCATTTCTCCAGTCTCTCCCAGTCCCTTGGGATGACAGCATGACTCTTTGGTGTATCAGCCACTCCTCCCAGTTTTGTGTCATCTGCAAACTTGCTGAGGGTACAGTCTGCCTCAGCAACCAGATCATTAATGAAGATGTTGAACAGGACTGGACCCAGTATTTCCCCTGGGGTACATTGCTAGTTACTGGCCTCCAACTAGACTTTGTGCCACTGATCACTACCCAATTACAAATTTAACCCTGAAAATTAAATTTACTGTCTGTTTACAAGGTGAAAAATTGGCCAACAGATTTGATCCCGTTAATTAGAAGCCTGTGTTCTCCTTGAGAAGTAACAGTGCTCGAAGTGGCCTACAGTGTTTTAAAAATTTAGGGATTTTTTCTTTACCTTTGTAATGATGTCATTTTCTATCCCGTCTTAGGACAGATACTCAGCTGGGGGAAATCAATTCATTGTTTGTAAAAAAGAGAACTTCACTGATTTACACCAAAGGAGCCATTTTCCCTCTGTATTTCTCACTGGATGACAGCAGAAATGCTGCATAGCTTAATTTTTAGGTTATTGCTGAGGTTTGCAGCAGGAGAAACAGAGAATATGGGAGGAAAATGCTGCCATATTAATGACATACAGATGTAAATGAGGTACAGGTTTTCAGTTTTCAGTATTTGTTCACTGGCTGCTTAATATAGTTGTCTTATTTCTCCCTGTGTATTACACTGTAATTGTCTTTGTCAGGCTGAAGCCCACAGTCTTCTCAGATGTAAAATTTTCACTGATTACTAATGTTGCATGTGGAAAATGTTAGGATCGGGTGTATGGTCCCTTTTACTTCATGAGAAAATTAGGGAGAGGGGAAAAGGATCGTTCCTTGTTTATTGACAGACTGTTTCTATTACTGCTAATACAATAATCTGCATCGTCTCCTGAGAATAAGTATTTTCTGTTCAGCTCACTTAGATTTATCTTTTTCTTGCAGGATAAAATCTTTTATGATCATGTTGTACAGCCTGTCTTAAGGGACGACAATGAAATAGGAGTTCGATCACTGTCAGAGAATGAAGACAAGATCAACGGATCATTTTCTTTAATGTCTCTGTTTGACAGCATCACATACAACAAGGTTAAAAAATATAAAATTCTTCCTGTTTCTTGTATATTCTAATTTAATGGTACAACGTAGGCTTGAGAGGAACTGTTGAATTACAGTGTTTTTTGTAGGTTGTTTTGTCATTCAAAATTTGTTTCTGCTGCACACACAAATTTATTGGATGTTGCAAATCTATTTGGCTATGAAAGAAATGGTGAAAACATTTTTAACCTCTGTGAAATATGAAGCGTAGGAGTAGCCTAACTTCTCTGGAATATAGGTTGAAAAAAATATTGCAATAATAATTACAGTAATAACTAATGTTTTCTCATAGCTTTTTTTTTGTACTCCAGGGGGCTTCTATTGCCTGGATGCTTTCTGGTTTCCTGACTGAGAAGTTGTTTATCAGAGCACTTACTGTAAGTTTGAAAAACTAGCAACGCCTTCATCTTCATTTATAAGCTTGAAAATGAAAGTTGTACAAATTGCTGCTTGCCTTGCTGATGTTTTTCATTGAACCCTCATGAATTCTGATGCTTCTGTTTGTTTCCGTACAGTCATATCTGAAAGAATTTTCCTTCTCAAATGCTAACCAAGATGATCTCTGGACCCACATACAGATGGTACTCATTTTATCTCTTGTATTCTGGCTCTGGTGTTTGGCTCCACCCAAATTTAGGGCATATACTATTGTAGAAGACTGTACTGGAATTTGGCTATCCATAGTGCAGTCTTTGTGTTGCATAAAATTTGCTTTGCTGGCTCTTTCGGCTAATGTCTTCACAAGTGTTTATTTGGCTGCTTTACTGCACCTGAGATGAGTGGAGCTAAGTATAAGGAGTAGAGAAATGAGGTGGGAAATCAGGGCCAGGTGGAGTTTTGGGTTTCATGGAAACTGCCTAAGCCTACATGAAATTGCATAGCCTATTCTTCTGGAGCTTAAGTTTTGCCAGATCAGAGCACGTGATGCTCTGGGCTTGGTGATCAAAGATGCTGATATGTCACAGATCCAGCAAAGTCTTTACCCAGGGCAGTAGCTCAGCATTTTGCGCTTTGCTGGTTTTGCCAGAAATCTGAATAACAAAACAGGTGCTAATAATAGGTTTATTTTTTTAAATTCCACTTTCCTGTTCCTGTAAAGAATGCCTCCATTGTGTTGCAGACTCAGTCTTAGGTTAAGAACAAGAGTGCCACAATTTCAGATTGTCACGTCTTTTAAGCCAAGAGAGACGGTACCAATTCACACTAGTGGGGACTCCCAGACTAAAAAGGCTTAGTGTCTTTTTTCAATTTGTCTTTACTATTCAGCTTGTTCATTAGGTAAATCTTTGTGTTCTGGCAGCTTTATTTGAATGAAATTAAGAAATCAAGTCTGTCATAGCCATACAGGGGTGTAAGTATATTAATACTGAAAAGAGAAAGGTTAGCAGTCAGGTTATAAGAATAAGAAATGTCAATCTCAATATTTCATAATTCCTAAAAAGGCTTATGATGTCTTTATTACAATGCCAATAATGTCCTTTGGACTTTGGTACATTGATTTTTTGCATGAATCAAAGACCAGCAAACTGCAATTACATTTCCTCTAATATGTTAGAACAACCCCTAGAGTGTTGCTGAAGCCATATCAGTAAGTACCTGTTTATTGTAAATATTTCTAATTCCTATTTCTTTTGCAGGTTGTAGATGCACAGGATGAAGTTCAGTTGCCAGCATCTGTAAAACAAATAATGGATTCCTGGACATGCCAAAACGGGTTTCCAGTTTTAACATTAAATCTAACCACTGGCACAATCAGTCAGGAACAATTTCTTAATAAAAAGAATGAAAACAGTACTGATTCTTACAAGTATGTTTAGCTTGTGTTTTTCTTGTATGTTTATACCCTATTTTTTGCAGGAAACTTTTCAGTTAGGACATATTTTGGCTGTCTGATTTTTTAACTTTATGTTTTTTCTTGTTACAAGCTGTCAAGTAAAATCTGTTTGTGACTGGAGTTTGCAATAGTTCTTCAAGTCACTTGTTTTACCAAAAGGTTGCTTTCCTCTGGAGTAGTGACTTTTCCAGCCACATAATGGCTTTGTAAGGACAGACACAGGCCATGAACAGGTTGCAGGGCAAGAGTTTTGCCTGCCATTTTCTTCTGTCCTCATCCCTCAGTTGTACAGACTAGGGACCTGGATGAACCATGCTGTAGCTTCTTTCCAGTGCGCATATTCCAAGTCTCTTCCGCTTGGCAAGGATAAATGGGTTGCATTTAAGTACTTACATAAATGACCCCTTTCTCAGAAAGTGCCAAGTACCTGCCATGCAGCTCTAAAGTTCCTGTCAGTGATCGTTGCTGAGTGCCTGGTTCTTTTGCAAGCTGTGCTGCTTATTTAGATGCCTAAAAACGGTGATAGAAGGACCTGCCTTTGGTCACCCCCTTTGGGAACTCATGGCTAGAGTTTGAACTTTCAGGAAATTCAGCAGTTGTCATAAGTGTTGGGATACATGGACAGGGCCCATGAGATGAGTTCTCATGCAGGGTAAAAGTGTGAAGGAGAGCAAAACCCAAAGCAGTTTTTCCCTGGCTGCTATTGCTACTCATACAAACAGCCAAAAGATACTTTGATGAGAACCACAGAGTTTCCTTTGCTCCAAAGCTCCAAGAATTGCAGAGCATTAGCCCATTCAGCATTTTTGGTAAAGCTCATATAAGGAGTTCCAAGTTACAAATGATAAGTCTTTTACTGTAGTTAGCAAGAGGCAATGCCATGTGACTGTAAGAAAATCCAGGACATGCATTACAGAATTTTTCAGGGTTTTGAAGCTTTCATCTGTTTTTGCCAGGAGTTTTACATTCCCTTAGAAAGGAAATTACAGTTGTCGGAATTACAGTTGTATTGCTTGCCTGGGGCTTTTTTCAGTAGATACCCTTCTGAAAAGGAGCTTTATGTTCTCCAGAAATAGGGAGTGTAATAAGTGAGGAGAATAAAATTATTGCCTGAAGAAGGAAAGCCAGATCACAGAGATACAGTGGTATTAAGTACCTAGCATTGAACAATATTCTAGATACGGGTGCCTAGTTAAAGCCATGCTAAAACTCCATTATCTTTGATGAACCTACGTGCTGATCCAGCGTAAGTACCACCATCTGATGAGGTTTTGTGTATCAGCGAGGAGAGAAGGTAGATGGAGATTCTTGTAAGAAGAAACTCATCTGCAATGCACTCTAGCACTCTAGTACCTGCTGAGAGGGTTTTTTTAAGCCTAAGAATTAATCGTATTGTCTCTTTTTTTTTTTTGTTAAGTAACACATGGATTATTCCTATTTCTTGGATGAGAAATGGATCATCACAGCCCGTAATGTGGCTAGATAAAAGCAGCAGTAAGTAATGTATTTGTTCACACATCCTAAAACCAAACTGAAAAAAACACATCTAACTCTTCTATAAACAGAGGATGTATTTGAAGTAAATAGGAAGATGAAACCTTAGTACAGAAATGTCTGTGTTTATCTGTTGTGCTAATTTTGTGTAACAATAGCAATAGATTTTCAAATAGGTTAATATTTTTTCTATGTTGCATCAAACTTCAGTGTATGTTTTTAATAATATGGTAGAAAGCATATTATAAGTAGTGATTTCCACAATAATTTTGATTTTGTCATTTTGTACACAAATCCAAACTCTTAGCTGCTCATTCTTCTGTATTATTCTTACCCCAGCAGATTCCATTGATTTTAACGGCAGCTTTTGAGTACAGGTAGGATCTCAGCTGAGATATATCAGAAAATGATCAGCTCAAGTAGTAGATACAAGACTGAAAAAAATTAAAACCAGCTGTGTGAAGTGACTCAACATTGTCACACACGAATATCTGTAAAAACAAAATGAATATTTTAAACACTCTTTAATTTAATTTGTTTATGCAAATTAAATGCAAAAATACTGTTATCAAAAGAGTAGGATTTTTAAAAGCTTAATATAGAAAAGTGAGTTTATAGGCATCTCCACTCAAAAAATTCAGTTCTTTCTCATCTCAGTGCTTTCCAATAAACAGCCCTTTTTTTTTGAGAAAGAAGAAATATAGTCATTAAAATGGGTAATCATTTTTCTTTGGCAAGTCAGCCCTGAACTCTGGCAGGTTTTGAGTCAGTTACAAGGAGGTGCAGAGACTGATGTGTTTGTGGAATGCTTAAGAGCAAAATATGCTGTGTGCATATTTCAGCTCTGCACCCTCTGTTTTCAGTGGTTAAAAGCTACTTTCCCTCTTTTTGAGACAATAGATAGCTTGAGTGATCATTTCACAATATGGACAAGTAAATAAGCAATCAGTGGGTGTTTATTCCTCTGAATGCTTTAAAGTTAAACCAGTGGTTGCTAAGGTGAAAAATTAGAAAATTTGCGGAAAAGAATTTTTAGGCAGCACTTACTTGGAAGGACTAATGTCATGTACTGAGCTTGTATTATTGAAGTGATACCAATTCTGTTTCTTCACCCATCATGTGACTTAAGAGTTATAGAAGTTATGAAAAAACCCCATCACATTGCATCTGCCCAAAGGGACTACGATAAAACAGAAATTCAGTCTTTAAAACACATTTGACTTGTGTTTGAAAGCCATATATCAAACTTACTAGACACTCTTCAGTCAAGGAACTTGCATTCACATTTTAAGATAAAAAATAATAATTTTCTTTTTTACTTTGATGCATAAATAAATGAAATGGTTTCTTACAAAGGTAGAAATGTTAAGGGTAATTTTAAATTCAGTTACCATTTTGTTCCTGTGAGATTGAAATGGATTCCGGTGGAGAAGTTTTATGTTGTCATTCAGAGGTATTCATCAGAATGGTTTTGGTAAATGAAAATGAGGGATTTGGTACAAGGCTCAGTTTTAACTTGAATTTTTAAATAGTTGCTGCAGTGGCATAACAATACATAAAGAGGAAACATCTCAAAAATAATTCCACATATGTATATTTTTGCTGCAAAGAGCTCTTATTTCTAAACAGGTTAATTTAAACTCCAAGCTGGGCTGCTACCAGAAGCCAAACGTGTTTGTTAAAAGCCTGTCCTGTTGGTTTAGGGCTCCTCAAGCAATGTCTACGTACATAGCTTCTGCCCGTATAATTGCGTTGGTCACTGTCCCTGAGTGAGATGTCTGCACAGCAAAAAAAGACACAGTAGGAGGATGGTGCTGTTATGGTAGAACATGTTTCACTCAGCCTGGGGAATGGAGGAGCATTGTTCTGCTATTTTAGCAGGATCTAAAAGTGCTCTTGATGATTAGCAGAGCATTGAACCAATATGCTATTACAGGGGAAGTACTGCTAGGGCCATATTCTAGCCACCCACCCTGTTTTTAAATGGGTAAGCCGGTATCTGCCATGTGACACTTTTCCATCTCCTTTAACTTGTGAAGATGACTGAGGATGAAATCCTGTAGTACTTGCTCTGTCAAAACACATTGAAGTCTCAGTCTTCTGTTCAGAGTAAAGCAGTCCTGTGTATAGACTACTCACCAATATTGAGTTACTGTCTTAAGAGAGTTTGCCTTCTTAAATCAGGATGATCACAGCCAGTTAACACAGCATTTGAATCCTCTTCTGATGAGGCAGCCTAGAGCCTTCAAAGCTGCAGTGGCTCCTTCAGATGTACTGTAGGCTACCAGGAGCAAGTAATCAGACAAGCACACATAAAGTAGGTAGTAGTGAGATGAAGTGAGACTGCAGAAGGAGGCCTTTAGTGAGTGATGGCTACAGGACTATTTTATTTTAAATAAAATTTTTCTATCGTCCCTTGCATAAACTTAGCTATCTTGCTTTCCTTGATCTCCGTTTATGTGAATACTGGCAGGTGCTCAGTTCTTCCTTAAGGTGGGAGCCTTGTGTTTTGGAGCGGCACTGGGAGCAGCAGGCATGCTGGGAGTGCATGCCCTGCAGCAAGCGCGTGAGGGTATTGCTCTTCATCCAGACTGTTTATTGTCGGGTAGCCTTTCTGGACTCTCCCAGCTGCCTATGTCTTCACCTTCCCCTTTGCCATCTCAAGGTGCTCAGTACCTGAGGGGTTAATTGCTTGTTGAAGTTCTGCTGTGCAGAGCAGAGATCACAAATGCACTGAGCTTTTGTGGGATTCTCTTCGAGTCCGACCTCAAACTTGTGTGTCAGATCTGAGAAGCACCGAGTCCAGTGTTTATAAATGTAAGAAAATTTAGCAGTGCGCGGAAAAAAAAATGATACATTTTAATGTCACTTTACAGAAGTGTTTCCTGAAATGCAAGTATCGGAGTCAGAATATGACTGGATCCTGCTAAATGTAAATTTAACTGGATACTACAGAGTGAACTATGATGAATTAAACTTAAAAAGATTATCACGCTTGCTTGAAAATGATCCAAAGGTAAGATCATATTTGTTTTCTCAAGCTTATAAACAGACTCCTTCCATGTATTCCTTCTTGCAGTGAAAAGCATGAAAAATAACTTCACATGAGATGGCATTCTGTCTTCAAAGTTGTCTTAACAGCTTATGGTTCTTCCACTCTCTTAAATTTGGCTCAAAGAGTTATCGGTATGGATGTGTGACTGAGCTTTATCTGCTGTTAGGTAACCGTGGAGAGGGAAAGCTGGGAGAAAGCTTTTTATTCCCACATTTCCTCAAAACACAATATTTCTGCCAGTAACATTTAAAGAAAAAAATCATCTGACTTTTTTTTGTTTGTTTGTTTGTTTTGGGTTTTTTTTGGTGGAGATTTTTTGTAGAAGTTCCAATCAGTTCTACCTGGGCTCTTTCAGTCCTCTATAAACCCTATAACTCAGAGTAGATTTCATCCAACCTCTGACTTGCCACAGCTTGGGCTGCAGGTGAAAGCAGTACAGAACAGCCTATACATGTGGCTGTATGTGGGGTTGCATACTACTTAATGTTGCCTAACCCTACAGTGAGCCAGAAGCTCCAGTAGTAATGTCAGCTCATTGGTTTTGGTAACAATGGTCAGAAAGCTTAAGATTTCAGCACCAGAGTAATCAGTTCAGTCAGATGACTCCTCCAGAAGGTTTAGAACGAGGCCGATTAGCGGATGTGGTATGGTTAAACCTTCCTACAGCACACTGTCTTCCTTTCTTCTAGGCTTTTTTCTTTCACAGTAAATCTAAGTCAGCAGGACATTAGGTGTGTGCTGACTGGGGGCTGTTTTTTGGCACCGGTCAGTGGGAGGGTTCACTCAAGCAGCAGCCGAGCCAAAGGGGCATGGAAACAGGGAGGAGACAAGGAAGGACCAGCAGTCCTCGTGAGAGCACAAGCTGTAGGCAGAGGTTCACCCATGGCTCTGCCTTAGTCATTTAATTCATAATAGTGCCAGACACTCTGCTCTGGACTGATCTGAGTACATGTTGTGAACTGAAGCCTCAAATGGAAAAAATGTACCAAAATGATACAGCTAGGATATTTTTAGGAAATGTAGCATTTACATATTTTAATTTTCATTACAGCATGCAAATAAGAGGGGTCTTGAAATTACAGAATCACAGAATCACAGAATGGTCAGGGTTGGAAGGGACCTCTGGAGATCAGCTAGTCCACCCCCCCTGCCAGAGCAGGGTCACCTACAGCAGGTTGCACAGGATGGCATCCAGGCGGGTTTTGAATGTCTCCAGGGTGGGAGACTCCACAACCTCTCTGGGCAGCCTCTTCCAGTGCTCTGCCACCCTCAGAGTAAAGAAGTTCCTCCTCATGTTAAGATGGAACTTTGTATGTTCGAGTTTGTGCCCATTACCTCTTGTCCTATCACTGGGGACCACTGAGAAAAGACTGCTCCCATCCCCCTGGCACCCTCCCTTTAAGTATTTGTAAGTGTTAATAAGATCCCCCCTCAATCTTCTTTTCTCCAGACTGAAAAGACCCAAGTCCCTCAGTCTTTCCTCATAAGAGAGATGCTCCAATCCCCTAATCATCGAATCATCTTTGTAGCCCTTACATGCTTAATGTACTGTAGCTGTATATTTATATATCTAAATATATCATGTAGCTGTATATTTATATAATTTTATATATAAACATTCCTAAAAGCACATACATAATTTCAGCTTAAAATGCAGGATCCATTTCACGATGTTTTGTAGTAGATTTTGGCTTAGAAAAAGTGTTAGAGACTTGTCTTATCCTTCTGAAACATAGTAAAGCTTTCTTAAACTCTTAATGACATGTTTAGATCTATTAACGCCACATGAATGCTTTCTGCAGGCTATTCCCGCTGTCAGCAGGTTCCAGCTGATAGATGATGTTTTTGCATTAACACAGTAAGTATGTTCTGAATATGTCGTAGAAAATGATTAAACTACATGATTGCATTCAACATTGCTCCTTCTGCTTCATTCATTCCTACCCATATGTGCCTCGTAAGAACGACAGCTGTTTTGACAAAATGGTGGGAGAGTTAAGTGTTTTGTCCATTCTTCTGTCAGTGCTGAGTGATTTCTTTTGAAATTTCTTTTAACTTTTGTTCCAGCTCTTAGGAAATATTTTAAATAATGGCACTGTCATGATTTTTTTAGGGACTAACCTAGATTTGTTGTAACAGAAAAAAGATTCTGAATGACCATCCCGAATTTTCCTTAATTTGTTCTGGACTATCTCAGCTACACTGTCCTGCATCACTCTTAATACCTCTTTCACTTCCCTTGCTGATGGATGACTCGGTTGTTCACGTCTGTGGTGCTAAAGGGGTCAGCAGTACTGTAGGGAGCTGAAGAAGCAATAAATATGTCTGTGCCTCAAACGCACCAGAGATCCCAAAAGCATCGGACACCTGTGATGTGGGAGCTCAGGGAGGAGGTGGCCAAAGCATACTGCCTCACCTCTGAGAGGAGGAAGTAAAAATTCCCATTCTTCCTCTCAGACAAATGTCCCTTTGCATAAGAGAGCTCAAAACTAGTATTTCATAAGGAATGTGACTGTGAAGTATAGAACTGTACTCCTATGTAAATACACTAGAAATGTTTCTATTCTGGAGGAGAGGGGCTTGAACTGGAATTTTACTGGGGAAAAGTTAATTCTGTGCTAATTCCACACTGAGGCGCAGAAATGCCACGCTGAAGTTGTTAATTCCAAAAATAGTGTGCATGTGAATTAAATTGTTTGATTTTTACAAAAAATGTATATTCCACAAAAGAACCTGTAATGAAAAGACGTTGTTTAGCAATAAAAATAAAAATGTATTGTAAATCAAAACAGTGCTCTTTTCCTTCATTTGTTCTAGGGAGACTGATGCCTGCTGTAAATGTGCCTATACTGTGTCCTGCAGACATAAGCAGAACAGAGTGCATACTGCCATGATTGTCCCATTACTTTGCTAGCGGCACTGTGCTCTGTAATAAATATTTTGAGAGTTCAGCTCTTAAAAGCACCGTTGTTTTATATTTATTTTATTTTTCCAATGCCTTTTCTAGGTCACTCTCCACACAGTATCCTGATGATTTATTGTCAGTTTTAGAAATAAAAAGATATTCATGGTAGGTAATTAATGTGAATAGGTGTTCTCAAGTATGAGGCTTTTTATTTTCAAATAGGTTTGGATACATTCAGATTGAAACAGCACTTGAACTAACAAAGTACCTTGCCAGAGAAGATGAACTCTTCATATGGAATATGGTATTGTTAAATCTAGTACCCGAGAATTTGGAAGGTACTCTGAAGAACTATGAAGTATATCCACTTCTGAAGGTATCACCTTTTTTGTTAGTTAGCAAAGATACTAGACCATTCAAATAAATCAGACTAAAATGAATGACTTTTAAATTCTCAAGAATGTAATGATGACTGATGGGTCATAGTTCCTGTCATTCCCTTTGCATGATTTTGTCAACTTTTTTTTAAATCAGAGGAGGTACTTATTTGTACGTATTGGTCAATGATAAAAAGAATTGACTCTTGAGCAATTCTTACTGTAAACCAGAAATAATTTCACATTCTTTATATTACGCTTGATCCTAGGTTTTTGTAAAACTGAGGGTCTGGAAAAAAAGCTGTCAGTCAGTATTAAATAGTAGTAAGTAACAGGAGTAACAGTGCTATGTATAAAGGGCATATAGTATGTATGTGCTCTGTGGTTTGTGCTGCCTTCCAGTTCATGTTCATGGAGAGAAAGACAGAGTTGGGTTTGAATACTAAATGAGATGATTCTCTCCCATATGTGAGCTACCTGAGACAATATTGTCTTATGTATTTCCTTGACTTCTATTTGAAGAAGATTTCATTTTTGTTTAAAGTACAATCCCACAATAGTAGTTCTCTTAAGTTCTAAAAGTAAAGGTATATTTAAAATATGGGACAGGAACAAAGTATTTTCTATTGAGAAGTTCTTTTTCTGTCCTTTTCTCTGAGAAGGAGCATTTGTTTTCTTTCAAAATGACTTCAAAGGTCCTAGTGATGTGAAATGGTAACTTCCCAGTTTGAATGGATGTACAGGTGTATTGAATTTTAAACCCAATTTGTATACTTTATTTTACTGTGCTGTGTTGTCAAGAAATTATTAGTGGTAAATATTTAGGAAAAATATGAGTAAGTAAAGAAAAATACAGGAAAATAAAAATTTGCATCTAAATTAAAGTAATTTTTCTTTCCCTTCTTTTAAAAGAAATACCTTTTAAAGAGAATGTTGCCAATATACCATTATTATGCAGGTTTTATTCGTCAAAATGTTGATGCTTTGGAAGATGACTATTTTGCTCAGTAAGTATTCTGCTTTTCTCAGAGGTTTGTTCTGATGTGGTTGGATCTGATACTCTGCAGTTTGCCTCTGTAAATTTAAATACAAGATACAGTAAAAATGCTCTAATTAATTTGAATGTAACTGAATTGTTGTTTTTACTGTCCTATAAGCGTGTGTTACTTATGATGACACCTCCAATGAAACTGCAGTATCAGGCTAGTTTGGGATATTTTCAGTCTATTTAGTGAGCATAAAAGATGGAAGTTTAATGATCTGAGTGGTAGCTTTTGTTTGTTGGAGAACAGGCTCAACAGGCTGCTGCTAGTAGGGGAAAAACTGACAGCAATGAACTTCAGATGCGATTTATGGATCAATCACTGTAACTTTATAATAAAGGCCACTGCAGCCACAGTCTTGAATGTCAGAGCGATTTGGACTAGATGCAACTAGTCTCTTAAAACTACCCAGAGGGATATAAACCACACAAAAAAGCTGCGGAAAATTGTAGTACATTGGTAGCCTCACTAATGTTCATGAATATTGATGTCAGGAACCCATTATTGGTAGGTTTTGTTTGTTGGTGTTTGGGTTTTTTTTTTAAATTAAACTTCAACTGTTTCTAGTAGAGGTTCTCCTGGGCTAACAGCATCGTGTGCTGAAACTGTGCTGGTCAAGCACAGTTCAAGTACTCCAAATGTGGAATACATATCTTTTATTCTTGCTATTTTGACTTCCTTTCAAGAGTGTATTTGGAAAAACTTTTTGCGACAGCATGCTGGCTGGGCCTCCAAGACTGTTTGAACCTGTCATCTGAACTATATGCTAAGTGGATGGACAACCCTGAGTACAAGTAAGAATCATAATGTGTTTTTAGAGGTGTGCACGCCTAAGTGAGGTGGGAAATTAAAGGGCTTTTACATGGGGGAGGCAGAATAAGAAATGCTACTGTACACTGCTCTTCTTTCTTGACAGAATGACAGAATTTAAGCGTAACTGTGCCCAACCCCCTGCCCCCTCTTCCTCTCCAAATCCAAACTTTATCATGATTTCATAATGACTACTTTTGCGTAGACTTTACAGGGCGGTGGATGCAGATTTTTGCCATGAAGCCCAAAATCTGTTTAGCCACATAACAGGTGAACCTCAGACTAGGGCTAGTATCCCATATTGTCCAGTCCCTTTGCTGCAGTATGGCTGGTCATGTATACCAACTCAGTTTCTAAGCTTCTCTTCTTAGCAATACTGAGTGAAATGATGTTTGTATGATACAGGCTTCTGCACATGGTGAGCCCATCAAATTGCCTTGCACGTTCTGTATTCATGTTAAAGAGGTGCAGGGAACAGCTGTCGGTTCTTACGGTGATATTGGGAGCCTAGTGGTCAGGTTTCTGCTCTGTGAGGATGGAGTCTGGGCTCTACCAGAATCAGACTTCCTGTATTCGAGTATTACATTGTTAAAGAAAACTTATGATGTATTGAAATTCTTATTTTCTTTTCCTCCCTCTTTCTTTTGATGTTTTTCTATGCAATAGTCAAATAGTATTGGCACCGGTGAGTGAATATTTAAACTTTATTACTCTTTTTATTTGTTGTAGTTGTAATAAATATTTTGTTGTTACTTGTATCTCCGTTGATATATGTAGTTGGCTAAGTAAACTGAACGTGTACTTTTATGATTGTGGTTTTTTAAATAGCTTCATAATGATCATCCTCATAAAAACCAATTGTGCTTTGCCATTAAGCTGAAAAGTTTAAATAGCCTAAATACATTCTGTTATGTTCCAGAGAGAATATTCGTACTATTCCACGCTAAAAGCAACAATGCTATGCTGAATTCCCAGGCTGTTTTCAAAATAGTCACCTATCTGCCCTTACTAATACTATTTGAAATGTTGTTTTTTTTCCTGGTGGAATACTACATACCTTATCTGAGTTAAGAGCTGAAAAGTCTGTGAAATATATTAGCTGATCTGGTTTTGAATTAGATGAAGATTACTTTTGCTGTCCTTCCTGGCACTGAGATGAGTTGGAAGGGACTCAACAGCCTCACACTTCACATGGCTGTAAGTGTGGAGAAAAATGCAACTATGAATTCTATTAGGTGAAAAAAATGATCATGTTTTAAGGAAAAAAACATAGGAGATAGGACACTTCCTAGGTTTCAAATGACAGATCATAGTTCCTGTTCAGTTAAAGAGGAGTCTTTTCATATGCTAGATAGAAAAGGAAAAGGGCACAATAAACTTTTGACTCATATTTCACAGATAGATCCCTTTATGTTCTTCTTTCTGAGAGCAAAATTCATAACAGCACACTATAGCTGTTCTGCCACAGGTGGAACGCAGTAGGATTCTCACATCTGCGGAAAGGAATAATGCTTTTCCCTTTCAGATAAGGTAATCAACTTTCAGCTGAACATTTCCAAAGAGTTCCTGGCAGAACTTAACTGGACTTGATATGGTGCATTTTTATCTCTTCCATGGAGATAACAAGCCAAGAGCCGTGATTCCCAGCCAGTTTCTCAGTTTTAGTTTTTTGCTTCTAGGAGTGAAGTAGAGCTAGCTAAATTAATGTATTCTCTGTGGTGCTGTTACTGGCTTGTCTTCTTTTGAAAGAAGGAAATGAGTTTAGAGAGAGGGACAATGTTGCTGTACATTTTAGTTATTTACTAAAGGTAACCATATACCGCTGTTGCCCTCAAAAGTTAAGAAATCACTGTGTCACTTCTGCATTGTTTCCAGGAAAGCAATGTAAAATAATCCACCCTTTTTCCCAGCAGCTTTTTGCATCTTCACCAAGATTCAGGAATGAGACAATGCTGGCAGGCCAGTCATATCAAACCACACAACCACTCCCAGAAAAAATATTAAGATTAATAAGCCCCACCGCTCATCTAGTATAACCTCAAGCTCCAAAGTCTCTGGATCACAGAGGACTTCCCCTTTGAACTATATAACATAAACCACTTCAGGGCCACCATAGATGTCCCATAGTAGGCTGCAGCCAAATGATACACAGAGCTTGTCTATTTGCTCTTCACCCACAACAACTTTACACTCAGTAACCAACATTTTGTTGAAACTATTGGAACAGCTGCAGTAGCAAAAGAAATAGCTGTATTTTAGCCAAAGCAGCTTTACCCTGTTATCACCCTACCACGGCTTCTTTCTGCAATGTTATGAAATGATTATTAAACAAATTGCTAGACCCTGTAACTCAAATAAGATCTGTCATAAAAGGATTCCTTGCAGGACTATTCTTTACCTTGACATAACCACTCAATCTCAGTAAGCGTCATTCTCGGTGACAAATCCCCTATGTTCCAGCACTTATCCAGGTAAATTAATCCAAAATATTTTTTGCAGTAAATGTAAAACATTCCCACACTTTCTGTTGTTATGCCAGTGAAATTCCCCACCCACAACAGGACTATGAAAATCCCTGCATCTTGCTTCTTAACAAGCGATATCTGCCATCCAGAACACCCATCTCTGTTGCTCCCAGTAGTCCTTCTTAGTTTCCAAAATTTATAAATTACTTGTCTCTACCTTTTGCTTTGAAGATTGCTGTCATACATCCTGTCTTCTGACTAACAGTGTCTCTCTCTTTCTGCTGGTGTCATTCTCATTTTCTCTTGGATGATCTAGTGAAATGCTGAGGAATTTTTTTCCATTTATATTTAAATTTTAATTTTCTGCTTCTGGTTTTGGGCCTGCAGAATGGCTTTTGTGACCAGAAACTTGTCTGTTTTTTCCAGTCTGTGTCCTGATCTAATGAAAGATAGTGTTTATACTTCTACTTACAATGTTGGTCTTGTGTAATGCTAAGCAGATTAATAGTCCACCATTGGGAAGTTCAGCATTTCCTTTGTAGCAATGGGACCCAGTATCCTACAGAGAATTAGTCCAAAATACCATTAATTTAAGCTGCTTTCAGATAGTCTGCAGAGTAGAATACATTGCTATCACTAGAAAGGATTGAAAATGTCTTAATGTCAGAGACACCTCATTGCCACTGGAGAAATTTTATGTTCAGCCTTTGCACGTGAAGTAGAGTATTACACTGATAACGTTGGCATTTAGTCTCTGTTATGAAATTCATCCCCATGCTAAGGATTGTCCCCTGGGGTGGGAGTAATAGGAGGCTGCATGTTGCATGGAGAAATGTCCCTTCTGTTTCCATTTGTGCTGCACGTGGCTCTTCCTATTGGAGGCATTCACTCAAGAAACTTTGAAAAGAGTTGTCTGGGATGACGCTTATATGCAGCTGTACCCTTTTTAATGGTGTGATCCATGTCCTAGGCTGTGATTTGAAAAAGTGACATTGACACTGTATGTACACAAAATAGCTTGACCCAATGGTTTTAAAAAGCGTTGCTGGTTTGCCTTTAAGATGCATGCTTTTTAAATGTTTAAATCATGAATAAAGCATTACATTTCCTGGCTTTATTTAGATGTCTATTTTATATTTCCTTTCTTGTGCATCTTTTAATTGTAAATAAACACTTGTTTTCAGATATGCGTTAACTGCTGGTTTTAACTTTACAACAATACAGTACCACATTTTGCTTTGCAGAATCCCCTTTTTAATTAGAAGAACGGTCTGCTGCTATGGTGTTGCAGTGGGAAGTGATAAAGAATGGAATTTTGCATGGGAAATGTATAATCATACCGACTCCACAAAGGAAGATAAAGACATCCTGCTCTCTGCCATGAGCTGTGCCAAAGAGTCATGGTTACTTTACAGGTGACCTTGATCAAAGTATATCTTTCTGTATATAGAAGTAAATCATAAGAACACAAATTCTGAACTATGCGAAGCTGATAGAGGTTAGCCTGCCCCAGAAGCATGTGTCTTAGAGACCATTGGAAGAATCTTCAGAGTTTTCTTACAGAGAAAGTATGATAAAAGGGCAATCACAACTGATCCTTCTGCTGGTATAATATCCCAGATGCTGGTAGTCACTGAGAAAGGGATTTCCTGAGCTGGTAACTAGTGTGTCATGTCTAACACTGAGCCTGTCTTCTGTCAGTATATCTAGTGACCTTTTTGAACTAAAATTATACCTTCAGGCTTTATAGCAGACTGTGGGAACATGTCCCATAATATAATTGCATGTTGTATTAAAACATGCTTCCTTTTCCTTTGTTTTAAACCTATTTTGTGTTCTTTTTTAACTTGGAACCCATTGGCTGCTCTTACTCTCTGCACTGTAAGAAACAGTAATTATAATCTGTATTGACATTTTTCCCTACCATTTATGATTTCATATAATTTTCCCATACTCCCTCTCTCCTTCCTGTTTTGTTTCCAGACTAAAGTGTCATAGTCTATTTAGCCTTTGTGTGGAAGCCAAATCACCCAGGTTAAGGGCAGAAATGAAAGTAGACTTAGTAGCAAGCTGTTCACCATTTGAAGTGCAGACTCACACTGAAAAGTAGTTTTTTAAAATTTCCAGCTTCATAGAATCATAGAATATCCTGAGTTGAAAGGGATCCACGAAGATCATCAAGTCTAACTCCTGACTCCATGCCAGGCAACCTAAAAGTTAAGTGATATATCTAAGAGTGTTGTCCAAATGCTTCCTGAACACAGTTTGGAATAATGTATTTATTATCACTTACTTGCATCCATATAAAATATTTTACCTTTATCGGTAAAAAGATGTTGAAGCTGAATTCTCTAATCTGTCATGGCCACATTACCTAACAGATTTGTCAAAGGACAGAAGTTTGCCCGCAATGGCCTGAAGAATGATCATCCAAGATTTAGCATAGACTCAATGGGTCTAAAGCTCTGAAAGTAGCAGAGATGTTTCTCCTGCCAGCCCCCTGCTCTTGTGATGGCAGTCATTTGAGAAGACAGAACAAATATGCCTCAGAAGGTGGCAAGATGGGTTGTGAAGAGATGTCCAATCAGCTATGCTGATTTTCCACTTAACCTATGGTCCTTTATTGACTTTGTCATCGGTGCAGGCTAGCACTGGTCCCTGACAAGCTCAGGGAGCTGTGATGAACTCCTTCCTCCCTGTGCCTTAGTAGTTGATAAGCCAATCTTTTTTTTTAAATGCCACCCTGAAAGTCTTTTAGGGTGAGGAACATTACTCTGGGCTTTTCCTGGCCCTCAGTATATTGTTTTCCATTCTGTTAAGCATGGTGGTGGCATACAAATGGGAGAAACACAGCTCATCTACTCTACCCATAGAGCAGCTGCCTGCAAGACCCTATGAGAAGATAACCCTTTAACAGTGCACGTTGAAAGTAGGAGCATACAAGGTGATACATTGAGGCAACAAAGAGCATAGTTACTTACTTTTTTGAGATGTTCAGGTGCTCACTGCCACCAACATCATTGGCAGGTAGTTCCTTAAATACTTCTGAAATCATGCCTTAGCCCCCATCAAAGCACCCAAGACCCCTTGTTATTGGGTCTTGTTATAGGGGACCCAATAAATGGGTCCTATTTGCATAACAGAGTGTCTCGATGCTGGCTCAGTCTCTAGGCTCCAGCTGTGTCACAGCAAATTGGGTCTCCGGAATCTGAGAAGCAGTTTGCCCTTCCACAGGATTGTCTTGTAGGAGTGGTTGTCTTTCTGTAACACGGGTAAGAAAAGCATATATATCCACCTGATGTGCTACACCCTCATTTTACTGAGAATTGGAGAGTCAGTGTGCAAGAACAGGGGTTTTCACCAACAGAAGGACAAAAACCAAGCTGAGTGCACAGCTCAGAGTGACGCCAACTTTGGTATAACTTTCCACATTCTGGCATTTGTTGAGGCAGGAATTTTCTTGATCTGGATGGTATTTCCAGATCATCACTGTTAAACAGCAAGTCATAGGTAGAATTATTACCTTCTCTTTTAACAGATACTTGCAATATGGACTCAGCGATACATTATTTTCTTCCAATTGTACTTCAATCATCATCTTATATGTGGTGACTAAGGATATCGGGCACCGTATAGCCTGGGAATTTGTTACAGAAAATTGGCCACTTTTAAGTGAAAGGTATGGTAAGCAACCAGCTTTGGGTTCCCTTTATTTCTGTGGCTCTTTGGTTTCTTCCTCCATCTTTATGTTTGCCCTGTAAAATCCGGGTGCAGATTTCCCTTCCAGGTATGGCTTTTTTGCAATGATTGATTTATGTCCTGAAGTATGCAGAGCAGGGCTTTCAGAGGTTTCCATTTGGATCAGGGCTTAATGTCAAAGACAACCTTATGTCAGACACAGAATGCTTTAAAAATTAGTATGTTCATGACTCTCTTGGTGCTTTTAAGTGTTAAATTTTCTGGAAAATCTGACTCTAGAAATGGGTTTATCCGTTAGCATTTCACAAGCATGGGTGTAAAATGCTGGAGTAAGATTGTAACCTCTTTTCCAAAGAGAGTATGTAGAGATGGGGGATTGGAGCATACCGTTTACAAGTGCTGCATGGACCACCTACAGTATTATTCCCTGACTTGAGTCCTAACCCATCTCCAGCCTACCTGCACAGATGCAGGTAAACTGCAGGTGAGCTTGGGCTACCTGTCATGAGCAAAGCAAGTATTTTGATGTCTGTTCGAAGACTCCCTCTCTCCTTGGCAATGGTGAAAAGCAACAGGGCTGTGAAAGAGTACATTCCTGCTGCCTGGGGTGGCAGAGGAGTCCATTGGGAGCCATTAGTGGGACCATAACCGAGACCAGCCCTCTGGGAACATTCAAATGTTTATCGTTATTACTAACACTAAAAAAGGCAAGTTCTAGCCCATTTGTGTCACACCAGCTTGTTCCCTTATAAGGCTTTTCTGTGTTCCATACTGATGAGAAATTTGCTGGGAAACTGACCCATTCTTTTCAAACTGAAAAAATAGTGTGAGTGTTAATTTATATGCCATCGTCAAAATACCAACAGAAACACCAAGTTGTTAGAATCATTATTAGTTAGCCTTTCTAGCTCAGTTTAACTGTATGGGCTCACAAAGATTATCCATTTTAAGCAAAGAATTCATGTTGCCAAAGTAGAAATACCAGATCTTACTGGGAAATGAAAATGAAGGGTAATTATTGGGCTTCACCCTGCTCAAATGTCTAAATTGAATGTTAATGATATTTCTTTAAAATGGCAAAAAGAGTACACAATTGCAAACTTCAGCTTAGTTGGTATTTCCAACATGGTAAATAATTACTAAATAGTGGGAGTATTTTCAAATGAGGTGAAACTTAATATATTTGCTAACGTGCTGTTTGAAGGACCTTTATCTCAATTTTACAGGTATGGGAACGAATTGTTACATGATGTATTAAAAATCATGGGAAGATTTGTCAATACAGATGTACAGATCCAAGAGGTAAATGAGAGAAGCAGTTAGGTTTAACTTTATTGCCAGTTTGTAAATACAGGCTTTTAAATCTCTTGTTTTTTAAAGAAATCATAGAATGTATTGTATAATGTTGCTGTGTTGAGACATTGAGAAAAAGGATACTTCCTCATCTGAGAAATAAACATATGAATGTGCACCCACAGCTCTGCAGTCTGTGTGTGCAGCTGGTTGTTAAGCATGGCATGAAAGTGAGCTTTTGTGCAGGGATGGACATGGTGCTGCTCTGTGTGGTTGCAGTAAGAGGTTGTCTGTCCGTGTGCTGAACAGATGGCCTACACGTGTTACAGTGCTTTCCTTTTGACTGTGTGGCAGCCCAGATGAGCCCATGAACAATATTTTCTAATTGGGCAGTTGTACATCTGGAAAAAGGGGGTGGGTTTTGGGAAACCTGCTGAAGGGTGGAAATCTGTGGGAGGTAGCTGTAAGTGGTCTTATTTTATATTCCCCACAATAATCCGTATTGGTGCCTGTGAGAAAATAACTATCACTGCTCATTTCATGCTCTTTTCTTGTTCTTTCGCCTCCAGTCCAAGTCTCCCCAGATTCTTTCCCAAAATATTATTTTCTTTTCTCAACAGCTCAGCTTTTATGCTGTCTGCATGTGATCAGCATCTCTGTGCCAGCCCTGAACTGCTAGTATCTGTCATTACAAGAAAAATTTTGCTTCCCTTTTTTGCTGTTGATTGATGCATATGTACAGCAAGTAACTGAGAAGGGATACTTAATGCAGAGAGCAATTCAGAGAGTTAGCTCCTCAAATCAAAGAAATCTCTCTTCAACATTCATGAACTATAAGTTTTTCACCTTTTTTTCTTTAGAGACAAGTTAACTCCCTGGGACGGCAAAAGCAATAGCCCAGTGCCAGCCTTTAAGTGAACCTTCAGGTTTGGAATTGAGTCCCAATAAATATTATCAAAGCTGTCTCATTTTCCTCTTTAAAATCTGTCTGTAGAGATCACCTTTGCCATGATGTCTACAGGAAACATACCAAAAGTTGGGCTGCTGGCATGTTAAGTTGCTGGTTATTGTGCTGACATTTATCTCATTTATTTTCCTGTTCATTTCCTGCTCCCCCTATAGATTTCTTTGCTATTCTCCAGTCCTCTCTTATCTTCTGGTCATTAGACTGATAGGAAAGACTTCTTGTTCTGTGATTGTAGAACAGGCAGCACAAGAGGATTCTCCTACCCAACTAGTCCTAGACACTGTGTGGTACCACCAGTACTAGTGAAGTTGGCTGCATTTGAAAGGATTTTTAGAGGGATGGCAAAAGGGCACATTCCTAGTGTGCAGGGAGCTTTCCCATCTTAGTGTAAATCAGTAAGCTTGCCCCATCCCTTCTTTAGTCTTTGCTGTCTCCCCCTTTTTCTGTGCACTTCTGTCTAAAGCATCTGTCAGGTACACAGTGGCTTTCTGCAAGTGAAATTATGTGAATTAAGCTCGTGTGTCTATTTCTCCAGTTGCAGGTTTTTTATAATGCTACACTGGAAGAGGATGAGAGAGTGGCTACTACTCTGCTACTGGAGCTCACAAAATTTGAAAATATGGAAAGGAGAGAACTGCTAATCAAAGTTGCCAACTGGTTACAGAAGCATGTAGATGATTGACTTGGAAAACAGTTTCCAGTATATTTTAGAGTGTGACTCACTAGCATTTTGGTATTCATTTTAAGATGTAATTAAAAATAAAGCACATTTTTATAAGTCCTGTGGTTGTCCTCCCAACTGGAAGGTCAGGCTAAAATAATTCACAAAGAAAAGAAAGATTCAGCAAAAGATATGAGAGATGCATTTTCGTATTGTATCTAAATTAATTTCCTACTGGATGAGATGTTAGTAGGGATGCATTGCTAATAATAATGTAATATATAGATACAGTCCTAAATCCTTGTTTTTTTCTGAATATCAGAATGAAAGGTGTGGTACAAGTTTGTGGCAAAAAAAACCATGAGGAAGCTGATACAGTTTTATGTGCTGTTTTGCTTATGATTTTGTGCTAGTTTCGGCTGAGATTTTCTTCGTAGTAGCTAGTACGGTGCAATGTTTTGGATTTGTGCTGAGAACAGTGTTGATAATACAGAGATGGTTTCGTCACTGCTGAGCAGTGCTTACACAGGGTCAGGGCCTTTTCTGCTTCTCACACCGCCCCACCAGCGAGTAGGCTGGGGGTGCACAAGAAGTTGGGAGGAGACACAGCTGGGACAGCTGACCCCAACTGACCAAGGGGATATTCCATACTATATGATGTCATGCTCAGCATATAAACTAGGGGGAAAGTTGGCCGGTGGGCTGCTGCTTGGGGACTGGCAATTGCAATTCATTATTATTATTATTATTATTAATTATTATGATGATTATTTTATTTTATTTTATTTCAATTATTAAACTGTTCTTATTGCAATGCATGAGTTTTCTCACTTTTACCCTTCCAGTTCTCTTTCCCTCCAACCTGCTGGAGGGGGAGGGAGGGAGTGGCTGTGGTGTCTAGTTGCTGCAGTTGGGGTTAAACCCAGACAGATTTGTACTGTGACCTTGGGCAAGTCATTTAATCTGTCTGGCTCTGCTTCTATGTTTGTAAATTGTGAAGAGGACAATAATTTAGAACAGTGCCTTGAAACGTAAACTTGAGAATGGCTTCAGAGCTGAAGGGATGAAAGGACTAAAGGAATCTCAAATTTGAATTGTAATAAATGAATGCCTCCCTATTCAAACTTTATTTTGCCTTAGCAGATTTGTACTTAATGTGTCTACAAGCACATTTGCGATTGATTAGGCATGTGGTCTTGAAGTGACCCTCCCAGTTGTCTCTGTTTAGCATGCTTCAACATCCAGGACAATCTTGGAGTGTGTGAACTGGACTCTTTTTGGATGAAATTTATCTCGGAGATGATGTGCTCCTGGTGTGCAACTGATAGACCATTTTGTCCATGGCACTGGAGTGCAACTAGTCTAAACTAACACCTCTGGAACATCACCAAGTGTTCCCATTCTTACTGCAATGAGCTGATCACTGATGTAGACATAGGGTTAATCATCTTGTTTACGCAGAATTTTGGAAGTGACAGACAGAATTAATTCCATTAGTAGTAGTAAAACATGTTAGCTTGTGGTTGAAGAAATACGGGATCCTCAGTCCATGCAATTTATTTATTTGTGGGGTAATGGTATTATGATGAAATTACTGTAGTAGTGCTCAGGTTAATAGAAAACAATGTTATGTGGGAATGCGGAAACCCAAGTTAGAGTGCTGCTCTATGAGGAGGCAAGGAATAAAAACCAGACTTGTTAATACAAAGAATTTTTCACTGACACTGTCTAGATACATTTAAGGAAAACATTGCCATGTTGGCTGCAATGAACCTCCTCCTCATGGCTGCAGAGAAAAATTGTAACTATTTTGAGGCTCTCTGAAGATCCCTTTGGTGTATGGGAATTGCAAGCTGGTGCTGCCAGGTTTGTGCTGGAATCGTTTGACCTCTTTAGCGTTTGATCCAGTTAAGGGTAGTGCCAGTGAAAATTGTATGCATTCTTGACAGTCTTCATCGAGCTGATTCAGAAAGCAGAGGAAGTCATCGAGGCCGTCATGAGTTAGAGGGGTTTTGTTTCAGCATTTCCTGTGACTCCCACTAGTTCATCACTGGCTCTGTGTGCCTCATCAGATGGACTAAGCAAAGCTTAAGAAAGCCGTTGTTGCAGGATTTATGGACTAAACTTCCCGTAACATTTTACCCCAAAACTCAGTAGGTCCAAACCTTTTCCTTCCTTCCAACCACTCTTCCTTTCTAACCACCCTTCCTTATTATTCTTTTGTTATCTTTTTCTTCTTTCTACTGAACAAAAATCTTAATTGGAAATGCCAATATGTAAACAATTAGTAAAATGATTTAAAAAAGGAAGTTATTTTCAGATTATGTCTCATGACTAATGTGTGCCTCTTGGCTGACATTCTGTATTGCAGAACAGCAGCACAATTTTCATGGCAGAGGCAAATGATGAAGGTGCCTGAGTGGGAACAGATCTGAATCGCTCTTTCTTCCAGAGCCGACACTTTTGCACTTAGTGCTGTGTAACATCGACAACCGTACAAAAGCAGTTCTTGCTCCTGTTGAGTACAAGTTGAGCACAGAGGTTTGGAGAGTGGCAACTGGGAGATGCAGCAAGGGAAGGAGAGGTGCATGGGAGGAATCCAGGGCAAGCTGGGAAAGTTGCTTTATTGCAAAGGGAGTTGGGGTGAAAGGAAGTTGATTGAAAATAAGTATGAGGACATGGATGGGACTGCAGGAAATGAGCTTTTACAGTACCTACACAAACTGTGTAGGTGTTATGGGGCATGTAATTGTGAAGATGTGTGTGTATGGGGCAATTTTCAGTGAGAGAAGGTGTCATTGATAGACAGGATGTATTTAGTAGGCTCTGAGGGAAAAAAAAGAAGTAGATATGATGGGAAGAGACCAGCTTTTTGCCTTAAGTCCTACCCTCTGCCTTGAGAGTATGGAAGTCAAAAAGTTACACCTGTTCATCCTGGCAAGGATGGGGAAGAGATTGTGCAGTAGAAGGAGTGAGGGAGAATTAGGGCCTCAGGAAGACATTGAGTGGTTACTCATGGTTGGAAGGAAATGGTTTGGACCTACTGGGCTAAGGGGTAAAATGTTATTATGGGAAGTTTAATCCAGAATAGTTGGGAAGGGAGGATGAAAAGAGGTGAGAGGACCAGGGGTCCAAAGAGGAGACAGGATGAGAAAGCAAATGAGGGAAGCTATAGGAGCAAGGGAAGATCCAAGGGGAATGAGGAGAATAGTGTAAAGAGGGAGAAGTTCAGGGTCGTCTTAAATCCATTGCTTGCCCTGCTTCCTTTCCTCTTAGAAACTCAACCTGAAGTATTTTGAAGGATTATATAATATTTGAATGTTCTTTTAGACACATGTTGTTCGTCTAGAACAGGGTCTTCAGGTGTGTCCCTGCCCCAGCACTGGTCATCTGCAGTTCCTCACCAGTGCCCCTGCCCTGGCATAAGTTGCCCACAGGCCACAGTCACCTTGGAGGCATCCTTCCTCTAGCATAAACCACCTTCTCCCAAGTGTGCATCTCCAGCCGTGTCCCCAACATCTGTGTCTCCTCCAGTTTGTTTCCTTTGTTTTCTCCTGCCCCCTGACTGATCTTTTTAAAATATGTTTGAGCAGTGGTGCCATGTGTTCCCCTGACTGGCTGCAATTTTGGTGTGTGATGGGGTGTTTTTGTCCATTTCTGAGCTCGCTGGACACAGTTGATAGAACACAGGGCAGTTTCTGGCCCACCAGCAGTCCCCACTGCCTAAACCCTGAGAGTGCTGATCAATACAGTCCCATAGTCTCTGTTGCAGCCACCATCACCAGCTGCCCCACAGCAGTTTCCAGCTTTTCTCCAAACGTCAGGGCTGGCACTAAGAAATCCTGTGTCGCCGCTTGTCCCCCTGCTGCCACGTGCTCTCCCTGCTAGTTTCTCCATCACTGCAAGCCAAGCTGTTCCCAGTAGGAAGAGAGACTTCAGAGCTGTTTCAGTCAAGGTCCAAGAGCACCAGCCAACTGCTCCTCTGCACCTCCTGGCACAGATGCCCCGCTGCCCCACTTTGCCCTATGTCCCCTTTCCTCCCTGGCACCCCGAGGAACCTCCCAGGCTGGTGAGGACAAAGTAGCTCATTGTGGGGCCTGGATGGTCAGGGTGCGAGCCTCACGCTACTTGGCTGCACTGATGGCTCACATGCATGAGGCAGGTGGAGCAGCCTGCTCCTTTCAGTGTTGGCACAAGTCTCAGAAAGGTGTATATGTGGTAGGGAAAAGCAGATAGGGACTGAAGTGCCATAAATGAACAGAGATGTGGTCTCGCCACATTTGCTGTTGGGCAGTGACTCACAGAGGACAAAAAGAGCTGTCATCTCTGCATCCCTTGGCGCAGAGGTGCAGGGACTCCTCTGGAGCTGGGTGTAATGGATGGACCTGACTCCTTGACCAACCTGGTGGTAGTTTGGTTCAGGCTCCGAAGGCAGTGAAGGCCTAGGCCGTAATCAGGCCAAGAACTTCTCTAGTTCCAACCTGTTCTCTGAAAGCTCATGCAGGAACAGGGTGACATGGTGAGCACTGATGCATAAGAGCTTGGAAACTGGAACACCGACCATGTGATTAACACAAGAATAGCAGGTGGTTCTTCCAAGTCTCATTTGTCAGGGAACAAAGGAAGTTGTGGGTACAAGGAGTCTCATGCTCACCTTTTCCATCGCATACAATTTGACTGTGAGCCAGACACTTTGTCCCATAAATATGACAGCCCAAGTAAGCCACCTTCGAGCTCTCCCTGATAAGCAGGTGGCGGCATAGTGGTGGTTTCCCCTTGAGCTGGGGTACCTCTCAGGGTTACTCCTCAAGGCTGAGAGACCCCTCACCAACTGCACATCTTTGGTAAGTGACTGATATCGTGCATAACCTGGTATTATAATGCACTAAGATTTTGTATTGGTAACTTTGAATCACTATTACATCCTCTATGCAGTAAGAAAGAGAGTGAACTTTGGCATCTGTTAAGTCTCAATTTTACAATGTCTTACTTCAATAAAACCACTGGTGCTGCTACCTCTGGCAGTGGTTTTTACAGTGGTCAAAATCTTCCCCGGGACAGAGGAACGATGGGCTCTGGTCTTTCGGGGGCCATTGTCTGTCCTTCCTTGTGACGGGGTGTTCTCCGAGGCAAGGACCTGAGCGGGGATGGTGGGCTGACCTTGGCCGGCTGTGGGACGCCCATCCTGATGGTATCCCACTCCTCAACAGGACGTGGGGAGAAAATGAGGTGAAAAAGCTCGCGGGCTGAGATAAAGACAGGGAGATAACTTACCAGTTACTGTCATGGGCAAATCGGGCTTGGCTTGGGAAAATCATTTTTATTTACTGCCAGTAAAAATAGGCCTGGATAGTGAGAAACAAAACCAAAAATTAAAACACTGCCTCGTCCCCCCCGCCCTCTTTTCCAGGCTCATCTTTACTCCCAACTCTTCCACTCCCCCGCCTCGAACAGCCCAGCAGGAGGGAGGAATGGGGGTTAAGGTCAGTCCATAACTGCTCCTTTCTGCTGCTACTCCTTCCCGCTCCTGCTGAGGTCCCTCCCACAGGCCCCAGTTCCTCCAGGGAACATCCCCCTGCTCCACCACGGCCTCTCCGGGGCCTGCAGGGGAGTCCCTGCTCTGGCGCCCGCAGCGCCTCCTCCCCCGCCCGCCTCGCTGACCTTGGGGTTCGCACTGTTGTCACTCACTTCGCGGGTTTTTTTTCTCCTCACTCCTCTGCTGGCCTGGCATCTTTGCCCTTTCTTCCGTAGGCTTTCCCAGAGGCACCACCAGCTTGGCTGAGCTGCGCGTCCTGCAGCTAACTGGAACCATCAAAGGGCTGCCCCCGGTCTTCGCCCGCGGAGCTCCTCACAGCCGCAGCCACCAGCACCCGGGCATAGCTGGTACAGAGCGGGAGATAATGTCTGAAGAGGGAACTTTGTTATATGCAGCAGCAGGGACAGAGAGGGAGGCACGTCAAGGAAGGTGAGCGTGGGGCAGGGGGGCGAGCAGCCCCCCATAAAGGGAAGAGGAGGAGGGGGGAGATGGGGACCTCCCCTGTGGGACGCCCAGCTCCCCTTGAGGCTGTGGGGAGGTGGCATCAAACCCCATTGCTGAGGCAGCTCTCCAGAAGCTGGTCAAGAAAACGGTAACACCACATCTCTGGCTTTGGGCTTGGTGACAAAGGAGTGGACAGGGGGAAGCCCTTTTGCTGCCTCTCTTTTGCCTGTGTGGAAGACAGGGTGATAAGTAAGCCATGAGGTGGTCTCTCAGCAGCTGGAGTGTAGGTCAGACTTGCCCGTGCCAGGCTGGCTGACAGGCAGGATTTACAGCCTTCTCTGGAGAAAGGTGTTTTGTTCTCCCTTTCACAAGCCTTTCACAGCCTCTTCTCCTTGGCATCTCGGCAGCTAAAATTATCACCCTGCCCTTCATGTGCTTTCACCCTGTCGGTTCCACTCCCCCCATGACTGCTGCTGATTTGAACATCCAGAAAGGAGAAAACAAGAGGCAGAAACACTGGATAAACCTGGCAGTTTAGAAAAAATACGGGTAGGGGGAGGAGGAGGAAGAGGGGGAAATGAATTATAAAACGGGAGGAATGCCACAAAGACCTCACTCTGGGTTAACGTTTTAGCAATGAAATCATAAAGCCACAAGGAACTGTTTCCCAATGGGATAAGAACATGGATTTTTAATGCTGAAAAATGCACTTTTTTCTTTTCAGCTGCCCTGTTTGTACTTGCTGCAGGCTTCTACTGGGCACACTGTGCTGCAGAGTGCACTAAGGTGTACAAGAAGCAATCAGCTTGACATTGGATAATGGCCAGGAAACTTAAAAGAAATTTAACAAATCAGTAACCACTTCTCTGCTTTTCTCCCCCTGCTTTCCTCCCCAATAGTAGGGACATTTGTATCATATCTCCTGAGGCGTATTTACAGTCACATGCTCATGGTGGGGAAGACTTGTCCCTGTAGGAGCCATTAGGAGTTTCACCACCAGAATCAATCTCTCTAAATGTCTCCTAAGATTTTAATCTACATGCACATCCTCACTTACTTGTAGCCTAACACCCACTCAGTAAAAACTATTGTAAGTAGATTGCAGGCTGCATGTTATCATGTATGCCATGATAAACAAATATCATAACAACTCATGCACAAATGATTCAGAAAAAGTTCAGATACACGTGTGTAAGTATTAGCAAAATGGAAGAAAAGGAGATATTAAGCATAAGGTGGTTTAATTATAATTTTTGTATTTATAGAGTTAATAATTCCTGTTTTCTCCTATATGTAGATTATGGAGAAATCAGAAGAACAATGGCAAAAATATAGGAGAATAAAACAGGTTGTAGGTTTTTGTTTGTGGCTTACTGTTGTATGAGTACCTTGGAGATTGTGATTTTTTTTCCCTTGAGGGATTTCTGTTTTATTTTTCACGTCAAGGAAAACAGCCTGTGGAACAAAATGCAGGTACGTGTACCAGTATTTAAATCACCTAGCTAAGGTCTGCTGCTAGAATGTTACCTCAGCTTCTGGTTTTGAAAGTGCTTGGAGGGAAAGAAAATAGTATGGTAAATAATAAATTTACTTGCCCTCAGACTGGGTTGTGAAATACCTCAGAGAATGGATGGATACATCTGATGAAGATAAAAGACACGTTGGACTATTTGTCTAAGCACAACAGGAGAATTTATAAGACTTGACAGTTTTGGATGTTTACTAGGATTTAGCTGTGTTCTATGGAAGAGTAATGAAAGCCGTAAGTGATTGCAGCGTGCTGGAAATTGGCATTTGGAGGTATCAGGAGGAGCCTGAGCTGTCTCCACTAGTGCAACAATCCTGAAAGGCAGCAAGCTGAACCATGAGTTGCATTGTCACTTGAGCATATTTATTTGATGTCTTTAGACTGTTGGAGAAGGTGAGCAGAATCCAGAACGTTTCATCTAAAGTGGTAAAATATTCCTTTACTACATCCATGTCCTAAAAAAAATCTCCATTTCTGTAAAATGCAGTAGTTATTACAGGTTTTTGTTTACTTACCTTTAAGAAACAAAAGCTCACATTTGCTCTGTGAACATACTACAGATGCAAGTAATAAATGAGGACTCTCATCCCAGTTTATATAATCTCTCTATTTCCACTGTTTGTGCTAAGTATTATTTAAAAGCCAAAATTAATGAGAGAACATGTGAGGTCCTTTAAGACAGTTACCTTGCACTGTCTTCAGCCTGCTTCTCTGGGGAGCACTATTTTGATTATTTGTCTTCTCTTTCAGTCACTCTGGGGCTGATGTCATACTTCCACTATCAGAGGAGTTGTGCAGCAGTAAACCTGCGCTGTGCCAGCCTCTTCCTTTGCAAAGTACAATTCAAAATTCTGGAGAACCTCCTTTCTCTGTTGCTGTCTGCTCTGAACTGAACATACATAGAACTGCAGATTTTCAGAAGGTAAGTCTGGCAGATCTCTTCTGCTTATTGCATGACAACCAGAAGATGCACATGATTTTATAAATATCTCATAGAGTCCAGCTAAAAGATTCCTTACTTCCAGATATGGCAGAAAGTCTCTGGGTTTGGGAGGGAAAACTCATGAGGATTTGTTTTGTTTTACTGGAAGAGGGCAGGATTTGCTCCTCCACACTCCTGTCACAGAATGGGCCATTGTTAATCAGTTTTCTGAGAAACCAGCTGAATTACAGGACACGAGACCTATTTCTTCATCTGTCTGTGTTACCCAGCTAGCTTCAAGGCTATTTTCTGAACACGTATGCACATGGGCTATGAGAGAAGGCACGTACTAGTTGCTAAATGGACTTTCCACATCTTTACAGCTCAATCCATGGTTGATCCTGGGGAAGAGTAATTTATTCTCATTCTTAATTTGGCTGGCACCAGATGTCCTATAGAGATTTCACGATGCATACTTGAATGTGCCACAAACCTGACTGCTGGTTTCTGAGCCCACAGACATCCCTGCAGAACTAGGCTATGAAGAAAATGGGACTATTGCAATGGGTCAGTCTAATCCATGTGGGCATAGGGGGATTAAAGCCATAGGGACATCTTGTCTTTCCCTGGTAAAGGTGATGAACATGCTTACAGATCTCAGTCAAAAATTCTGCAATGGCATGAACAAATACAATTTGAAAACAATGTGCATTCACTCTGGCAAGCCCTGCAGAGATACTAGCTTTAGGCTGCTGAGATCAAGCGGCCTGAAGCATCTGGAATGCTGGTCACAACATTTCATACCAGCTGAATTATTCAGCAGTGCAATCTGCAAGGGTCATAAAAAGGAATATTAGATTCTTGAAAGAGCAGATACAGGAAAATTTTCTCTTATGAAAACCATGAACAAATGCAGTTCCTTCCAAATCCCAACACCTTCTGAAGCTGTTCTCTGAGCAGAAACATCTGTCTCTTGGATAAGACCAAGTCTCTTTCAATATAATACAGCCTCTGATTTTCTTCTCCGCTTAATCTGCTTTTATCCTTGTAAACTGTGCCAAGGGTCTGTGCTGAAATTGCCAGTTCTCAGCCACGCTCTACAGCCACAGTGGGATGTTGAGATGTGGATGATCACCTCTAGGAAGTACTTGCTGTATTCAAAAGGTGTGGGAGAACACAGGTTTTGGTGGAGGAAGACTGCAATTGATGGTTGTCCTCAGAGTCGAAATTTTTATGGAAGAGACTAGTGTTCAATGCATTGCCCCTGGATTATCACTACAGCAAGACCAAAAACAGTAGATGAAAAAACTCTGCTTCAGGACCAAGAATACTTTGGATAATTAGGTTCTGCAGACTTGAGAGCGGATGTCTGAGTCTCACACTTTCCCTTGTTCCCCGATGCCTCTTCAGAACATGCTGTGGAGGATAATCAGTCCCATGAGTCTCACCAGTGTCTGAATCTTGCATGGTTTCCTAGTCACGGTCTGCTTCATTTTTGAGTATCTTTCCTGGAGACTAAAATTCAACACTTTATCTTCAAAATATATATGGAGACAGAAGTGTGCTACATTTTCTTTGCAGGATATTTTCACTGAGGTGCAAGGGCATTTGAAACGTGTTTGGAACAAGATGCTTGTTCCTTTTCTGCCCCTATTTAAAAAGTGTCTTCTGATTTTGGGTGTTTGGCTCCAGTTGACTGCTAGGACCTAGTTTCCAAAGGAGTCAAACATTTATACCACCAGAGGACATGTGGGAATTCTGCATGCTTACACTGGTAGCTGCTTATGGCTGTTCTGCTCCTGAACCCTGCATGCTATAATAAAACAGGCATGGATGGTGGTCATACATACTCAAAAAGTGCTTTAACAATGCCAGATGCATGGTTGGACACAAGAGGAGATGCAGGAAGCAAATCCTTATCAGGGCCCCAACTTGAGTGCAAATGAAGAGCAATGCTCACTTTCTCTAGATGAGTGGCCTTCATTCTTGTTTTATTTGTGGGTTCCTAGCAAATTTCCAGTAGGAAAGCAGCTCCCCTCACCCTACCTCTACTGCAAATATTAATTCCCTGGTAATAGCTTTCCTTTTCTAATCCTAAAAAGATGCTCAAGTTCCAGAACTAAAACTGTTGCTGTAGAGCATCCTCTTGTGAACAGTGTCACAATCTCAGTCATTCTTCAGGTCACTGAAGAGGAGAAACGGAAACCCTCTCTGGAACAGGCTGAAGGCTGTTCTTTTCACCTCTCAAAAAAGCATCCCCCTTTTTACTACCCCTTCCTTCTCATTGCTATTCCCACTTTGACTGTCGCCCCGCATGGAGGGGCTGCAACAGGGGGAACTAAAGGCTTGGACTCCTCTCCTGCTTCTTTCAAGAAGTGTGCCGGCCCTTTGGTAGTGGTGAAATGAAGATCTTCTCTGGGACAGGGTTTGGGCAGTGATCTTAAAGTGCAGGGTAACCTGGCAGAGACCACTGCACTACCTTTCAGAGGCAATGGGAGAGACTGGGCAGCACCTAGGGAAGGGTTGGAGAAACTCCAAACAAGCTTTAATATTTCTGTTGGTGTCTGAGGTTAAAGCCTGAGGCGCTGGAACTACATATATTGCATAAAAAGTTTTAACTAAATAGCTTCACAAGATAGGTAAGAAGAAGTAGCTATCATTCACTCTGAACAGTTGCTACCACCATTTCTGTGTGACAGGGGAGAGGAGATGGATGGCATTTGTTGGAAAGACTTACAGAACCCATAGTCCTCACTGGGGGCTTTGTTAGCAGAATGAGTGATGCACCTTTTTTTCTATTAAACCTAGCAGTTACACATTCTGTTTATACACAAACTCTTTTGCAGAGCTGAAGACTGAGATTTAAAAGCCAAGAAGTTTACTTTTAGTCCATTGTTCGAAGTCTTCAGGAAGAAAATTTTGGGTCTGCAGGGAATAGTCTAGTTGCTATGGTCATAGGTCTGACACACGCTTTGGGTGTCTATGAATGGTCCCAGAGATTATGCCCAGGCCCCTTCTACTCCCCCCGCCTCCCCGCGACCGCCCTTTTTTTAAGCCTTGCAAAAAGAACTGCAGCGAGGACAACAGTGTCACCTGCTGGCAAGCGAAATGACTGCTCCTGCGTGCTGTCTTAATTTCCACTGCCCATCGCCAATTGCTTTTACGTGTTCTGTGAGAATACCACTTCTCACCTTTACATTAAAGGTGACAATGCGGTGAAGCGGTGTCAGTAACAGATACAGCAATGACAGCATTTCTTTAAATTTCTATGTTATTTAAATACTAGAGATTTTCCGAGGTTTGCTTAACAAATACTAGAATGGCTTTGGTGATACAGCTTTTGTTTATGTTAGTTATATTATCTTAATACCGCTTTAAAATCAAGTCTAATACTGAGGCACATTTTGTTCTGCATTTGCTGTTGGTTAAGAATACATAAAAGCCTATTATGTGTATCACCTGTGCACCTTAAAACCTTCACTTAAAAGTCTGTGGATCTCACACTTCTGTATAAGTCTAACACATATGTATGTATGTATTTCACAAGGGTGGCCAAATGAATGATCATACAGAAGAAAATGGCAAGAAAAGCAATTCTGCCCAGGTAACATCTGCAGAAGAAAATGTCTCTGCTGGTAAAAACTGCTCAATAACACAAAAACAATTGGTATGACTTCTCCAGTACCATTTTATTATCAATATACTTACCATTGCCTTCAATTTCTTCCATAATTACAAAAAATAAAAAGCCAGAGTCAATAGGGAAGTATCTGTAATAACAACAGTGAAATGAGTCAAGTTTGCAGTGCAGTGATGTAGAGGGCTAAAAGCACTTCCGAGCTCAAATGAAATAGTACGTAGGGAAATAGAAGAGTATCTTTTGAGGGAGGACTATCTCTATAGCTTATTATTTGTTTCCAACTTGAAATTGCATAATTTATGATCACAGACAATGAGGATGCTGAAGCATATTTTTTGCGCTGAAAATCTACCCCAGACTCAAATGCAGAACTGTCTGAATAATGTAGGTGCATGAGATTGCCCTGTAGGTTTTCAGGAGGATGCAACTGAAGATGCATAGCATAAACCATCTTGTAAATAATTGTACTCAAGTGGATGGATATTTCTAAAACGCTGTATCAGCAGATTGGACTGAACTGCCACTGCTTTGCCCATGAGAAGCAGCAAAGGCACTCACTTGTTTGTGAAAAATCACTGTGGACTCTGAAAGGAATGGCACCCTCCAGGGAAGCTGAGGGGTCGCAAGTCACCACCATTTACCTAAGAGGAGAAGAGATAAATTTGCATGTATTTTTGTGCCTTTGCATAATGAAAGACAAGTGTATGTTCAATGTCCACAGTCATTGTTCAAGGAGAAGTTGTTTGACACAATGGCCATGTTTGTTTGCATTGACTTTAGACATGCCTGTCAACATACATGGGCTATGTGGAATAGCAATACACAGAGCTGATGTTTTAACCTCCAAAACTATTCAGCAGTTTTAGCTAATTGCAAACATGAATTCCATAAAATAGGCAAGAAAGTGCTCCCTCCTATTTCTCAAAAACTGATCAGTTTAGCTTCTTTATTTTTGTCTGTGCTTTTTTTCATACTCTCTTGTGCAAGTACTTCCTTCCTGCACTAGTTGCTCCTCCAGACACTTCTCTTGCCCCCAGATTGTTTGGACAAAGATGGGTTCTAGGCATCTGTGGGACCAGTGCAGATAAGGGCAAATCCAGTCGAGATTCTTATAATCATAGTACTTTTTTTTACACTGTAGATAAAGTTGAATAAAAAAATACATGATTCTGCCTTCCACAAGACAACTTGCAAACTCCATGCCCCTGTACCAGAGTCATGTCTTCAGAGTCGTGGTTGTTCCCTCTCCTGTCGGGATGCACACTCGGTCAAAGGAATACACAATTAACAGTTAGACAAACATTTTAAACAATGTGATCTTAATTTAGGTCAAGTTTTGCTTCATTTTCCTACTTGTGTTGTTTTAAGTTACCAAGAATATTAATTTTAATGTCATTTGAAAGCCAGTGAAGACTTTTGGCAGCTAATAAATATTTGTTCCTATTGTACTAATGAGAAACTTTCTGTTACTTATTTATAGCAACAACTTGAGAAACAATTAAAATGCTTAGCCTTTCAAAATCCAGGACCTCAGGTAGCTGACTTCAATCCTGAAACTAGAGAACAGAAAAAGAAAACGTGCATGTCACAGATGAAACGGAAACAAGATTTTTTGAATAAGCCCAAGTAAGATATGCTAATTTATTACATATTTTACTTTAAAAAAATGACTGGTCTGCTATTTACTGAATATAAATGAAATTAATAAAAGCATTAATATTTTACAGATAGATTTCTTACTACACATGAAAGCTGTGCTGGGAAAACAAGCTTTTTCTACGTGACTTAAGACAATTTTGATTTACTTCTTTGGCACACTTGCATTTTTAATAACAGTGGCTGTTGCAATTAGGATATAATGCTGGTATTTCATTATGCTGTGAGGTTGTTAAAGAGGAAATATTTGTTCCTAGACACGTTTTCCACGTTTGGTTTAGTCTTTGAACATGTTGAAGCATTCTTTGAGAATCACTTTTTTTTCTCTTTCACAGAATTACAAAGAAGTATGACAAACATGGCAGGCTGCTTTGTAATAACGTCGATTTATGTGATTGCCTGGAAAAGAACTGCCTGGGTTGCTTCTATCCTTGTCCCAAATGCAATTCAAACAAATGTGGACCAGAATGTCGCTGCGATAGGAAATGGGTTTATGATACAATTGAGACTGAAGCTGGCAATGTGATCAGCACGTTGCCATTTTTTGTCCCTGACTGATTTTCTTCTGATAATTTTTGTGCCTGAGCAAAGTTCTTTCTTCACATTTTATTAAAGTAAATCTTGACTTTATGAATCGTCTCTAGTGAAGTGCCTAGCAGTGGTGTTTGTGCTTCTTTATTGCTGCCTACCTAGCAGACTTTAACCTTCCCCATTAAATAAAAGTATGTATTTCATTCTTCCTTATCCTTCTAAGCTTTACTGAGGCATCTAGTCAGTCCTTTCTAAACCCTGACTTTCTAAAACTGAAGGTGTCTGGACTGCTGTGGGAAGACAATTTTCTTACCCTGGGAAGCTGAACCACATTACTTGTAATGAGTTAATTTTCTTGGTGATTTTTCTGCTTGTTCATTTACTCAGATGTGTGACTCAGCTATTTCTTTTGTGCGTTTCTTTCTTTTTCTGCAAGTGTCTTTTCCTTCTGATACATTCATATCTTTTATAGATGAGCTAGGAGTCATTTGAGAGAACACTGTTCTTTGAAACTAAGTCACCACTTTCCATGTCCCTCCATATATTAAGCAGAGGAGAGTGGAAACGACTCTGCAATTCTTTCCTGCTGGCCAAGACTGAAACCAACATGTTCGGTCAGAATTTTTTTTTTTTAACAGCATATGGTGCACTCAACCTGGATCAGTCATTAATTATATAGCTAGAGGTAAACAGATTCGATATTTTTGCCTCTGGACAGAAAAGTTTCTTCAGTTCTAGGAATTTCCTCTTCATGCAATGCATGACGGATTTCAAATATCATAACTTACACCCAGGCTTTTTAAGAAGTAGGCGTTCTCCTTCATGATGGGCACTCACACCCTTTTTGAGGAGTGAGGGTCCCTCTGGGTCTTGAAAGGGGGAAGGCCGCAGATTGCCACAGGCAATCTCCAGGAGCATGCTGCTAGTGGTGGAATTATTCCCTGGGCCCAGTGCTTGTTGTTTTTGAGGAGACTCCCCCAACTTTGAATGTGGCACCACTTTTCTCCCCTACAAGAGGCCATTCTCTGTGGACAAAGACCTTCTGCTCCACAGCAGAGAAATCTCCCAGTAGAAGAAACTTCCTGGAACAGATGCTAAGAATGCCTTAACATGACTAGGGCTACTAAGCTGGTGAGGGGTCTGGAGGACAAACCTTATGAGGAACGACTGAGGGATCTGGGGTTGTTTAGCCTGGAGAAGAGGAGGCTGAGGGGAGACCTTATCACC
>VUYV01000661.1:0-18320 GCA_008711295.1 Anarhynchus alexandrinus | reverse complement strand
TCAGCCAGCATCCTTGGTAGGAAGAAAGCGATTTGTCGCTTGTGCCCTTCACTGGGGACCTGACTTGACTTGGGTCACTGGGGAAAGGGTAAAGCACACTTATGGCTCCTAAGGCATTTGTCCTAATCTAGGCTTGGGGAAGTGTGGCTGGAAAGCTGCCTGGCAGAAAGAGACCTGGGGGTTCTAATTGACAAGCGGCTGAATATGAGCCGGCATCCTGGCTTGTATTAGAAATAGCGTGGCCAGCAGAAGTAGGGAGGTGATTGTGCCCCTGTACTCAGCACTGGTGAGGCCACACCTCGAGTATTGTGTCCAGATTTGGGCACCTCAATACAAGAGAGATATCGAGGTGCTGGAGCGAGTGCAGAGGAGGGCAACGAAGCTGGTGAAGGGCCTAGTAAACAAATCATATGAAGAGTGGTTGAAGGAGCTGGGACTGTTTAGTTTGAGGAAGAGGAGGCTGAGGGGAGACCTCATTACTCTCTACAACTATTTGAAAGGACACTGTAGAGAGGTTGGTGCTGGTCTCTTCTCACAGTAATTAATGACAGAACAAGAGGGAATGGCTTCAACAGGGTAGATTTAGACTGAACATTAGGAAAGAATTTTTCACAGAAAGAGTGGTTGGGCATTGGAATAGGCTGCTCAGGGAGGTGGTTGAGTCACCATCCCTCGATGTGTTTAAGAGCCGTTTAGATGTGGTGTTGGGGGATATGGTGTAGGGGAGAACTTTGTAGAGTAGGGTAGATGGTTGGACTTGATGATCCCAAGGGTCTCTTCCAACCTAGACAATTCTATGATTCTATGGTCCTGTGACCACACGCTGTTTGTGCGCCTTGCCAACCAGCGTGCCCTTGGCCTGAAACCAGAGGGGAGTCAAAACAGTGTGGGACAGGGCAGAGTTTGGGGTTGTCACCTGGGAACGCGTTATTTGGGGAAGACAGGGGCAGCAGCCAGCTGCAGCGTTGGTTCCACAGCCTCTGGGACAACCTGCTGTAACACTGCAGGGGTGACAACTTTCCACCGAGTCCGTGGCCCGCTAACCAGCAGTGGGCCGACCTGCAGGTTGGAGCTGGCCATGCACTAACACGCGGGCACAGCAACGGCTCTGTGGGGCGTCACACAACCCACACTCCGCCAGTATGGTTCAAATGTGAGCCCCAGTCCTGCATGACAGAGCGGGATGTTCTGTCCCCGGCACCTCCTGTGAGGCACCAGTGGCATCCACAGAACAGAGTTAAAAGTTTATCAGGAAGCTTCGTTTGGGACATGGTTAAGACATCAAGGAATGTACCTACCTTGAATAGGATGTGAAACAAAACATCTTACCTGTTCTTTTGCTCTTGCTGACTTAGACGTAAGGTAGCAAAATGTAACGTCTGGACCAAATTTGAGCAAAAGAGTGTATCCCAAACTAACCTTGGGTCATTATAATGCTAAAATGCACCCTCCTTTGTGAGTAATGAGCATGCTAATCAGGTAACCTTCCTTAATGTGTTAAACATGAGCTTGGTCGCATATGTATCATTAGGAGTGGTGAATGAACCACTATTGACCAAACAGCTGTAATTTATCATTATAAATACGGGCAGTTTGGAACGTGAGGTGTGCTGGCTGTTGTCAGACAGCCGGCACCCGATCCTGCGGAACTGAAATAAAAATAAATATCTCGACTCAGTGTGTTCAACCGGCACACCGGGTGAAGAACCCTCATTTAGGGACAATCACCACGACGTCGCTAAAACCGTCAAACCCGAGGATTTAAACTACAACCTCCCCAACGGTGGCGGGCGGCCGCAAACCCCTGATGGAAGCGCTGCCATTTCGCTGCTCACCACTAGCCCCAGCCCCGAAGGCCGCCTCAGGCCTGCCCGGCCCTGCCCCGCCCCCGCCGGGCATACGCGGGGCGGAGCGGCGGCGTTTGGCCCCACCGGGCCGCCGTCGGCGGGGCGGGGCCGCAGCAGCGGCAGCCATGGCGGCGCCCGTCGTCCCGGAGAGCGACAGGTACCGGCCGCTTCGGCGGCAAGCGCTGCGCTTGTCGGGTCGGGGGCAGGGGCAGGGGCAGGGGCAGGGGCAGAAACTGGGCCTCGTCGCGGGGCCTCGCCGCGGTGTCGGGGCGCGGCGGTGCCTGCGCGTCCGTGACCGCCTCCTCTCCTTCCGCGCAGCATCCGCAGGGCCGTGTCGCTGCTGAACGCCGTGGACCCCGGCCGGTTCCCGCGGCTCCTGTCCCGCATTCTCCAGAAGCTGCACCTGAAGGTTCGGCGGGGCGGAGCGGGGGGAGCCCGGCGGGGCTGTGTCGGGCAGGCGGCGGGGCGCTGTGGCCGGTGTGGCGGAGGCGCCGGCGGGGGTCAGCGGCCGGCGGTACCGGTGTACCCGGGGCAGGGCCGCCCCTCTGCCGAGGCCTGGCCGGGACCGGACCGGCGCTCTGCCCCTCCGCTGCCCGGGTGCTACCGAGTCGTTTTTTGGGGACAGATGTGACACTGTTTTGCTAAGGGGCAATTACTTCCAATTACTATTTTTTCTTTCCTTTAAGTGTTTTTGATCTTAATTTTATTCATCACTGATTGTTCAGCCTGTTTCAGGGGAATGAAGTAAGAACCAGTAGCGACTGGCAGAAGGTGCGTGGTGTGAGAAGCGGTGATGCTGGTTGTAACCTGCATCCCTCCCTCCTGGTGCTGGTGTCTCTGGGAGCCCTCTCAGAGGAGACACAAGTTCCTTGGCTCTTAGCACAAACTCCTCTCTTGCCCTCGCAAGGGAAACACTAAATGCTTATTATTGGTTTTTCCACGTTTCTGTGTGTTCTGCCTCACTAGCCAGTCCAGCCCAAGCCATGACACCATCAACCAAAGCCATCTATCGAATTGAAGTTAAAAATAAAGTGCATAACTTTTAGTGAATATTTTTGTCATCTTCACAGAAGTTGTTCTGTTGTTGTTTTGGGTTTTTTTTTAATTGCAGAAGAAATTAAAAAATTAAGAAAATCAGTAGTCCGTTTCATTGCACAATGCCAAAAAGTCGAATGGAGACTAGATCTAGCCTGGGCCCTAAATACTGTAGGCAAAACTGTACGATAAATGCTAAACCAGAAACTATTTTGTTAAGTTTCTTTATCTTTCAGTGTCAGATTTTGTTTTTTCCCTTGTTTTGTGTTTAGAAAAAAAATGAAGAGAAATACAAAATTGGTTTTCTATACAGATATTTAGAAACTAAAAGTTACAATATTACAGGTTAGGAGCAGCATGGATAGGAAATGCAAATGTATTAAAGGTCATAATTCTGAGACTATAAGGTTTGTTTTGATTATTTGATTGAATTGCTGATTTTTTCCTACCAAAATTACTAGCTTGGATGCTGCTGTTATTGCAGAGAGTTTTCTTAATTGTTTTGCATGGGTATGGACTCATTGGTGACACCTTCTAGTTACCAATCTTTTTTTATTTTTTTTTATTTTGTTTTTTGTTTACTACTCAGTAGCAGTTTAGTCGCTCTTCACAGTTTCAGTCAGGGTTTACATGAGCTGGAGCGGTCTCTTTAATTTCGCCCACTCAGTCAATTTCATGAATCGTTCAGTTGGCCTTTGCAAAGTATCTGACTCTAGGGCATGTTAAATTGCTGGAAACTTTAAATAAACTTACTTGCCTCAACAAAGCGGATACGCAGATTTCTGCATGTCCTTCTAAAAGCTAATGATTCAAATAATGTTTCCATTTTGATATTCTTGTTACACAAAACCTTCAGTGATCACAGTGTTTGTAATTGCCTCATTTTGTTTATTCTGCCAGCTGAATTGCTTTTTTCTGTAGCTTTGCAGTTTTGGATTACTAGTGTTCTAACTACAGTGTTTTGATGTTTGTAGCATGGATTTGTTAGTAATTACGTTTTAAAAGAAGGCAATATCTGCATTTAAATTACTATTTAATTTGCTGTAGTATTGTAAATACAACTGCTGTATTTTAAAAGTACAGCACATTCTCAGTAATCTTCAATAATACAGTAGGCTACAGATTCAAATCTGACTTTCAAAGTAAGCATACACTAGGCCTTTATTTCTTTTGTAACATCATGGGTGGTTTTCAGAAGAGTATCCAGATTGGAAGAAGCACACGTAACTAACTTCACTACAGTTTTGCCTTCTGTTTTCTTTGGGGTCTGATTCAAGTAATGCACTTCATACTTCTCTTATTTTTATTTAAAAAAGGTTGTTTGGAGATGAACTGATACTTGAAAGGAAAATGTTTGTTTAGTGTCTCTCAGGTACAAAGAGAAAGCGTTTTCTTGTGATGTATTTCAAGCAATCCTGATAACTTCTCATGTGATACTGTTGGCTTTTGATTTTGATTTTCAGTGAGAGGAGTTGCATTGTATTTTTCTGTTGGAAAAGAGCTTTAAGTTGTTATTTCTATTTAGAAACAACTGGAAAGCCCCTATGTTTATAAATGTTGGGAGAAAGTTTTTGTATGTTCTTGTATGACAAGTATGTTCTTGGTTGCTAAATGGAATGTCAGGACTAACCATTTTTGTGCTTCAGGCTGAAAGTAGCTTCAGTGAAGAGGAGGAAGAAAAACTTCAAATAGCTTTTTCGTTGGAAAAGCAGGATCTTCATCTAGTTCTTGAAACTATATCATTCATTTTGGAACAGGTACCTTGTTTTTATCATTATGAATTGATAAATATTTTTTTTTTACCTGATTGTAGATTTCAAAAATATAAAAGTCAAGTTAAAAAGGAATTAGTGAAAACATCTAGCTGTAGTATACTATGTATGTTTTGGGGGCATGATTTTACTGGTTTTGTTTGCATGCCTTCCTGATTTGGATTGAATTCATTGCATTTGTGGAGTGAGTTTCCAGCTAAAGTAAATATAGGTGGTGGAAGGGAGCTCTGCATGACTCCAAGATAAGTGTTGATAACTATAAGGTATAGTCCTTCCTCTTATTCATTGTAAGCAAGCCAGCTATGCATTTTTTTTAATTCCTGTAAGGAAAATATTAGATGGCGTTATTGAGCACTGCTTAAGTTACATGAAATGTCAGATATGGAAAATTTTCACGCACAGAAGCAGTCTCTACTTAGGTGAACAGGCACATATGATGTAGCTCTAGTGTCTGAATGAATAGGTGACTGCATGGGTTTTTTTTTCATAGTTTGTCTGTCTGAGAAGTCATTTGTAATACTGCATTTCGAGATACAATAGAGATAGTTAAACTTTTCTATCTTCTCGGTCAGAGAGTTAAGATGAACAGGGTGCTTGCAGTCCCACTATAGAGTTGCTAGTAAAAGTCTTGTGTTAACATGGTGGCCATCTGTGGTAGATGGCACAACTGGTAGAACAGTACTCAACAACAGTGGTTATTTTTCCTTTTACAAGGCAGTCTATCATAATTTGAAGCCTGCTTCATTGCAACAGCAGCTGCAAAGCATTCACCTGGATCAAGACAAAGCTGAAGCATTTGCCAGTGCATGGGCAGCTGCAGGTCAAGATACGATTGAGAAGTTCAGGCAGAGGGTTTTGACCCCTCAGAAGGTAATGTTTGTGGGTTTTTTGTTTTTTTTTTTCTGAGAAAATAAAGCTGTGTAGGTTTGTTTCAAGCAAGGAGTTTAAACTAAGATACAAAATTTGTGACAAGCCAAAGTACTGGAAAATAAAAGGGATAATTATTAGGTAGTAGATAAATGTGATCAGGGCAGCAGAGTTCCACTGGCTTAAAGAGATGTTACACATTAGCTGAGCAGCTGTAACTGTTGGAACCTGACTACGTGTGCACTCTTAGCAATGTCAGGTATATGCAACCTACATACCACTTGGAGATGTTTGTGAACATGCGCTACAATAGGGCAAGGGTAAAATGTGCTCATGAACACTTGTAGTGGTTTAGGTCATGGGTTTAGCTCATCAGCCTATTGATTCTCTGTACTTGAAGTGTATCTGAGCTCCTGCCATCTTTAATTTTGTTAGGTGGTTGAATTGTGCGTTTTGTGAGATACTTACTACAATTTTGAGAATTTTCTGCAATGGCATAGTAATCTTGCTTTATATGTGCCTGTTACTAGTTAAAACTTTGGTACGTGCTGTGGAAGTATCATTTTATGTTTAGGCATAGATGTTTACATCTTATGAGAAGGTATAATAACATCATAGAATCATAGAGCTTGGAACAGACCCTTAAGATCATCAAGTCCAACTGCTAACCTAACACTGCCAAGTCCACCACTAAACCATGTCCCTAAGCGCCACGTCTACATGCTTTTTAAATACCTCCAGGGATGGTGACTCAACCACTCCCTGGGCAGCCTGTTGCAGTGCTTCACAACCCTTTTGGCAAAGAAATTTTTCCTAATATCCAATCTAAAGCTCCCCTGGTGCAACTTGAGGCCATTTCCTCCTGTCCTGTTGATTCATAATAAGCCTCCAGCTGCATGAGGAGATGTGTACAGAACACATCAGTGTCATCCAGGATCAAAATAGTTCAAAGGAATTGTGGAATACTGACTCAATTATTCTCACTTTATTTTTATCATTGCTGTATGTCTTGTTGGGATAAGATTCAGTTCATTACTTCATGATTTGGTTAGTAAAATATACATAGAAAATAAATTTTATATATAAGGTACACATGATACACTGACAGAAATAGAACAACATAATTTATACCAGCAGGTTTACATCTAAATAAACCTAGAGTTTTATTTAGGTGTAAACTGCACATTTTGAGAAGACAAGATATGTCTGTGGAACAGACTAAAGATATTCAGAATTGCATCACAGTTGATTTTTCCGAAGTATTTAAGCTTGATCCTATGTAAAACTGGGTAATTTTAGACACAAAACTTGTAGAATTGCTTGTAGTAATGTGCAAAAGTATCATAACTCACAGACTTGACCAAGTAAATAATTTTTTTTTGCATACTTACATTATCAGTTGAGTTGAACAAGATATTTTGGGCTTCTGTCTTACTGAGATAATATTTACCAATGCCAAGCATACAAGTCCCAAAGTTTAAATGGTCAGTGATACAGTAAGTATGTAGGCAAGTATGACTGTCCATTGAAGAAGATGGGTAATTTGAAAACCAAGTGGAATCACAAAAGGTTCTAAGGCTAACTCTTCAGAATATGGCATATGTTTGCAGAATGGAAGGCAGTTCTGAAGATAACCTACAAAGCAGCTGTTTGAGAATTTTCTTCAGATAGACTATGCACTAATACATATTTTACTCCTGGGTCTTCAGCATATGAGAAACTAATAAAAATACCTTTGGTCCTCTTTTATTTGAAGGTTGCACCATATACACCCGTGGTCCTTCTGTAATCTGGTTTGAGAATGACATTGCTCTGTTTCTTGTCTGCAGTTTTGTGAGCCCTTCAACATACAGTGCTTCTGGTGTATGTTACAGTTTTGGAGATTCTTTGTGGCTTTAGCACCATCTCATATAATGGAATGGCATTTTGCTAGTGTATTACATCCCATATAAAACAGTTTTAAACTGTCATTTGTAATCAAGCTTACAGAAAAGCAACTGCAAAAACATCATAGTGCAATTTACTTGTTTTTTAGCATGAAAGCAGGTTTAAATACAGACGCTTAAATCATCATTTTCACCCCCCACCCCCCCCTTATTTTACTTTTTCTAGCCCAGGTGATAAATTGAGTATTGGTTTGAGTGTGGGTTTAGATCTTAGAGTATAATTTGAGTTTGAACTTGAATTTACAATTTACTTTCTGTTTGTTTTGAAAACCTCTGAAGTCTTAATCCTGTAGACTTTAGCTTAGTGAAAACATTGAAGTTCACAAGAAATTTTCCTTGACCCAAAGATTAAGTTCACAAAAGTAATTGCTAAATAAAGTATTTATTCTGCTAACAAGGCACACAGAGATAAAATATTTTATAAACTGCATAGGATAATGGAAGAACTTGCCATCTCCTTATAATCTTACAAATCTCCTTGTAATGTCTCATGAATGCAGTAGATGACTGCATGATCTTTCCATTGTTTCCTTCTCTATTCTATAAGAAATTGCATATCATCAATATCAGCAATACAGCGATATTTGCTGTATTGTCTTTCTGTACCTTGAGAAATAGCAGGCAAAATATTCTCTTACTTGTGGTACATTGATGTAGTAGCCAACTTGCTGTAAATTTTCATCAACATCTCTTGAATTAAAGTTAAAAAAAAAAAGAAGTTAGAATTCTGAAAAATACTTAGATGATAGTGGTAGCTTTTTAGATTAGATTTACAATGCAGGTATTTAAATTTATTTAGAAGTTATACTAACTTCTTTCTTTGTTTTAAAAAAAAGTTTGTTGAATTATTACTACTGTCTGCAACATGTATACACGTGTATAACATGTAAAACAATTGATCCTATAAATGTGCCCTCTATACAGATACTTGTTTATATGGCTGTGTAAGGGTTCCTGATTTGCATTGTGCACTTCTCTCCCAAAAGCAATATTAGGTACAGAAAAAGAATATAATATTTCTGTTGTCATAATATATAGAATAATAGAATGGTTTAGGTTGGAAGGGACCTTGAAGATCATTGAGTTCCAACCCCCCTGCCATAGGCAGGGACACCTCCCACTAGACCAGGTTGCTCAAAGCCCCATCCAGCCTGGCCTTGAACACTTCCAGGGATGTAGGTTGCACAACTTCTCTGGGCAACCTGTTCCAGTGCCTTACCACCCTCAGAGTGAAAAACTTCTTCCTAAAATCTAATCTAAATCTCCCCTCTTCCAGTTGGAAGCCATTCTGCCTTGTCCTATCACTACATGCCCTTGTAAAAAGTCCTTCCCCAGCTCTCCTGTAGGCCCCCTTTAGGTACTGGAAGGCTGCAATAAGGTCTCCCCAGAGCCTTCTATTCTCTAGGCTGAACAACCCCAACTCTCTCAGCCTCTCCTCATAGGAGAGGTGCTCCACCCCTCTCATCATCTTTGTGACCCTCTGGATTATGCCAGCAGCATAATCACAGAATAGTTGAGGTTGAAAGGAACCTTTAGAGGTCATCTGGTCCAACCTCTCTGCTCAAGCAGGACCACCTACAGCCAGTACCGAGGACCATGTCCAGACAGCATTTGAACATGTCTGAGAATGAGGACTCCACCACCTCCCTGGGCAGCCTGTGCCAGTGCTTGGTCACCTTCGAAGCACAAAAGTGTTTTCCTGTGTTCAGGCAGAGCCTCCTGTGTTTCAGTTTGTGCCTGTTGCCTCTTGTCCTGTCGCTGGGCAGCACTGAAAATAGTCTGGTTCAGTCTTCTCTACACCCTCCTTCATTGATGAGCCTTCTCTTCTCCAAGCTGAAAAGTCCCAGCTGTTTCAGTCTTTCTTCATACATGAAGTGCTCCAGTTCCTTCATCATCTTTTTGGCCCTTTGCTGGACTGTCTGCAGTATGTCCATGTCTCTCTTGTACTGGGGAGACTAGAACTGGTTATAGTACTCCAGGTGTGGCCTCACCATTGTTGAGTAGAGTGAAAAGATCATCTCCTTCGACCTGCTGGCAATATTCCTCCTAATGCAGCCCGAGATACCATTAGCCTTCTTTGCTGCAAGGACACATCAACGTCTCATGTTTAACTGGGCGTCCACCAGGACTGCCAGGTCCTTTTCCACAAAGCTGCTTTCCAGCTGGACAACACCCGGCATGTACTGGTGCTTGTTCCTCCCCAAGTGCAGGACTTTTGCACTTCCCCTTTTTGAACTTTATGAGGTTCCTGTCAGCCCATTTCTTCAGCCTCTCCCAGTCCCTTGGGATGGCAGCATGACCCTTTGGTGTATCAGCCACTCCTCCTAGTTTTGTGTCATCTGCAAAGTTGCTGAGGGTACAGTCTGCCCCGTCATCCAGATCATTAATGAAGATGTAGAACAGGACTGGACCAAATACTTCCCTTGAGGTACACTGCTGGTAACTAGACTTTGTTCCCCTGATCACCACACTCTGGCCTTGGCCATTCAGCCAGTTTTCAACGAACCTTTGTGTCTGCATCATTAGCATACATCAACAGCTTATTTATGAGGATCTTTTTGGACACAGTGTCAAATACATCCCTGAATTCAAGATAGACCTTATCCACTGATCTCACTTTGTCTACCGAGCCAGTCATTTCATTGCAGAAGTTTAAGTTGGTCAAGTGTGACTTACCCATTGTGAATTCATGCTGACTACTCCAAGTCACCCTGTCTTCATGGGCCTGGATATGGTTTCCAGGATTCCATCATCTTCCCAGGGACTACAGTGCGGCTGACCAGCCTTTAGTTCCCTGGGTCCTCCTTCTTACCCATCTTGAAAATAAGAGTGACTTTTGCTTTCCTTAGAAATCTTGAGGATTGGTGTTTGGTGTGGGGGTGTGTGTGGATTTTTTTTGGTTGTTTTTTTTTCTTAAGACTCTGATTTATTCATGCTTTGTGTATGGTTGAAGTTGGATTCATAATGATGCTTTTTTTTGGTGCTTTGTAGTTAGTGATTCAAACTCCAGTATAGGAGTTACTGTGCTGGATCAGAAAATCGCTTCATTGTGTATCCTGTCTTTGGCACCTTGGATGGAAGCATAGGGGTGGAATCCTGTAGTTAACCTGTTTGAAGGAAACTTACGCCTCACCTCGAGACTTGGAAGCTGTCTTACACCCTCAAAGATGATTGTTTATCACTTGTGAAATATCTTACCTAATGGACCTGGAGGTTTCAGTCTGTGTGCTTGCCTGATTTCTGTTTTTCTGCCACTTGAGGGAAAAGTGATATGTGTTTGTTTTTTAAAAACAGTAAATCATATCCATTATCTTTTGATTTTAATCTATATCCCCTTTTTCATTACGAGAAATACTAAAAAAGAGTGTGGTCTTTCTTGTTTTAATTTTAAGCTACGTAGACTGTGATTTCTCACTCTTGTTCCATGGAAGTTTCCTGCTTGTCATCCTTTGTTATCTGTCTCTGCCATATTTCTGCTATATTTTTGGAAAAAAATCTAATGTGAATAGAGTATGATATGGGCTTGCCTGGACTATTAATACTTTATGTGGTGGCTTTCTAATAATGTTCTCCCTCAGGAGTTTGAACTGGGATGAACACTACTTAATGTTTTCATCAAGATGTAGTGGGATTGAGTGCACCCTCAGCAAGTTTGTGGATGACACCAAGCTGAGTGGTGCAGTTGACACACCTGAAGGATGGGATGCTGTCCAGAGGGACCTTGACAGGCTTGAAGAGCGGGCCCATGTGGACTTCATGAGGTTTAGCAAGGCAAAGGGCAAGGTCCTGCACCTGGGTCAGGGCAATTCCCCGGTATCAATAGAGACTGGGGGATGAAGGGATCGAGAGCAGTCCTGCAGAGAAGGACTTGGCAATACACTGGTGGATGAAAAATTGGATGTGAGCTGGTGATATGCCCTTGCCACCCAGAAAGCCAAATGCATCCTGGGCTGCATCAAAAAGTGTGGCCAGCAGGTTGAGGGAGGTGATTCTCCCTCTCTACTCTGCTGTGGTGAGACTCCACCTGGAGTACTGCATCCAGCTCAGGAGTCCCCAGCACAGGAAAGACATGGACCTGTTGGAGCAGGTCCAGAAAAGGGCCATGAAAACAATGCAAGGGCTGGGACACTCCTCCTGTGAAGACAGGCTGAGAGAATTGGGGTTGTTCAGCCTGGAGAAGAGACAGCTCAGGGCAGACCTTACTGTGGCCTTTAGTGCTTAAAGGAGGTTCGTAAGAAAGATGGAGAGAGACTTTTTACCGGGGCCTGTAGTGGCAGGACAAGGGGCAACAGTTTTAAACTGAAGGAGGGTAGATTTAGGTTGGACATAAGGAAATTTATTTTTTTTTTTTTTTTTACAATGAGGGTGATGAGGCACTGGGACAGGTTTCCCAGAGAAGTTGTGGATGCCCCATCATTGGAAGTGTTTAAGGTGAGGTTGGATGGGGCTTTGAGCAATGTGATCTAGTGACAGATGTCCCTTCCCACAGACAGGGGATTGGACTAGATGATCTTCAAAGGTCCCTTCTAACCCAAACCTTTATATGATTCTATGAGTACAGATTTTTTTTTTCTTTTATACTCTTTAAAAAAAATATATACAGGCTTCTTGCTTGTCACTGCATATGTGGTGGGGACTTTTACTGACCTGTTCAGGTGATGTGCAGGACTACATGTTACTTTAGAATTTAGAGCATGTGTGAATATTTCATGCTTTTGCTTGCCATGTGCTTTTCTGTACACTTAGGAACTCTGAGTTTTCTTTTTAACGGCTTTAGTGGATGTACGCATGGGATTGATCACCTGGATCTGAGTGCTGCATCAGGGGCATCATTAGTATTACTGAGGTCCTGGTAGTTCTGTTCCAGCATGAGAGGGTGTTCAGGGAAACTGTGCAAGAGACAGTTTGCAGTGTAACTAAGAAAGATCTAATTGGAATTTTATCTTTGTTTTAAAGTGTTTTACTGAAATCCAAGTGGCAAAATAATTCCGAGTCTCTCCTGGCATCTGGTACTTAGAAGTTTTCTATTTTGGAAGTACTGAAATGCTGCCACTAAGTCTTTTTTTCTGTAGTATACATGAGAAGGACCAGGCAGTAATCTTTCATTTCTGTTTTAAGACAACAAAAAATGGTAAACAGTTTTCTTTTTATTTAGAGGTACGATTTGCACATCAGGGAAACATTGGGCAAATCGGAGGAAGAACTGAGGATTGATTAATTTATGGCCAAAACTAGTGTGTAGCTGACTGTCCAGGGTTATTCTTTTATAATATTACTAAGTAATTTGGCTTATTGCTGTTCTTGAGAGAGTAGGCCACTGCATCTTTTAGCTTGCAACAGTGCTTAGATTTGGACTCCAGACCACTAGTTATTATGGGAAGTAATTTCTTACAGATATTTTGCTTGTATTGACATGTTGTTTCTCTTAAACCAGATTTGCTTCTCGCCTGCAAACTGCAACTTGGTAAAAACTAGTCTTCTGGATTTTGGGTCTGTCAGTTCTATGAAATAGATGTAGGTGGTAATGCACTGGCTGATAGCTTAATTAGGATGACAAGACAAATTGAGTTTTTTAGAGCAACAGAACAAGTATTTTCCAGAATACTGATTAGGTGAAGTTTTCTGTCGTGTATTGAGCACTACTTCTAATTGTTAGAGGAAAAAATATTCTTTTTGAATGTAGATCTTTGATTTTTTTTTTTTGGTGCAGACTGCTTAGTTGAGACAACGTTATTCTTTTGAGAAATGATTAAAAAAAAAGCTTTATTTAAAATATTATGTATTTTCTCACTTCATCTTTTCATTTTTCTTCACTGAACGATAAGCAGCCTTCAGCTGCACAGGGATATTAATTATATATAGTCCTGTTGCATTAATTGGTTCTTTGAATCTTTACTCCTATGGCAGTCCCTTTATTATATTATTTCTGCTGTATAATACCATCCTAGTCAATTAGAATGATTGAATTTGTGTCATTTTTTTCTTTGAATGCATTCTTAATTTTGCTTCTAGATTGATAGGCCAGTGATGATAGTGTGATATGAATCTGATCTGGTTTTTAAGTCTCTTTGGTAATGTATCAGCTTAGAAATCAGGACAGATATTGATCAGATTAAAATGTATTTTCTCCTCTCAGTGAAGAACAGCTAACTTTTTAGTAGGGTTCACTCTGAATTCTCATGACAATTTTTTGTCAGTTCTTTTGCCCCCGCTCCCCCATTATGTTCTCTGAACAGTTTTTGGTATTCTGTGTAAATCTATCTGTTTTAAAGGCAGGTCATCTAAATGCCTCATAGCTTTTTTGTTTTGGAAAACTACTCATGGTATCTTTAAGATATATATAATAAAAAAGATGAGTCCATGGCTATGTTGCCAAGCAGGAGAAGTTTTTTATAGCCTTCAGACAGCATTACTTAATATAATGATGCGTGGGAATGCAACTAGTGAAATTACGTACCTAAAATTCTTGACGGAGCTGTCAATTCTGTATCTTGACTGGCTGTTTGAAGCCATATGGGAAAAACTCTGAAAGTAGTTTTCTCAGAAACTGGCCTTCTTGCTAAGGGGTGTATATGTAATGTGAATATGCTAAATTCCCTCTGCTAAACACTGGCAAATCTACAGAAATACTCTGAAACACATGCATCCTGTGGTGGTTATGACAAAAAAGAAGAGAATTGGCATGCTATGTGTGTGCGCCATGGAGGAAACTTTCCTTCTGATATCAGAAGAAATGCAAATAAGGAGGAATACAGCTCAAACAGAAAGAATCTTTCATTTCTTGATAGTGTCTGATCCGCTAATAATTCTTACAGTGACAAACAGAGGTCACAAAGACTGTGTTGTCCCTTTGGGCATTGTCACAGTAAATTATGAACCAACTTGCATTATATGATGCCATCACAGACAGTGACAAAAAGAATGCAAATGGTGAAAGATGTAGCAAAGAAACAGTTTTATAACTACTGAGATTTATTGTAATAGCCAGCTACAGCACAACTGAGTGTGTTTAATTTTCCACTTGCCCAGCTTTGTTAGTAGGTATTTTAATTGTTTATAATTTTTAAGGATTTTTTACTGAGTTTCTTCCTATCCTTCTTACTCTCTTCTGTCTTCTACCAAGAAATTGTAAATGATAAGGGTTGAAAGAAAGTACATTTTCAGAATGTTTAAAAACACCTGAAACATTTGTTCTGTTCCTACATGCAAAATAGCATATTTTAAGGTTATATAAGAGTACCGTGCTTATCTTGTGTAACTTCCTGTGTAATGCAAACCATAATTTTTCTTCAGTATGTAAAAGGGTTTTTGAAAGAGGGGTCTGGTTGTGATTTCAAGGCTTGAAATAACAAGTAATTTCTGAGGTATTTTATTTATGATTAATAAAAATGTGTGCCTTATCTCAATCAAAATCTGTCTAACTTCATCTTCCCACTGTTGGATCTTGCTATATATTCTATACGTATATATTTTATTCTGCTAGATAAAAGAGCCAGTCAGCCATGTCTTTTCCACATAAGTTCTCATAGCCTGGTGCATATTTTTACAGCAACTCTGTGCCCATGAATTTCCTAGAGAGAGACAGAGCACAACAACGTTACCTTTTGTGCAAAGTNGGACACTTGAACACTGTTTCTAATGTTTGCCATACAGTCCCTTTCTGTTTGCTTTCAAGCTAGCTACTTTTCAGTTAAAATACATGTAAAGATGAAAACCTGCAGTAACTTTAATTAGGGAAAAGTCTTTTGAAGTTTTTGCTCCTTAGCAGTAGTCTTGCTCTACCAATTTCATGTCATATTATTTCTTTTGTTTCCTCCCTTTTGAAGTACACTGGTACTTTTTCGTGTGTGTCTTTTCCTTTTTTAAATTCAAAGACTAAAGACGTGAGGGGTTTTGGTTTTACTATTGAACAAAGTCTGAAAATATCACTTTTCCTGGCATATGTGCTAAGTAGGATTTGCTGAAGAGAAATACGACTTTATCCTTGCAGACAAAAATGGGAAGTCAGAGGAAATTAAGCCTTCAGGAGAGAGCCAACCTTGGATGAAGAATCTAATTCATCTTACATCTTCACCAAATAAGATGGCTTTAGGTACATAATATGCGTAGATTTTCATTTCAGAATTAAATCTCAGTCTCTTTCTATTTTTAATACGCTTGTAGTATTCAGATCCTCTCTGAGAGGTAACTGAGGTGTACTGGCTTTTTTTGGCTTGGTCCTCTTGCTTTTTCTAGCATTAATTACAAGTTGAAACTCCCAGTTTACAAAGTTAAAACACTCACTGCTCTTCTTTTTTTTCTGTCTCCTAAAGTTGCTGATATCGTTAGGGAAAGTTGTGGGGAGGGATCGAGAGTTGCACCGCAAACATGGCCTGTGGCTCTCTTCAGTGCCTCTCTATCCCACTCACTTGGTTTAACCACTCTTAGCTGGGTCTTTGCCCCAACCTGTCTTCAGTCAGTTGGTCTTACAGTGCCTTCTTTCGAGGTTAAGATAGAAAGCCAGATAAATAGATTATTTTTGTTTTTTAAACTTTCAGATTTTTTTTTCCTTTGGGAATTGTTTTCTATTTGGTCAATCTTTTTATAGGATTCTGTAAATTCACCGTCCAGCTGTCTGACCAATCCAACCCTTTCCTTGCTGTTATGTTACAACGACCACTGTTTCTAGTTAGAGACAATCATAGCGTGTGGTACTACTTCAGAGCCTAGAAGATTATTCTTGTCTGCTGGTGAAAAACATAGTTGCTGCTATCCAGTTTGTTTTGTTTGTCTGTTTGCTGATGGTCTTGCAGTATCTGCAAGATTAAGGCAGAATCAGACTCGATGTAACATTCGAGTATTGTGACTAGATCGCTAAGATCCATCCAGTGATTCTTATTTTCTTATGATTACATGACTAAGATACAATGCAATACTATCATTAATGTTACAAAGTCTGGTCTTAAAATTTAGTAAGAGGCACTGTAGTTGACTGCAACTTTTGCTTAACTTGGCTGTGCATACGCGTCATGACTGTCTTTAATTACAGAATTTCATGCTTTAAAAAAAAAAAAACCAACAACCAAAAAACTATTACACTGATTTTGTTTTATGGATGGGTGGATGTATGTAAGGTTTTATTGATAGTTATATACTGTTTTTGTAGTGCGTGCTCTGTCTTGTGTTTCATTTGAAGATTTGCCTAGTACTGTCAGCTGAAGATGCTAGTCATTCAACTGTGACTCGTATCTCTGTACAAAAACTGAATCTTACAGATTTTAAATCTGCCATCATTGAAACCACAAAATGCATCAGTAATTCATTTAGAAAATGGGGATACTGAATTGTATTGAAGTTGAATATGTTTGTACAGTAGGGGGACAGATTTTGAAATTATGCAACCAATGTGAAAATCCAGCTGTTTCACTGGGGACTTCCTCACCCATGGAGCAGTTGTTACAGTGAGGCCTGCTGAAAGGAAGCTGCAACATCCAGAACTTCCTTCAAAGATATTCATGCCACCTTAATACAACTGAAGTCGGTAGCAACAACATAGAATAGAAATCAGTGTTTTTATGCAGTCATCTCCTCTGCCCCCTGTGCTAGTTTCCCATCGGTAGGAAACTGATGTTTGATCTGGGGCTTATCTTAAAGGAAACACTCTTCCTGATTACAGAATACTCCTGTGATGAAGACGCTAACTGTGATGATTGGCAAATTCTGCCTGTCACTCATTGCCTTCTGCTTAAAAATGTGCACCGTTTTTTTTTCTGTTTTAATATTTGTTTGCTATGTTGAAAACACTTTTGGCTTTATCCTGCTTGTGTCTCCTCTGCACTAACATTCTTTTCTTAAGCAGACAGGGAGAGTTTCTGAAGGAGTTCAGTCCGATGTTTTGTCATCCTCTTGGCCTCTTATCTACATTATTTTCGTCATCACAGCAGGCAAAATTGACGTTTTCGTGTCTAATTTGGAGTTTTGATTCTGCAATGCTGAGTGTGCTGATGGAGAGCAGAATCGGCATCTTAGGCTGTAAATTTTAGAGAGCAGACTTAATGGTTTGTTCTAGTTTTATGTTAATGTGATTACACAGGTCTGAAGTTAGTCGTGTGTTGTAGATGAATGCTTTTTTTAATGTGTAATACACCTTTAGTCCTCTCCCATCCATACAAAACTAATAGTTAATTTATTAAAACCACATATATGTGTTGTAGTACTTTCATTAAATGAAAGGTATTCATTTATGTAACTATGATTTAGTACATTTTGTCTAATTTGGTTGTTCAATGATGAGGGGAGGGGACCCCCAAACTGTAAAATGTGAGTATTCTGACTTTCTTCAATCAAATGAGGAGTACTTGGTCTGTGGTGTAGGAACTATGGGAGTTACTCTTTGAGGAATTAAAGTGAGTGAAAGGATAGCCATACTCATTTTCCTGTAGGTTTTTTTGGTTAGAACAACTGAAATAAGTGTCTTGTAAGTGAAAGATCTGCACCAGAAAAATGCTTATGTTACAGATTGTTTATTTCCTCAAAATATTCTGTGAGTTGGAAAACATTCTTAATTTTTTTTTGTGTCAGGGTGATACATACTATTGTAATAATAAGAGAAAAAGATTTGCTGAAGATGTCTTTCATATCCCATTATCTCTCACTTCACTGTTCATAACAGCTTCAATGAGAGTAATACTACAGATGTCTTAAATTACATAAACAGCTCTTTCAGATTGTTCCAGGAAATGTTTTCATCTTTAAAATTGAACTATTCCTCTGGAATTAGAGGGAAAAATAGCTGAAATGAACGAGTTAGTATTTGAGTTAAAAAGACAAAATTCTGATTTCATTTGTTAAAACAGGATTTAATTTTTCTCTCT